>JAJVSH010000073.1:779770-802124 GCA_021460005.1 Tetramorium alpestre | reverse complement strand
TATATATATATATATATGTGTGTGTGTATTATAATGAAAGTAAATTCTATTATTTAAGATAGAATTTTTTGTCCAAAGAGAGAAAAAAAAGATTGATGTTAAACAAATCTCTCATAATTTCCTTTTCATATGAATCTTATTTTTCTAATCTTTAATAAGTATAAAACACAATATATGTATAGAATAAATATTGATTTGAGATGTAAAAATATTAGATATTAAAAATTTGTTAAAGAGAAAAATTGCCTTTATCTAAATTAGTTTGATAGAAGAAAGCTTTTTATATTTACAAAGAAATACTTTATCATTATATAATTCTCACCATTTTAGATACACATTTAAACATTGTTTAGATAAATCTTTTTTAAATTATGTAAGCTATTCAAAAGTATAAATTATAATTTTTGGATATAGACATATACATCACATATGAAGTTTGTGTCCAAGTTTGCTATGAGTATTTCTACTGGAGTAAATACTGGGATTAACGCTCCATTGAGATACTTCTGCAGAATTATGCGAATTTATGCTCTAAAACCAGAGGTGTTAATCTGCGCCATAGTTCTGGCAATTATTCTGTTTTACATAGAAACTGTGGATGTCTGGAGCAGAGCACTTTTAGAAAAAATTCAATATACTCTGGGACATACTACAACTAAGGTTAGTTCCCAGCAAACATTTATAATTAATATAATGCGTCCTTAAAATTTATTAATATTTATCAGTAATTATTATTTTAGTATAATGACTACGCATTATATACTAATTATATACATAACATAATTTTTATAATATATTACAAACTGCTTCAATTAAAATCAAATTTTTTTCCAATATTTAATAACAATATTCTCTAATTAAAAGTTTAAAATTTTGATATTTTTAATAACCTTTTTTATACAAATATAATACGTAAAGTTTTTTTATCTGAATCACATTAAGATAAAATAATTTTCATAATAATAAAGATATGTTCTATTTTTCCTTTCTTTCTATATTATGTGTTTCTTTTTTTACTTTTAGGTATCTACACTGAAATTTTTAGTTAATGATTCAGGGAACACTGGAATAAAACTTAGTTGGGAGTTAAAACAAGATTATATTGCGGCATATGCTGTGCAAGGACATAGAGCTCGAATGGAAGATCGTTTTGTGGTGAAAGATGATATGAATAATACTGGAGTTTCTCTATTTGCAGTATTTGATGGCCACGGTGGTGAGGTATCGGTTACATTATTTATTTTTATTACATTATTTTTTATTTTAATATTTCATAATCTTGTAAAGAATATCGATATTGAGTGCAAGGATAAATACTTTAAGTTCTTATTTATAATTTTTTTTTATTTTAAGATTTAAATACATAAGATATTTTTTATTTTATATACATTTAGTTATAAGTATTGTTGTTATTATACTTTATATAATATATAATTTTAGCTGCTCAATAATTTTTAAGAAAAATCAAGAATATAAATTCTTTCTTTAGCTTACATTGCCAAGAAGCGGGACTTGGTTTACAAAAATTTTCTTATCACACTCATTCCTCCGCTCTCTCACCCATTCCAGTACGTTCATCCACTATCTTACCTAGCCAACTTAAATATTTAACTATCTTGTCTATCCTAAATAACTATTAACTATTGACAAGCTTCCATATCACAGTCACTGTTTTCTTTTCTCCTTTCTTTTTTTCCTTTTCTTTCCACAGTTTCTTTAAAATCTCTGCTTTCTTTTTGCTCAATTCGTCCTCCCATAACTTTTTCTCTCTTTCTTTCCAGTTACTTCCTAACTCTTTAAACCATTCCTTCGTTATTTCACATTCTCCTATATAATGTTCCATATTATCCCTACCTCTACACAAAGCCTCTCCTCCTCATTAAGTCAATATTTGTTTTCCTCTTCCATATTTTCACCTTAATCTCATCATCGCTCTTATTGTCATTCCATCTTTCCTATCCAACCCATCATCCCTTTCAAGATATCTAGGCCTATCCCTTCTTTCCTTTAACTCTTCATATTTCCTATTATATCTCGCCTCTCTTATTTGTCCTTCCTCTATTTGTCTCTGTACATCCCTATCTCTTCCAATCAATTTCTTTTCTATGTTTTCTTCCTCTCCCTCTAAACTTTCTATTGCTGCTATTCCCCAACCATTCCTATTGTAGTACTTTTCCCTCTCCCTCCCATATCTTTCCTTCCATCTATCTTTTGCCTTCTTTTTCCAACGAAAAATCAAGAATATATAACTAAATATAATTATTTTTCTTATTATAATGTAATCGATAATAAAATAATCTTCGAAAGAAAATATAGTACAACTAAAAATAGAATGATTCAATATTCTAACATTAATAAATTAATTAATAACTTTCTTTTTAATAAAAAAAATAGTCGAATATATGTATTTTGTGTACTTACTTTAATCATATATGTCATTTCTTTAGTTTGCAGCCAACTATGCTCGTGATAAACTTATCTCCAATATTAATGAAAAAATTATTGAATTAAAAAACCTACTGGCCGGTAAAGCATCCACTTATCAGAATGACCTGAAGGAATCAGGAAAAAAGAAAGACGACAATAAAAAAGACGAAAAACTTCTAGATCGAAGAAAATCTTTTCGAAAAGTAGCAAGTACATCTTTGACGGATGATTGTATGAAGAAAGCTATTGAAGTGACAGATCCAGAATTACTTGATAAATTGGAAAGCATAACACCAATTACAAGAGAAGTAGGTATACAATACAAACAATTGAAGTAATATATTAAATATATACAGGATAATTCGTATAAAGTTGCCGATTTAATTGTGTTCAATATCAAAAGGGGACATTATATAGTGGAAATAAATATTTTATAGGTGGAAGCATTGAGGAGATTTCAACTTAATTTTTTTTAATGGAATGCTATATTTTTTATTTTATAGTATGATAGCCCTTTTTAAGAATTCAATGGTATATTACATAATGTCATTCGTGGTCAATTAAAGTCACAAACACGTAGCAAAATAAAATTTAAATGTATGTGTTGTATTTCCGTATTTTATAAAAAAATGTTCAAAATGTTGACTTTGAACTTGACAGCACAGATGAGTCCTATGTATTAACTGCTCTTCTTAGTACTTTCTAATGGAACATTTTTAAATACTGTAGCGATTCGAGCAATCATATTATCACGAATTGTTGAAGATTCAGAATACACAATGCCTTTAACGTGTAAATAGACACGTAATTGGACCTTATTTTTTCGAAGGGACACTGAATGGTATAATACAATTTACCATAACTTCCTTGAAAATTATTTGCCAATATTATTAGAAGATATGGATTTACACATTCGAGGACAAATGTGGTTTCAACAAAACAGATCCAATGGATCGAAGCCCCCGCAACACTCTCACGTCCTAGTTCGATAACGTGAGCGGCAAATCGCCGAATCGACAATCAACGGGATAATGCGGAAAGAAACACGCACGACGACGATGACCCACCCGCAGCGGCGGCAAACGGCGCCCACGATCACACACGCGCACAGTGTCATAAAGCATTACTCACTCCGCGGAAATCGAGGTACACACTCACGTGTGACACTTGATACATCGCGGAGTTTCCTTCAGGCTCGCGTTAAACGTCCAAGAGTCCATTGAAGGTCTGCCCGAGGGTTTTTTCCGAGAGGTAGCCTTCCTCTAGCTCGGGACTTCGGGTACGCCATGCCCGTATCGCGCGGAGACGCCACACGACCCTTGGAGGGTTTTTATAGAGGTACTCGTTCTCTAGCTCGGGACGGTTTGCCAGTACCCGTACCGTGTGGGGACAAATCCCACAGGATCCCTGTGAAAGATGGGCTCTTAGCTGGTTTCAGACTTGGAATCTTCACCATGCCAAGATGGCTCATCGGAGGGGGGGAGGAGAAATTATTTGGGATTTGGGATATCCTCTTTTTGAATATTTATTATAAAATACGGAAATGGACATACATTTAAACTCCATTGTACTATGTATTTGTGACTTTAATTGATCTCGACATGTAATATATCATTTGTTTCAAAAAAGATTATTAAGATATAAAATAAACATAATATTCCATTAAAAAAAAAATAAGGTTGACCTTGAAATCTCTTCAATCCTTCCACTCATAAAATAATCGTTTCCACTATACATATATTATATTAATATTCCCCTTTGTACTGAACATGTCGGTACAAACTATTTTTTACGTCTTCAAATTTCGCTAATAATTAAATCGGTCACACAAATCATCTTGTATACAATTATCCCAGATAGGAAATTTTTGTAATAAATGCACAATTATTGTTTCTTTCCATTCACAGCATTTCGCAATAATTGTCATAATGTGTAAAACGCATACCTTTTGCTGAAAAAAAATTTTATAATTATAAGTTACAAATATAGAGAAAATTATGAAGCAAAGTTACTTAAGAAATAAAAAATTAAAAAATTTTTTTACTATTACTTGAATAATTGTACAATTTTATGATTTTTACAATAATTAAAAATTAATTTCTAAACTGTATTCAGTAATAATTGTGCTAAGATTCGCTCTAATTATACAATTATATAAGAATTTATTTTAGGTCAATTTTTTAAAGATTGCTATATGTCACAATTATTAAATTTAGAATTAATGAATTTAAAAAATAAATTAAGATTTATTAGACAATATATTATACATTATATTTTAAAATTAAAATGATGCTAAAGTTTTTTTGAATGTGTTTCTATTTAGGATTATATTATACTGTGTCAATAATATGTACCTAATTTTAAAGAACAAAACAATATATTCTTTCTTAAAGCATAAGACAAGATAAGCATAAGATAAGATAAACAAGTTTTTTTAATTATTAATATTAAATTAAAATTGTAACATCAAGCTTAAAAATGCTTCTTTAATTTTTTATTATTACGATAATTTTTTAACGGTTTGAAAATAGCTCAATTATTAGCATATAAAAAGTGTTCCCTATTTTTTTAGTAGTATAGTATATGCCACTTTTCAAAATGATTTTGTTTTATATCTCTTAACATATTTTTTACTAGTTGAAATATTATAAACGTTCTTTTCATATACTTTTTTTCATAAAAAAAACTTTGTATGTGCAAAAAAAAATTTAAATAAAGTCAGATTTAGAAATGTTTAGAAAGTATCGTCTAATTTTTACTGTTATTCTTATTTGTTTAGATTAGACCATATAGATTAGATGAGAAGCAAATACCCAAAGTGGATATAATGAATTATATTGAAGGAAATAAAATTAATTATGGCAGACTTCTAACAGATGAAGTTTTAGCAGTGGATAGATTATTGGTGGAAACTGCTAAGAAGAATATGGATGTAGCTGGTATTTATTTTTGTTTTCTTAAGGCTCATGGACTCTCGCTGCAGCTATATTGAATTATGACGTCATAGGCGAGAAAGACACGCTAAATTTGCGCCCGCGCCATTTGCAAATAAATATAAATTTGGATAAAATAACGCATTACATTACTTTAATACTTCTAAAATACAGCGAATGCTATCTTTGATTAATAAAGATCAAGGATAGCATTCGCCGTATTTTAGAAGTAATGGTTAGAAGTGTTAAGGTAATGTAATACGTTATTTTATCCAAATTTATATTTATTTGCAAATGGCACGGGCACAAATTCAGCGTGTCTTTCTCGCTTCTGACGTTATAACTCAATATGGCTGAGGTGAGGGTCCAAGAGCCTTAAAAAGTAAAAATTTTTATTCAAGACATTAATCTATATCTAGATATGATAAATTCATCAGATATAGTTTCTATGGAAAAGAATGAAAAATATAGCAAAACATATCTGTTAACATTAGAAAATATTAAATCATTTTCTAAAATATAAACTCATTTTCTAAAATATAAACTCAATGCGTGTGCACACGCGCGACAAGTATTAAAGTTACCTATATATGAGATATCTAATAAAAAATAAAAGAATCAAAAATAAAAGAATATTTTAAAATATTTTGAATTAATAAGTATAATTAATATTAATATGCGTAATATTTTCCTTTTCATATTTTTTACTTTGAAAGAAAGGAGTGTCAAAATAATACTACTTAAATATTTTTTTAGTAAAATTATAATATTGTTTCAAATATTTAAGTTTATAAATTTTGTCATAAATTCAACAATTTATGATTGAAAGTCATTTAAAATTAAACAAAAATAAATTAGTATATAAAATATTGTTACATATGTTAATATTGTATTTTTTGTAAATAGCAGAATTCTGTGTTTCTTCTTGTAACAAGTAAAAAACGAACAACATTTATATATAAAATACAAAATATACAAAGGATATTTTGAAATAATTCATTTTATTATTCATAATTAATATCATTTTTTCATGTATTATTTTTTCATTTTAGGTACAACTGCTTTAATCGCTCTTTTGGAAGATAATAAACTGATTGTAGCGAATGTTGGAGACTCTAGAGGAGTAATGTGTGATGAAAAGGGCAATGTTATTCCTTTATCTTTTGACCACAAACCTCAACAAGTATTTATCGTGTTTTTCATATTTATCTAAAATTATTTTAATATAAATCAATAATATACGTATCTGTTATAAGTTATAACTTATAACTATGGTGACCATATTTCTTTGAGAAAAATAAAGGACACCGCCACTTATCCTTCTTCCACAAACAAGTGTAATGTAAATTTATTTTGATCTTTAATATTTTCCCTGAATATATATTTTAAAAAGTAAAATTTTGTAAACTATAACAATTATATATAAAAAAAGAAACTTTATTTAAACATTACACAAAATATTTAAAGGTGATAAAGACTGAAATATAGGACAAAAGTGAATTTTCAAGAAAAAAATAAATCTAAAACACAGACCTAAAATAAAGGATTGTCCTCTATAATATAAGACGGATGGTCGCCGTAATTATAACATTAAATAATGACTTTGGGTCTCAAGTCCGTATATTAAAAATAAAATAATTCTCTATATCGGTGATATTTTTAATAAAAGCAATAGTAGTAATAATAGAATAGTGATAGCGAGTAAATTTATGCTAAATCCTGATGTTACGACAAATCATGCCCCATTTTATTTTTAATAATAAGAAATCTACTTCAAATTTAGGAAAGAATTTATAGTTGCAAGGATTATGATAAAATCAAATATTGATGATCATATAGCTGAATTATATCGGCCAATGGAACGGCGAATAAATTTACCTGATAATTCGGATATAAATATAGAAAATATAGAAAACGCCTCATATGGGTGCATAAATCTCCTCTCTCTCACTCACATATATTATATATTGATAACACACATTTAAATTGATATTAATCATCTTATTAAATCAATCTGTTTCTAGGAAAGAGAAAAGAAAAGAATAAATAAAGCCGGTGGTTTGGTAACTTTTGACGGCGTATGGAGAGTAGCTGGCATATTAGCGACTTCGCGCGCTTTAGGAGATTATCCTTTAAAAGATAAAAAGCTAGTGATAGCTGATCCAGATATTTTAACATTTGATTTGAATGATCATAATCCTTTGTTTATAATATTGGCATCGGATGGCCTGTGGGATACGTTTTCAAATGAGGAGGCTGTAGCTTTCATCAAAGAACGTATCAATGAACCACATCTTGGTGCAAAAAGCATTACGTTACAAAGTTTTTATAGGTAAGCTGTAGATTTAATATTACAAAAATGCATATGTATAATGCATACTTGGAAATTTAAAAGACATGCAAGATGTTTTGTATAAAAAGTATTTTATGCTTTCTCTAAAACTATTCCGAAATATAGTGAGAAAAATTCTTTTTGCACATTTATATTTGTTGCATTATTTATCGTTGAAAATTTTTCTAATAGAACTAGAATATGTATCTTCAGAAAAAGGAGCAAAAAAGGCAATATTTTCTTACGGATTTTCTTAGACTCTATTTTCTTGTAAAATAATATTCTCGTTTCCTACTATATAATATTTAATAATCTAAATGAAGAATATTTAATATGAATAGAGCGGAAAAATCTTATAATTAATGGAGATTAACATTAATGTTACTTTTGATATATTTTGTAGAGGATCTGCGGATAATATCACGGTCATCGTAATTAATTTGAAGAATCGCAAATTTGGCATATCGGAAACTAAGAAGAATCAATTATGACCTTGAATTTGTTTTTTCACTTTAAGACTTTCATTTACTGCAGCTATCTTGGATTGATGATGTCAGAAGCAAGAAAATATATTACGAAAACTTGCAACATGCATTAAAAAAAAAACGATTTTTAATAAAATAACGTTTGTCGATAGAATAGACTTGTAAAATATACCAAAAACTCTCCTTTTGTTTAGGTAATCAATAAATAACATATATATGTCGAATTGAAAACAAACTAGCGGCTGTCAAATTAAAATAAATATTTGCTTTTACATATTAAAAGTCTTACAGTTCCATATGTCTATAAAATGAATATAATGTAGCATATAAGTCTAATTTATTGTCAAACTGCATAGTATATATAGAACATGTTTTCCTCGCGTTTGTAACATATTTGTTGACAATACAAATAATATTGAAATAATTTTAATAGAATATTATAGAAAATACTTTTATAAATTTAATCTTTTATAAATTAAATCTTTTAATAAATATTAATTTATTATTTATTACGGACAATAATTTTAGATACATTAATTTATAAAATTTCTTGTTGAATGATCTTAATTTCTTATTGAAATAACAAATGTAACATTGGTAACATAGATATTTTCATCCATACAACTTGTAATTTATTATTACAGTTAGAAAGATGTAAAGCTGTTCCGAATTACATATATTATTCAGTTAATATATTAGTAATTGATAAATCAGTTACAGTTTCTTAACATTACATTATTTGTTTCAATTATGCATTAAAAATTATTCAAAGAACATCAGATAAAACTGGCATTATTGCAAGGAAAATATTTTCTAATTAATATAAGTCATATACAAATCATAGATTTATTTTTTTGCGTTATTGTACACAAAAGAATTGAGATAATCGTTGAATAGACATGATATGAGAGATTTATAATTTTATTTTATTGATATAAAATATGAAATATTTATATATGTAAACACTTCCATAATTTTATTTTATTTTCACGTATAAAGCAATAGAATAAAATAACCAAGCATCTATTTTGATAAATTATTTATTAAAAAATTTTTTTAATTTTTATCTATATGGAAATATCAAAACACATACATACGAATGTGCATATTTTACATGTGTGCAAATCTTTCCTCTCCACCATATATAATTATTCGAATATCTGACATGAATGTATGCAAACATATACAAACACACATTTACATTTTCAATTATATTTTCAGTACTTTTTAATTGTAATAAAAACACTTCAGATTATCTATAATAAAATTATATTTATTATATATGAAAAAATTGTACAACTTTTTTACACAATTGAGCAAGCTATATTTTTTTACTCAGTTCTCTTATCATTAATATTCACTGATTCATTATTATCACTTTCCTCTTGCTCACTATCATCTTCATCTTCACTCTTTTCTGAACTTTCCGAAGAATCGAACCACGTTTGTGATGACAAATCGTCCGCTATTAATACTTTCCATTCATCTAGCCTTCGACAATCTATAAAAATATATATATTTATATGTTAAACATATACATACATTTAAAAGAAAAAATATGATAATATTAAAAACATTTTTTTCAAAATTATTTTTAAAGTTATTTTAAAATTATTTGTTTTGCGAATGGAATCATACGATTTTTTTTAGAGAACTTATATTCTATTATATATGATAATCAAGATTTACGATGATTTTTAATATAAACTGCACGCCGTGTGTATGTACGCGCGCGCGTAATTACATTAGTAATTTTAATCAAATAAAATTAAACTACACAAATAAGAGAATTAAAAATATTAAAAAATAAGGAAATACAAACAAATATGTATAATTAATATGAGTGTACCTAAACTGTAGAAATCGGAAAAAGTGTATTGCCGATCACCCTCTTCCGTCATACCACCATACAAATACAAGATGTTATGTTTTACTGCTATTCCAACATTTATTCGCGGTGATGGAAAAAATTTCGACTTTTTATCATTTGTCATTGTCGAAATGGGTTGAAGTGACGTTGAGGACGGTATACGTGGCTCCGTCGAACCTAATGTTACCTATACATATATACACATTTTTGCTTATACAAATACACAAAATTAAATAATTTAAAGATATTTGTAGTATTTATTTAGAAATCTGTTATCATTAACAATAAGTAAAAAGAAAAAACTGGATTAGTGGGATTAGTTTTACAATATGAAAAATTTACAAAAAATATATTTGAATTATTATCGACATATTATCGAAAAAACAACGAAAAGCAACTTTTCCCTTTCTGTATCTGAGATCTATTTATAATAATTCAGTAATATTTATAGTTATGAATAAAAAAGTAGAACCGTACCGTGAATATTCCGTCGTCATCCACAATAACTGTGGATTGTATAGAATTCGAAACATCTTCTATCACTTCTTCATCTGAATCGTGACTCTGCTCTGCTTCCTCACTACTTTCTTCTCTCTGTTTTTTTCTTCTTCTTCGTCGTCCTTCAGTGCCACTAGTAGCAGTAGTTTCTCTTTTCCCGGTTACAATGCGCCAATGTAATTTCTCCAAGTCTAACATAAACAGATCATTATAAAATGTTCCATGTAAATCTTCCTCATCATCGTCGTTGTCATCGTAAACACCACCGAACACAAGAGCCTGATTAGCGGCAGGCTGAATTAACGTGGCGGAAGCGCCACATCTCGGACTCATTCGGATTCCAGTTTGCTTTACGCTGACCCATTTATATTTCGTTACATCATTTTTGTCCGCTTGCGTCAAAAGAAACATATCATCGTGAATACATCCTCGATCTATATTCTTCTTCACTTTCTCTTTGCTGTAGCCGCCATATAAGACAATTTTATTGTCCAAAGTCGGTAATAATATACAACCTGATCGAGGAGTAGGTGCAACACCTTTCGAAAAAAGAAAAAAAATTCTTCATACATAATACAATATATATCATTATTAACACATTTATATACTTATATGCATAATTACGGTAAATTAATAAAATATACTAAGCCACAAAATTAGAACAACAAAAATTTATATCAAAATTTCACTCAACTTCAAATAATCGTAACTTCGCGAAAACTTATCGTACGGGATAAATTTTGCAATAAATTTTTTTCGCAAATTTTATAAGAATTATCGTAAAGTATGAACTTTTCCTTACAAATTAAAAAAAATTGAAGTCTGTACGATTTTTTTGGCGGAGTTACGACGGATCGAAGGACCTCGCACAAAATCACGGGAAAAAGCCTTTCAGTCAAATCAAATAAAAATTATAGGAATATGTTCCACATAACACACTGATCAAAAGTTGTCTGTGCATTAGGGACCAAAAATCCATCGTTATCGAGAGTTTGGAGGGGTTGAGAATTATAATTGTACTATTGATCTCAAACCCTCTATATTTCGAGAACGGTAGATTTTTTAGACTAGTGCACAGGATAATTTTTTATCAATGTGTTATGTAGAACATATTCTTATAATTTTTAGTTGATTTGACTGAAAGGCTATTTCCTGTGATTTTGTGCGGCACCTTACTTATGCATTTTAGTCTGTTTATGCTAGAGCTCGGAATACCCGGATAACCGGATATCCGCCCACCCGCCCGTTTCCCGTTGCGTACAGTTCCGCGGGACCAGGTATTCCGAGCTTAGCATAAACAGACTAAAATGCATAAGTAATTTTAATCCGTCGTAACTCCGCCCAAAAAAATCGTAGACTTCAATTTTTTTTAATTTGTAAGGAAAGTTAATATTTTACGATAATTCTTATAAAATTTGCGAAAAAAATTCATTGCACCCCGTGGAGAGCTGTGAGAATTTTTGGAGACAAAACCTGTCCTTTTAAAGAGATGGCGGAAAGGGAACAGGAAAAGTTCAAAATCTGATAATTTCTCTTTAAAGTAGAGACTTCAAGCTTCAAATTGGAAAAAAAAATTTTTTTTTTTTTTTTTCAAATACGAGAAGTTTTCGCGAAGTTACGATTATTTGAAGTTGAGTGAAATTTTGGTATAAATTTTTGTTGCGCTAATTTGTGGCTTAGTATATCTTCTTTAATTCTTGATAAAAATACTTAAATATGTTGAATATGTTAAATATGTGAACATACACGCGAGAAAACATTTGATAAAATAATTATAATAAATATTCTCAATGAAATTCATAAAAATTCATAAAAATTCAATAAAATTTTTCGTAAAAAGATTTTACAAATTTTTGACAAAAATGTTGAGACAAATACTAAATACAATTGTGAATAAATTTACCTAGATAAGAAGTTAGAAAATTAAAAGATGGATTTTAATATACGTGATCAAAATTAAGATTTTGAGTAATTCTTAGACATTAGTCATTACTATTTATCAGAATCTTGTTTTCAATAAAAATGGTATTTCTAATAAAGTTTTTCATTATAATATGTATAGTGATTGCAATGCGATGTAAGAGGGGGAAAGGAAAGGTTGAGATGGAGTCCCTTTGATTTTATTCTCTTACCAGCGGGTTCGATTTTTCGCCACATGTAAGTCTCCAGATCAAAAATGTAAACGTCGTTGAAATATTTATAATCATGTCGCAGATTGTCGTGGAATCCACCGAATACTATCAGCTGTTTCTTCATGTACACCATTCTGTGTCCGCTTCTGGCTGATGGACCATTCAGAGCTCTAGAATCATATATGAATAAATATATACATATATATTCAGGATGTCCCATTTTAATTTACCTTCTCAAAAACTTATTTTTTATTGTAGAAAAAATGTTTCAATGTTGTATGGCTTGAAAGGAAACAAATAATGTTAAAATTAATTTTAAAAAATTCCATTTTTTTAAGATAATATAAAAATCATCGTTGTTTTATTAAATGTATGATGTGTATGATTTGTATGATATTCATTACATGATTCCTTTAATTATTCTGCATATAAAAATATTAAAAAGTTATCGAAAAATAGTTCACAAAATATTTCATTTATTCTAGTACATTTTGATATAAAATATAAAATGTCTCAAATAAAATGTTCCTCTTTCAGTAATTGTACCATAATTATATCTTTATGCTCAGAATAATGTGATGAAACAATTGGGGGAAAAAAAACATATAATTGCTTTTAAGAAAAAATTATGCAATTTGTAATATGTAACTATGGATATTCCAACGATACTATATACGTTGTTGGAACAACATACATCCTATGTATGTTTTTTGAAAAGTGACCATGTTTTTTCTTTGCACCAATTAATTCATCATTATGTGCATAAATATTATATAAAGTGCAATCGCCAAAGAATAAATAGTATGTGAGATATTTTGTATCTTATGACAAAATGTGCCAGAATAAAACAGATATCTCGTATATTATTTATTTACAACTCTATCTTAATATTTTTATATAGACAAACTGTCAAAAGGAAACTATATCGTGTAAAAAAAGAACCATTTAATTTTATTTTAAAAATGAAAATGATCTTGAAAGAGACCTTTTTAAGTGATCTTGAAAAAAAGATTTTTTGAAAATTAATTTTAACATTATTTGTCTCCCTTCAAACCAAACTTTAGTCTGAAACATTTTTTTCTATAACCAAAAATAAAGTGTTTGGCAGAAAATTATGTTAAAATGGGACACTCTGCTGCGTTCATAAACTTCGCTGTAGTTAAATTTCTATCTTTCTATCCTTATTCAACTCTCAGTGAGTAAAAAAGATAGAAAGATAGAAATTTTATCCGAGTGAAGTTTCTAAATGCAATCTTGTATAATATATAATATAGGAATATATAATTAGGAATATATAATATAGGAATGTATATACACATATACACATGAGTATGTATAAATACAGGAATGCATATGAGCATACACATACATACACGCAATATTCATATATTTATATGCAAATGTATATAAATAAATGTGCATGTGTTATGGAGGGAGTAAGGGTCTATCTAGACAAAGACTCGCATAAACATATGCATAAACATAAGAAAATTGATTGGTCCATAAACTTGTGCATAAGGAAATAGGCCAATCCATTCTCTTATGCATATGCTTATGCACTTATACAAGTTTGTCTAGATTGACCCTTAGGGTCATGCTACATATAAAAAGGTATAAGCAGTAAAACTTAAAATGTAAGGAAAGCAACTAATCATAGTCAAGACTGTAAATAGCTGTTTTGAGACTTGAGCAAAGCTGAAAATTTCATATAAATAAAATTTTTTTCTTAAGTTTTAACGCTTATGTTTTTTTTGTGTGTCACTTACGTGATCTTTTCCCATTTCTTGTCAGCAAATCGAAATACCCACAAATCTCGATAGTGATAGAACTGCGATTCACTTGGACTGGTGAATTCACCACCAAATACCCACAATTCACCACCGTGATTAGCTGTGGTTACAGCCTGATGGCCACATAGTGGCGGCGGTGCTCCTGGCGCCTTCACCAATGTCCATTCTCGCTTATTTATATTGTAAATGAACATGTCACTGTATACAATTGTCTAAAAAAATTAAGTAAACATAATTAAATCAAAGATAATTTCTAGAGTTTGGTTTATCATACAATATAAAAAAAATATGAACAATTTCTTTTAATATTGCTAGATTATATTTTTGTGTTTTTGTATTTGTGTGTCTCATTTCTCATAACTAAGTTTTATGTTAGTTGATTAAAGAAGCTCAAATTAAACACATTTTTTATAATATGATATTTACATGTCGACCATCATGAAACTCGCCGCCAAGCATGATAAGTTCATCCTTCAGGGGATGTGCTGTGAGAGTGAAGTTGACTCGTCTACTCGGTTCACCCACTATCACTTCCTTGTATTGCTGCCTGCGAGCTTCTTCTTTCTCAATTTCAGCAACAATCTTTTCTATGTCATCCTACACAAGCATGCATCAAATGTAAACAAAATAACTTTTAAATTTAAATTTAATTATAACTTAAATCTTTAATTATAATTTAAATCTTAAATTATAATTGATAAAATATAAAACAAATCTCTAACTGATAAATGGTGCTTTTATAATAAACTCAGATGAAAATGATTTGCCATTTTTTTAAAACACTTATCACCTGAACTTCTCGCACACAAGACGAAAGAAAAAGAGAAACAAATCTAACCTCACCAAGTGCCGCCAATTCCTTTTTCTGCTTAGCATTAAGTTTTTTTTCAGTTTTTAAGGCAGTCTTTACTTGACCGCTTATTTTGTTTTTATTTTTTTTATCTTTTTTTCCCATCGTTTTTTGTACCGTAAATTCAAATTGCTTTTTCTTCTTCTTCCTCTTAATGTAGTTGACACCTGACTCTTCTTCTATTAACCTAACCTGATCTCGGACGAGATACAAGAGATATGTTCTTTTTGGCTGCACTGGGATGCGTTCCAAAATTCAACCTTGGTTACCATAATCTATTAGGGCCAATTTCACAATTTACCTTAACTGGAGTTTAACTAACGATACCCAATAGGAGAGTTTGTTTTATATAAAACAAATTCTCCTATTGGATATCGTTAGTTAAACTTTGATTAAAGTAAATTGTGGAATTGGCCCTTAGCGTTTTCGACTGAAGCGGGTTAATCCAACTCGGGTTAATTTTCGACCAATCACAGTTATTCTTCTAAAGAATGGAGTAACCGTGATTGGTCAGTTATAAAAGAAACAAACCCAACCCGGATTAGTTTTGCTTCAGTCGAAAACGCCATAAGATACTTTTCTAGACGAGGGGGGTGAAGTTAATCGCTCAAGATGGCAACCATATTGGAAGGAGAAAGATAACCGCTGAATTTCAGAGGTTATCTTTCTCCTTCCATTATAATCACCATCTTGAGCGGTTAACCTTCATCCCACGTCTGATGCTTCACCCTCGCGCATTTATGTTCCCGCCAAATATTTCTACTTCCATGGTGTGTGGTCTAGTTTCCACCGTACGCCTCAGGGTGCTTTCACATGGAGTTCGAAATAGCGGAACGGAAAAGGCAAAGAGTGCATCCCGATGGGTAGAGAAACAGCGGAATGGAACAATAACGAAAAAGAGACATGATAGGAGATCAACCAATCAGAGATTCCGTTTTTGTTCCGTTCCGTTAAAATGTTTGCCATGGGGAACCCAGTCACTAAAATACGGAACGGAATTAAAACGGAATTACTCTGATTGGNGTTAATTTTCGACCAATCACAGTTATTCTTCTAAAGAATGGAGTAACCGTGATTGGTCAGTTATAAAAGAAACAAACCCAACCCGGATTAGTTTTGCTTCAGTCGAAAACGCCATAAGATACTTTTCTAGACGAGGGGGGTGAAGTTAATCGCTCAAGATGGCAACCATATTGGAAGGAGAAAGATAACCGCTGAATTTCAGAGGTTATCTTTCTCCTTCCATTATAATCACCATCTTGAGCGGTTAACCTTCATCCCACGTCTGATGCTTCACCCTCGCGCATTTATGTTCCCGCCAAATATTTCTACTTCCATGGTGTGTGGTCTAGTTTCCACCGTACGCCTCAGGGTGCTTTCACATGGAGTTCGAAATAGCGGAACGGAAAAGGCAAAGAGTGCATCCCGATGGGTAGAGAAACAGCGGAATGGAACAATAACGAAAAAGAGACATGATAGGAGATCAACCAATCAGAGATTCCGTTTTTGTTCCGTTCCGTTAAAATGTTTGCCATGGGGAACCCAGTCACTAAAATACGGAACGGAATTAAAACGGAATTACTCTGATTGGTTGATCTCCTACCATGTCTCTTTTCCGTTACTGTTCCGTTCCGCTGTTTCTCTATCCATCGGGATGCACCCAAATGGTGGAGGTTAACCAACAATTTTGTTCCGTTATTTCATAAGTGGGTTTCACATGAAAAACATTTTCTACGGATTCCGTTCCGTTATTTCGAACTTCATAAGAGCGCATCCCGATGAATAGAGAAATATTAGAATAGAGAATAGAGAATCATTCTGATTGGTTATCCCTCCATAATTTGGAGAGCTAACCAATCAAAGTGATCCATTACTGTTCCGTTCCGCTATTTCTCTATCCGTCGGGATGCGCCCTAAGTCTGTTTTTTATTGCTACACTGCTGTCCAGTGCAATAAGTTATGGCTCCTGCATACAGGACGCGGAAACGCTTGCCGCGCGGCGGAAGTTGGCTCGATAGCCAATCAAAGTTGGATGGAGTTTAACTTTTTCCGCGCGGTGGAAGAATTGATTGGCTATCGAGATAATTTCCGCCGCGCGGCAAGCGTTTCCGTGTTCTGTGTGCAGGAGCCATTAGAAAGAGAAAAAGTATATTTGTTTCATTCTAACTTATTGCATTGGTGCAGCAGTGCAGCGATAAAGAACAGACCCCATGTGAAAGCATCCTAAACGTAGTCAGAGACTCTCTAGAAGCATTTTAGGACATGCCAGGGCATGAGACGCGAACAAATCTTTCATCTTTTACGTTTATGGTGATACGTCTCCATATTACCGGCATTGCCAAATATTAGGTTTTTGCTTTGATCTTTGTTGTGTTTTTTCAATCATCAAAGATTAAACAATCGAATATTTTTCTCGTGCAATTTAGTGATTACCAAAATGACAAAAGGTACAGTAGAAATGCAACTTGTGATTTTGAAATTAATTCAATACAAAAATATATATTGATTGTTTACATTAATGAAGTTAATGAGATATTAAAACAACAAATTTTGAGCAATTTGCATTTCCTTTTCAGACGAAAGTTTAGAAAAGAAGTCCGTGGAACGTAATGATAGCGATAAGAAAGCAGTGTCCGAATCGGGGCCTGACCCTTCAGCTCCAATCACGAGGAAAGGAGTATTAACATCATTTTTAACTGGCAAAGCTATGGAAATTCCAGAACAAGATATTGTAATAAATTCTATATCATTTCATTTGTAGTAAATTTATCTCTAAAGATAAGGATTTTGTTAAACATGTGACGCCAGATTTTATATTTTATTTCGGTTTTACAGCTTGGCAAATGCAGGTTTGTTTCTGAGTTTGAAAAATTGAACCGCATCGGAGAAGGTACCTATGGAATCGTGTATCGAGCCAGAGATACAAAAAATGATAAGGTTGTTGCATTAAAAAAAGTGAGAATGGAACATGAGAAAGATGGGCTGCCAGTAAGTGGGCTCAGGGAAATATCAGTTTTGTTATCATGCCGACACGAAAATATCGTACACCTAAGAGAAGTAGTAGTAGGCAGAAGCTTGGAGAGCATATTTCTCGCAATGGAGTATTGCGAACAAGATTTAGCAAGCCTGCTAGATAATATGCAGGCACCATTTTCAGAAAGCCAAGTCAAATGTATAGTATTGCAAGTGTTGAAAGGTCTGCGTTATTTACATCACAACTTTATTGTTCACAGAGACTTAAAGGTCTCTAATCTTCTTATGACCGATAAGGGTTGTGTAAAGATCGCTGATTTTGGACTGGCTAGGTGGTTTGGTTTGCCTTTAAAGCCGATGACTCCAAGAGTGGTGACATTATGGTATAGAGCACCCGAATTATTATTGCAAGCCAAAACACAGACTACATCCGTCGACATGTGGGCAGCTGGATGCATATTAGGTAAAAGAATCAATGCTAGCTAAAGAATTTTATTAATGTATTAATTTATTTTATTCTATATTGATGTAATAAATTATGTCAACTTATTTTATATGTATATATACATACATACATACATATACATATAATGTTACGATACTTTCAAATACATTGTAATCAAATATATATATAAATATATATGTATGTTATATGTAATATTGTTTCTTTTGTTATCAGGAGAATTATTGGGACACAGACCTTTATTACCTGGTAGATCAGAAATTGCACAATTAGAATTAATTGTCGATTTATTGGGTACACCCAGTGAAGCTATTTGGCCAGAATTTAATTCGTTGCCAGCGCTACAAAATTTTACTCTTAAACAGCAACCGTATAATAATTTGAAGCAAAGATTCCCTTGGTTAAGTGCTGCCGGTCTTAGATTATTGAATTTTTTGTTTATGTACGATCCGAAAAAGAGAGCAACCGCCGAAGAATGTTTACAGAGTAGCTACTTCAAAGAAGCTCCTTTACGTTAGTATCATTTCTTAAATTATCTTTCCAACATAGATTAAACAATTAAAATTTATTTAAAACTCAACTAATTAATTTACTATATTGTAGCTTGCGATCCAAAACTTATGCCTACATTCCCACAACATAGGAATATGAAAAAGGCGACAGTGCAGAAAGAGAATCGTGAGCAAGAACCTACTGTTACTGACCAAACTAATAACCTACCAGCGATTTCAGATCTTGTATGTTTATCAAAGCATAATAAATACGTATATATGTTACTTCGATTTATTGAAAAAAGAAATATATATATTTTACGTTTCTATGTTTCAGCTTGGATCATTGGTTAAGAAAAGGCGTGTTGAATGAAAAAATTTGCTACTTGAAGAAAGGATGTAAAGGATCCTCGGTATTTCATGAATATATCTTTCAATCACATTTTATGATTGATAATTGTGTGTATACTTATTGCCAAATACACTCTTTACAAATACTTATGTAACGGTAGCATGTTTGTGTTACTTGGAAGAAATGATGACATGGACAATGACAAATTGCCTAACTTGCACATATTTGTTTATCTGCTGATTTAGCGAATAAAATGAAACCTTTAATAAACTTTACTTTTGTATGTCGGTTGAATTCCATTCGATTGCATTCTTTGTGTATTTGTTTATATCGATTGTATCCTTAATAATAAACATTTCGCAATATATATTTCAACAAATGATAATATAATTATATAATGACATAAATTACAATGATTCTTATTACTTCTCATATAAAAATGTAGCATGTGCATTAAAATACTAAGAAATTACGATTTTTCGTAGCGTTTTTTATATTCGCCGTGCGGATCATATTTAGCAACGAGTCGATCCCAATCTCTAGATCGCTTTGCTTTAAGATGATTTATCACTTTTTCCGCCATAGTTTTCTGCTTATCATTGCATTTGTCACAACCGCTCGACAAAGCATCCGGCACGGTCTCTATAAATAAAAATGTACATGTTGTCATTTCGATTTATTAATTAACGCAACTAGAATTTAAACTATTTTCGAATATACAGCACGATATATTCTACAGATACTTTATGTAATACTAAGCACAATTTTTGAAGAACATTTGTACACAAGATTATCATCGAAAGTTGTAAAATTACTATTTGTAAAAGAACAATTGTAATATTTAACAATGTAAGAATTAAATTTATTTGTGCTTGATTTTAATTATACGAATAATATATCATAATTCTAATGAAAGACGACAATTTTATAGAAATATTCTCGCAGAAACATATTAGACACTATGTGTAATACTTATATAGAATATACTGTGCTATTTGAGTCTTTTTAAACGCGTTGAACGAGAAAAAATATATAAATTTAATTTTAATATCATTACATTACAATATCATTACATTAATATATAATCTTGCAACTGAACAAAGCTTATATAAACTTTGGAGAACATAAAGTTTACGTAAACATAAACTTTACATATTACCGTTATGTAAATTCAAAAGCAAGCCCGGATGTAATACGCGCGAGAAAGCGTTCACAGTGATAATTATGTAACGGAGAGAGTACATGTCGAATTCCCTGCCGTAATTATAGCTACAATTACAATTATGTTCGTTCAATCTGAGTATTTTTCAATTTTTCTGAGTAATTTACAATTTTATTTCAAGTGAAAGATAAGAATAAAAATATTCATTATAGATTTTACGCCTAAATTCATTGATCCCTGTGTGTTTTCATCATTATAATTTTTCCTTTTCTACTTACTTCTCAGCTCGCGGCCTTCGGCGGTACAAGGTCCCTCGTCCATCAAGCACCGTATGTAATTAGTGAGAACACGATTATTTTGGAGGATCTTGTCCACGTTCACGTCGTCGTATTTTCTGGTATATTTTTCATTGGCAACGGCCAAAGCCACCAGCGAGACCAATAAGACCAGAAGATGTCCCTTCATCATGCGGACCGATTTTATTCAATGTGTAAAAATCGATGAGTATGAAAGAAGAATTTCTTATTCAGCTCACGAGACCGCAGGCAAGAGTGAAAAACTAAAGCGACCCATCAGCGGCGGCTAGCTTTTATATAGTCGAGTGAAGGATGGAGGCCGAATCGAACGGAGGGGTCTCTTGTCGCTCAATATCCCGAACATTCCAATTGCCTTCCAAGTGTACGGTATAATATGAACATTTGTCCTTTGCCAATAGTTTGACAGTTGATTGATTCACGTATATTTATATTGATTTGAATGATTGAAATGATAATACGAAATTTGAAAAATATTCAATATCTTATTACAGAACCATCATCAAATCATTATCATTTTATCTGAAAATAGTAACGCAGTAATAAATTTCATAATCTTAATGAAATCTATAACGTCAAGGATTACATAAATATAGTTAGCAATTATAATATTATCTCAGAAATTTCAGAGTTCTCTTATAAAACATGTGATGTCTTTTTTGTGTATATGTCTTATTGCTACGTTAAAATCTTTTGTCTAATTGTAGTCATCAGAATGCGTGGCTTGTCGAGTCTTTGACCCACTTTATTAGACTTACGTCGAGAGAAACTCAGAAACTCATAAAAATTCTGTAAAATTCCTCTTTTGTTTGTTATTCTCATCAAAATGTTCCAAATATTTCATGTTGTCTACAAAATTTATACTCTACAAAATTGTTTTAGTTCATTGATATAAGCTTTTCGCGATAATAACACTATGCTACATTTTATATTAAAAAAACGTTATAATTATTTTTTATACTTTTAATTATTTTCTTTCAATACTTGTTTTATAAAGTACTTGCAAATACATTACAGCAAAGTACGCCTTCAAAAATCGTTCATGAGGTAATAGTATATGAATGACGCAAGCTGTTGAAACATGTGACGCATGAAGAGAAAGTGGTTTCGAGGAACCGCTAACGTATTCATAAAGATTATCATCTATATCTTTTTATTATTAAAAATTTTCAAATAATTATAATTTTTTCTAAATTAAATTTAAGATGTATTTTTCATTGACTAGAGAGTCTATTTAACTGTAAAAAAAATTAAATTTTCGCTAAAATACGTGAAGTATTAT
>JAJVSH010000073.1:756937-778590 GCA_021460005.1 Tetramorium alpestre | reverse complement strand
ATATATATATATATACATAAAATTAAAGTAAATTAAAATATGTATGTTATCAGTATTACTATTATACAGCTCTCATATCTAAACTTTACAAAAATATATTGTTTTATGTAAACAATAAACTTTCTGCTCTAAGTAATAAAGTAAACATGTATTTATATCATATTATCTTTGATGTTATGATTTTTATAATCATCATACGTAACGTCTTGTCGTAAGTTTTGAAATTTAATTCAATTTGTTATTTAATGAAATTTAATTTAATTTAATTAATATTTATACAATATATGTGTATAATCGAATCTGATTGTCATTCAAGGATCAAATTAATTAAAATTTGCGAAAAGTTTTTCACCATCGTAAACTTGCGCGTGAACAGTACATCTCATGATAAAATTTGTTTAAGGTTTATGAATTAAGATTTAAGAATTATGTTAATGAGACAAATATCTTGTAGTAGCCTCAACAATATATTGTAAATCGATTTACATATTTCAAAGCAATGAACTTCCTCCTTAAGGTGCAATTTCACATGCTGCTGAAACAAGCGATTAAAGCGAATTTTTGAAGGTTGCTGAGAACTTTGCTTTATTATGGTTTTCAAACAGTAGTGCAACCCAATACTTTTTTTAATACTGTCTTTTTGTGTTTTACTGTCTTTTTGACATATCAATATTATCGCAAGAATAACATTATTTTCAATTTCATTTCGTTTTTGAATTATTTTATCACAATTTAATATCCAATTGTAATATTTTTTTTTAACGACGCCATTATACTAACAGTGCTAATACACGAAAAATACGAAATCTGTCTCTAAACTTAAGATTTTGTCGCTCCTATTCCTTTTTCATGTACAAAAATTGCCGCCGTAATATTCAGCGGCAAAAGTCGTCACGTGACTCTTTTTGTCGCTCAAACGGTCGGTTTCAGCAGCATGTGAAAAAGCACCTTTAAACGCAATTTTCAATCTGTTTTCATGTCGTCAACCCAATTGTCAATTGTAATTAGCTGATTCGTTTGTTGCTTAGTTTTTTCGTACGCTACAATTTTTTTTAGGGTATTTTTTTTATTGCAATCGCCACGCTTGCGTAAAAAGATCGCTAGTCTAACCAATCCCAGTCCAATATTTGGCAGTGGAGGGGTTACGGAGAGCCAAATACTGGATTGGGATTGGTCGATTTTCTTACTGTTACGTTTTATACGTCCTTACGGAATTTTATGTACGATGGCCTTAACGCGAAAATCTCTAGTGCACGTGACGTATACTGTAGATTTTCAGCGCTGGCTGTTGCTGGCTGTGAATTTTGCCACACAGGCATCGTTGGAGATAAAGGGGATTCCCACTCCCATTATCGTCAGTTTATAAGTAGCGTGAATCACGCTGCGTGAATTCGTGATACCATTTTATTTGCTTCTCAGGCAATGTATTGAAGTTTGACAGAGATCAGGTGCCAGTTTCTAAGAAGAAGAAGTTCAGGCAACGAAATAGTCGTTAGCTGCATATATGCTTAACAAATGAAATACATTTGTTGTTACGTATAACAATTAGTGTTGCATAACACAAGCGCTTATAGTTGAAATAGTTATTAGTACGTACACGTGTGTTACAATCAAAGAAAAGGTATGTATTGTTTCGTATATATACAGTTATATCTTTGCATAATAAGGATCATAGTATTCTTTTTTGGTAATTATTAAGTTTACCTCCCTAACTTCAAATATCGATGAAATTAAACTCATTCGATGTGTTTTTATTTGAAACGAACGAATCTTGCTTTGCAGGCGAGAATGACAATTTTTACTGCCAGATTCGTTTCGAATAAAAACGCATTGAATGAATCTAATTTCATCGATTTTTTAGGTGAAAGGGTTAAACTTAATTACTTTAATTACTGAGAACAACAAAATTTATAAAATAGGGAAACAAACGGATGAACTATAGAATGTGCAACTAAGGTTAATTAAGATTTTCTTTTGAGAATTTAATTTTGAATTTAAAAACGTGCCTTCAATTTTATTAATAGCAAATAATTTATTTTATATCAAGGACATGGCCGATGAACAAGAGAATATGAGCACCAAGGCACAGCTTGGGCAATTACATTGCCCATTTACTTGGGAAATATTGGACAGTATTATGAAACATTCCAAAACAGGCAATAAAGAAGAAGATTCTGAGACGGTGGATGATGAAACATCTCATCCCTTAGAATGCCTATTAATACTTTTATTAAAATGTTACAAAGCTGTGTTAAGCGCAGATAATGATGAAGCTGCGAAAAAAATTGAAAAAGCTGGAGAGATATTAATGGAGATTCAACAAAAGTATGAGACTTATTTTATTTTTGTTATATTTTAAAGTTTTTTTCTTATTCTGTGTTCTTTTTATTGCTTAATTACAGTGAAGAATTTCATCAAACGATAAGAGCAATTGAACATGTTTTCTATGCTACAAAATGCTTTTTTTTATACGAGATTAATAATATGGACGAAGTAGAAGAAATTTTACCAAATATTATTGATATTAAAGATTTCAGTGATATAGAATCAGGTGCTTTGTATGGTTGTCAAAGTGTCATATGGTCTTGTTTAAATGATTTTGGTATGAACAAAGCAGTTGATACTGCTGAAAAAGCAGTGGAGAAAAATCAAGATTGTGCATTATGGCACTTTATTCTTGCTAAGAATCTTAGACGTCAAAGACGATTAATAAATGTTTCATCTAATGTATCAGATATAGAAAGAAAACATTTTGAAATAGCATATGCTATGTCTAAAAATCACATATTTGGAATATATTATTTACAAATGCGTATTGAAAGCTTTTACACATACAGTAGAGATAGAAATTATCTGATGAAGAAACTTGAAAACGAAAAAGAAGTAATAAAAATAGCAAAAGAGATTTTAAAAACAAAACCCAACAACTGTAAAGTGCTTTTAAAATTAGCGCTTATGTTCCTGCGGGCAAACTCAGATGAGAGATTATTGGCAAAAGAATGTTTGGACGCTGTAAATAAAATAGTGCCAAATGGATCTACATATTTGCATTATACTGCAATGTTTTATGAGCAAAGCGGAGATTATAAGGTATAAGTATAATAAGTATAACAGGATTGTATAATGTAATAATTTCATTATACTGTTTGAAGGAGATAATGAAATAATGCCAATTAAATTCTAAATTTTATAACATTTCTGATAATAATTTCTGATAATAATAAATGATAAGTATGAGTTGTGTAATGTAAGTTGGCACAAAATATCATTTTTGATATTTAAGTAAATTTTAAATTGTTGAAAACATATTTCTTTATCAATATCTGTGCGTATATCGCATACTTATCGTTCGTACTTATCTATCAATATCTCTAATGTTTCTAATATCGATTCATCTCAGTGCCTTTTAAAATATACATGTTTTTTTTTAGGAAGCGTTAAAGTATTTCAAAAAAGCTGCCGAATGTAATAACTTTGTAGCAGAGCTTTGCTATATACAATATGGTTGGGAAGTAGGAGAACTGGAACCATTGCCACATTTATTACGCATGTTGAAAAAGTACGGGCAGTCGGTTAAAGAACGACAAATAACTGTATTGCTAGCGATCGGAGTAACATATTATTCTCTTCATGATGACATACCCAATGCAGCAGAATATTTTTTAAAAGCTCTTACTGTCGATCCACTGAACAAAAAGTTCAAGGTATTTACAATTAGATATGAAAATTGAAATGCGTCCATTTGTGACATGCACACAACTCTGAAAAAATATTTTTTTAATTTATGCATACTAATTTAAATACTCAATGATGACTTATAAACTATTTTTCAAATTATTTATATTAATCTTTTTTCCAGACATTTTACAAATATCTTAATTTCAAACACAGGAGTATGTCATCTTTTCTAAATGATCATTTTTGTCCTCTTCTCGAGAGAAGATATTCGAAGACACATCAAGAGATATGTAAAGAAATAAAAAAGCTCTTGAACATAAAGGACATGAATGATTTAGTGGAAGATTTGTGTGCCTTATCTGTGAATATAAAAAAAAAGTGTTCTGATTGAAATATCAATTAGAATTATCCAAGTATTGTTAATTATTGTTAAAATATCAATTTTATATATTGGCTTGAACTACAACTATAATTTATTTCCTAGATATTTTATAAGTTGTTTTAGTTTATTTAGTATTGTGTTTAGTATGTATTTAGTTTAATATTTTTTATTATATTTCATCTGTTTCAAATCATCAATTTAAAAATCTTCAAAATAAATATTCAATATAATATATATTAAGTAACATATGGAGAAAAAGAAGTTCTTGAAAGTGTTCTTGGGAACATGAATGATTTAACGAAAGAATTGTATGCGTTGTCATCAGTAAGGAAAATAAAAACAAAATAACAAATGATTGATAATTATGATTTTAAAGTAACATTTCATACATTTACATTTAGGATGGAATTCATAGTCTGGTCTTATTTCAAGACTGTTTTAAATAATGTTTTAAGATGCTAATACGATTATGTAACTGGTTTATAACATTTCAAGATGTTTTTTATCCTGATCTATATCTTTGAGGCATTGTTTTAAAATACTTTTAAGGTATCTCGTATTTTGGAACTACTTTTACATTTTCTAGTGAAATTAAGCGAAGAAATGCATAAGAAAGAGACATAAGAAGCTGGAAAATTGTTTGCAATGATTTGATACTTATAATTTCGTTAACGATCTATTTTCCATTTTTTATATATGTATACATGTACACGTATGGTCATGCCTAGTCACATAAAGTTACCTGTGTTCAAAGTTTATCTTTTTCCTTCTACTGTCTTCCACATTAAAAAGAATAATAAAAAGATAAATTCTGAAGGTGGCCAACTTCATGTGGCTAGGCATTAATGACCGCGTTATGTACATACATGCAGAGTCAACAAAAATTTTTCAGTTTGTTTTTTCAACCGACTGATTTATGCGAAATAGGTATGTAGAAACACCTCATCTGAATTCGGTATATATTCAGAAGATAAAATGTAGATTTATAAAATATACGTCTCGAGATGTCTACGAGGAGTTTCTCTCTTAAAAAAAAATCTCAAGCATATCTTAAATTGAATGTAAAATTATAAGTGTTGTCGAGTAAATTTTTTGCGGGAGCCTTGAACGCGCAGTTAAACGTAGTTCGTTGGCACCAGAGGTAAAAACCAATCGCATTCTATTTGTTACTTGAGCGGTCAAGTGCCGAATGCGCGATATCTCGCTTAACGGCCAATGATGTTAAGGACCGATTTGGACCGATGGGAGAGTTGCGAGACGCGCGCGTCCACGCAAACTTGATGAAATTCAAACTTGGTCGGGCGAACGATGAACGTTGCTGGCGTGCGAGTGAGGATATACGACGAGGGAAAATGCATCCACGAGCAGGAGACTGTCCCGTCTGACGGAAATGACTTGAGGACGTTAACGCGGAGTCTACGGGACATGCAGTCGGAGGTTAACCATGTCTTAACAGCGCTAATTCAACGGCGAGACGCGTCCGGTAGCACGCGAGGTAACTCGATCGACGCGTAATATCTGATACAAGTAAATTCTTTTCCCGCAACGTAATCTACAACTCGATTTTCTCAATTTATTAAACAGAAATGGCGAATCGATCGATTTCTTCAGACGAATCAGACTCTGTCGAGGAGGAAGAGGAGGAGGAATACGAAACGTCGACTAACCCCAAAAAATGCAAGTTGTCGACCTAAAGTGTATATTCCGTTAATAAATATTATATGTTGTTGATAATCTCTGACGAAGCGTCCGAATGCCGTTTCCCGATTCCACTTGTGTCATTTCCACATCGTAGAATATTTCTCTCGGATCCACCACGGCCGCCGCCGCCGTCGCTGATGCTCGCGATAACAAATGGCTAGAAGGCGATAATACGCGTGTGAACGACAGCCGTTGATCGACGACGGACGTGGCAGCGCGCACAGCCTGGGAGCTGCCGAAGCTGCGATACGACTTGATAATTCGCCGTTGCATCCACGTCAGATCCAATTATTTCCTTCATTCAGACGGGCTACTCCGTTTCTCAGATCCGGCTGTGAGTTTGCACCGATAGTGGTGTTCATAACCTAGCGAGAGTGTTCGCGAGGACGATCCTTTGCCAGCCAGTATTATCGCGGCACCACGCTGCCTCTGTTCACCCGTCTCTTGGCGGTAGTCGTGGTATGTTTTATTAGTTTTCAACTCGCCTACTTATAAAGGCATTAAACTGAAAACAAGCAACGGGCAACTGTATGTTTCTCATTTCTATCAGTGCTGATTAACTTTAATCACGATTTAACTAATTCTTAAAACTAGAAAAAGATGGAAAGTAAGTAGAATCGCGATTAAAGTTAATTTGCATTGATAGAAACGGGTAGTGATATATATATATATATAAAATGTGTTTAACTCACATACTTATACATGTCCAAATATATACATATATATATATTTTTTTTACATATACATGCATATGCATACAGAGCTAAACAAATAAAATATATTGTGCAGTTTGTTAGCAAAATATTGCAGACTGTCATTGATAGCTTCTGCATTAAGCTTATGTTGTACTTGTCGACGTATCTGACATGATCTAACAGCTAGCAGAAATTGAACCGAATAGAACCTGTAATCATCTTGTAATTGTTTAAATCATTAAAATGGTACGATAAATTACTGTCAGATTTTGGTTTCTGTACTTGATCCATAATCGTTGTAACAATTTCTATTGTACTTTTGCTAGGATTTTGTCGACTTTACAAAATATGTTTTCAACAAATCTGCATGTATGCATTATATGTGTAGCAATATAATTACCAAAAAATTCCTGAAACACTTAAATTTCTATGTCAGAAAACTATTTTTATCCTTTTTTTCTATCGCTTCTCTTTGAAATTAATAACTGTAAACGTCATGATAAAATTTCTGATATATTTTGTTTCTGCCAAAGTCCACAGGCTGATTATTGGAATTTTTATTTTTTTTTTAAGCGGGAACATGTCTACTATGTTGTCAAACGAGGCTCAACTGCGTTACATGATAGAATGGTTTCAAGAATGGTCCGAAATGCAGCGAAATGATTTTCTGGGCGTGTTGCTGGAAAATTGCGGCCCTTCCGGACTTGTAAATGGACTAGTAGCTGGAATGGAGAAATTGGGCTGCGAAGGTTCTGACAGACCTCCAAGCTTGTTTCAGTGTCGTGTCAAACTCTTCAGAGAGTGGAGTAGCAATTGGTCACAATGCGAGAAAGATTCTTTGTTGGCAGCTATTAAAAATACAGATAGTAAGTTTGCTGAAAAGTATGAAGAAAGATTATCATCATTGGTGGAAGATAAACAGTAATAAGCAAGCATTTTACGCTTGACAACTTGCAAATTCCAGACAAAGATACAGCATTTTTAACTGGTTTTTTTTTAATTAATATAAATTCGAGAGGTTTGTCCTTTTATATTTATATATTTATTTTAAAAAACGCACACGCATATATATATGTATATACATATTATATATACATATATATGTAGTTATTTAATATGAAGATGACATAAGTAAAATCATTGTTAATCATTTATCAAATTGTTTGCATAACAATTACATTCATATTATCAAAATTTAGTTTATGCCTTTTTCAAGATAAAAAAATTCTTTCCAGCTCCCATTGATAATCATAAAATATTTTTAAAATATAATCTTTCAAGATGGATTCATGTTGTAGCTAATATATTTTATTAAAAATTGCTCAAACCAAAATAAGTAATCTAATTGTACAAACATTTGCAAAATTGTACATCTTTTTATTATCTTTGCCGATGTTAGAAATATACTTTTTTATATACATTCCTCTATCTTTGCATTTCATATTTTTCATACTTGAACATTGTCATTATAATCAAGTTTCGTTTATATTAATAGTTATTAAATTTTGTATGCATATATAAATATATATTTATACATAAACGGCTGTAAAAATAAGATAAAGTAAATTAAGGATTATTTTAGATTTAAGAAAGGTATATGTAATTAATTTTTTAAGAAAAATTAGAGAATATTTTATACTTTCAAAACTTATATATACAATGAATGTTACTATATGTATTAATAATAATTATATAATTTCAAGAATTTTTTAATAATAACTTTTAACAAAATGAAAATAAGTAATTCTTTAATAATGAGAAATCCGATTTGACATTCAAAATCTTAGGTCAGTTGTAACATTTAAACTTTTAAATGATAAAAACAAATTTTTTTAAAATTAATCCTATATTATAAAAAAGTTTAAACTTGTACTCTTTACAATCTATGTGTATAGAAAAAAATATATAAACACACACACACACACACAGAAATTTTTGCGATGGATACAAAAGACTTTATTGTATTACAATAAATACTTATATATAAACTTATATATAAATATTTATATTATTTATACTATGTCAGTAATAACTTTTTCATCTTCATTTTTTTCCGGATACTTATCCTTTCGGTTCTTGTTGTAACCACTTTAAGCATATCGCTTTAATTGCACTTTGACCGAGTCTATCTGATTCTCTTAAGATCCTCCTTATATCTTGAGCCCTAGAATGCTTAACCGCAAGCAAATACGCAGCCTTCAGTTGTTTACTTTCAATGTATGCATTTATCTGCAAAAGAATATTGCGAAATATATAATCAGTATTAGAAATCTCTCTCTCTCATTACATATATGTATTAATACAAATTAATATAATTGAAAGAAATTGAAATTGAGAGAATCTTACTCTAAGTTCTGTGTCGGTTATTAGTCTAATTAAAGTATCGAGATGATTTTTGAATATCGGATTCTGTTCGCTGTACGAATGAGTTAACAATAATTTCACACAATGTGCCAAGACATGATCAGAAATCATGTGAGCATTAGGTGCTCCGGAACTGCGGCAACACTTAATCAATTGCTCGATTGCAGCTATGTTATTTTTTAAAGCCAGCACATGGCCAGCTAAAGAATATACCTTTTGTTGTGGAAGATTATAATCTACAAAAATTAAAACAAAATTCATTAATAAGTTTATCTATAACAGCATATTATTACAAATTTATTGTATTTTGTGTATTTTATATACAGGGTGTCTCAGAACTGTGGGCACTATTTCTGTGAGCAGGTAGAACGGACGAAACTGAGTCGAAAAGTCCTCTACCATTTTACAATTTTCGCAATAGTTAACGAGATATTAATTGTTAAAAATCGGAAGAAGGGATAGACAGCGCGGTGCGCGAGACGTGAGAGCGGCAATGGCAGCAGGAGCAGCGAGCGCCCGCTCACGTCTCCCGCACTGCGCTGTCCATCCCTTCTTCCGATTTTTAACAATTAATATCTCGTTAACTATTGCGAAAATTGTAAAATGGTAGAGGACTTTTCGACTCAGTTTTGTCCGCTCTACCTGCTCACGGAAATAGTACCCACAGTTCTGAGACACCCTGTATACACACACAATATATATGGATTTGATGTGTGATTTGGTATGTGATTTAATCATTTTATTTAAAAATAATCGCATATATATTTGTATTAATGATAAATTACACTTATGTATTGCTACCTTGTATTATTCTGAAAGCTATGCCAAATCCTTCCCCAATATCACGGCCGCACAATATAGCTAGGACGGCCAAATGTATCTTCTGCTGTTGATTGCCGAATAATGTAGGTAACTGAAGTGTCTGAGAATTATCACTGTCAATATCTGGGAAGAGATTTAAAAATTCAGTCGAGATCCTTTCTTCTTTTTCACAGTTTGCTAGAAATTTGACGATTTCCGTCTGTCTGCATATAGTATTAATATGTCTATCTATCTCCGAGGGTTCCATCTCCATCGCTAAAGTACTTTGGCCAGCATTATGACCCGAACTTATGTTCTTCCTTCTCTTAATCAAGCTCTCCATTTGCAATTCCGACTCCAAGTGCTGTTGAGCGTCTTGTAATAAATGCGCCCTATTGTGCAAGTCTGAATAGGTGTTCGCTTCGTTAGTATAAAAACGGATGCAGGTCATTGACGCTCTTACGCAATCCCTCATAAAGAGCTGTATCTGGTACAAAATATGCCAATATTGTTTTCTTTCCATAAAATGACAAACGGATATCAAGTACTTCCTCCAAATGACCAAAGTGGGTTCTTTCGTCCTCATCGCGCTATGAAGTTTCTCGACGTGCCCATTTCTCAAACAGTACAAGTAAACCACATTAAGAAACAAATCACATTCTAAATCGTTGTCTAAAATGTACTCTAGGCACTTGTCAAATTCTTTATGCTTCAAAAAGAATTGTAAGATGGAGGTATAACTTCCATACGTCAACAGATAGTACAGACTTTCTTGATAGTAAACTGTTTGATTAGCGGGTATTAAATATTTAACGTTAAGTTGATTTTGACTAACAGCTTTCAAGCTATTGAGCGTCTGTAAGATTTCTTGCGCCACATCGGACTTGGGTTGCGGACTTGGATGCTGCGTTCGGGATCGATGTATGCTCAAGTTATCTAATATTTGCAGGATCTCCGTTAACAATGGCGGATCTTTTAGCGGCCGACACTTGGAATATTCACTCCTCTTTGAGTGACACGCCGCTTTTTCCGTCACCGATATTTCATCTCTCTTCGGCGTCGTTTCCGTCAACTCTATCTTGGAGTTTTTGATTGGCTCTTTGGAATAAGATAGCACGACCCAATCGTCGAGATCCTCGTGCACAATTTTGTCGAGGCAATGATGGAACTTTTCTTTCGCCTGTTCCAAGTGTCCCACTTTTAAACAAGCTTTTCCCCAAGCAGCCCATACGCCCTGTGTATCCAATCCTGCTTTTGTACTGACGTCCAACGCCAACGTCCAACGTTCTTTCTCGGTGAGGAGATCGCGCAATTTTCTCAGTGTGTGCTCATCGAGGTCATCGGTTGGTATAAGAGCCACACAATCGGATTGAACCAGAGTCGCGATTAGATCCACTTGTGAAAGGAACCGATCGCAGTGTGCAAGGCCGGTATTGAAACCAAATTTCGCACATTTCATCTTAGCCGCGACTAACAAAGAACGTATCATCTTGATTATCACTGCGTGATCGACTTCGGGATTTATCCTGCCGCCGCTAACAGGTTGGAGCAATCGCTTCATTTCATCACAACGATCCAAGAGGAAACTGTGCAATGAAAAGATTATTTTTTACTTATTTGTTAGAAATTAAATACACACGCACACATATACATATATTTAACATTCTTAAATGTATTCTTTTGCCTGAGAAATTATTATTACCTGGTATATATTTTAGGATCAAAGTGCAAATTAAGAATAGCAAGACACAATGAAATATTTGGCGCATATTCGAACGAGAATTCTTCCCTTATAGTGCGATTGTGTTTTTCGTCTCTTGTCAATTGCCAATAATCAAATAGCTCACTGCTGGATGTTGACGGAACACTTTGTACTGCACGCATTTGCAATACCGTTTGATGTTTGCAATCGTTGCATACGCGTACCAGCATGGAACTAGGGTAACCAGCAACTTGCATGCGATGCTGAGAACACGTGGCACAAACAACACGACCGCATCGTCGACAGTGGTGTCGTCTGTTAAACATCGAAAATATCACAGCCTTGCAGCAATCGCATTCTCTTGCCTATCAAACAAACGATTTCGTTACATAAATCTTACATAAATTTGAAGTACATTTGGAAAATACAAGTATAAAATAATCAACCATTTTCTTTCTTTTGGATAATTTTAAAGATATTGACACACGCATATACAAATATATATATATATATGTGTGCGTGTGTGTGTCAATTGTAATATATATATTTTTTTCGAGTTACCCTATCATTTGGGACCCATTCCTCCTTAGTTGGTACGTTAACAGGCATAATAAATTCGTTATTTTCCATCTCAAGATTAGATTGTGAAATATTTCTGGCCTTATTTTCGGTACCGTCACGATGGAGAGATACGCGAAAGTCCAACGACTTTTTAGCGTAAAATCTTATAGTTTTATCAAAATTGCTGATGCCTATATCGGGATGTTGCAAAGCCTCATGTAGCGTATTCAAGATTTTTTGAATATTTTCAAATTTACTATTCATTAATAATTGCTCCAGCATCAATAATGGCTCTTTTATTAAATGAATATATAATGCTCTGTCTTTATTTTCCAACATGTTCAAAATTTCTAATCCCACCAGAGTTTTCCGATACTTTGATTGCTCTATTATTCTGCAGTGATCCAATAAATAGTTAGCGATAAACTGCAATGAGCTAATGGATTCTAATTTCTTGAGAACTCCTTTACATATCTTCACTGATTGGTTCAACGGTAACGCTTGAAGAAACTAAAATATTTATTACCGAATTATCGACAAGTATATTTAAGGATACGATTTTACAATTTTTATAATAGATACTCTTGTATACCTTTAAAGCTTGCTTCAAACCTTGCTGCTCATTTTTTAAAAGGCCTATTAGAAAATCTTGAATCACAGGAGTTTGCATCTCCAGAGAAAATGCTTGACACTCCAGCCATTCCAGACATAATTCAAACTGATCCGCATCAATCAGGGATTTGATGATCTCAAATGGATCAATCTTTTCTGTACAATATACGATATCGTACCATGTGTTATTTGATCTACTCATGCAATACGGAATCATTTTATGGAAGATCGTTATTCTACGCAAGATACCACTCATCCGATGCTTGCAGTGCGCTGGCAATTTGTGACTATGCTCGTGCTGCAACGCGTGGCTCAACGCGTGCTCGCACAAAATCATAGGCCACTTGCCAACGTTGTGCAATATCATTTGCGCCAGTATATGTACATCTTTGATTTGATATAGATATTGCAGCATTCTCGTGATAGACAGGATACCCAAGTTGGAAAGCATGTGACTTAGAATCAGATCCTTAAACCGCTGCAATTCTACATTATATTTCATGATACTGTCAGTTAGAGCATTTAATATCTTTAAAGAATTCTGCCAATTGTAATCTTTCCTAAGCCCGAAGTAATGCCACAAGTCGTGCACAGGCACGCTATCGTGAATAGCGGCGAGAGTTTGATTATTGTCAAATAAGAGTTTCAATTTGTCAATCCACGAAGAATTCAAGAGATTCTCGAGACATGCGTTACGTTCTATATTATCATAATTGTTTTCCAAAATAGTCGGATTTTCGTTATGCATCCTCTGAATAAGATAAGAGAGGAGCCAACAATGTCTTTCCAGATATTGCAATAAGCTAGGTCTTAGTTTCTGAGTCTGCCAAAGTGATGTCTGTATGACATTTGTGGTTGTAACGCTAGATGTATTATCTTTGGAATATTTCAACATCACTTCGTACGTATAATTAGATGTCATGTATTCCACATCTACATCTCCGTTTAATATTTCGAGATCATCTACTGAATGCAAATTCTTACTAATGTTTGTTGTTGCATCGACATCACGATTTCGAGAAAACGTGCTTCGATATCGCCTCACAAGATCGGGCAAACTGATTTTTTGCCTTGACGCTTTATCTACAGGCATGTCAGGCGACATTGATGAATAATACGCGATATACACGCGAGCCGCGTCATTCAATGCATCGTTCAATGTCTGCGCCTCGTACACCTACAATATTGAGTAAATTGATCATATCTGTTCAACTTGTTACTGATAAACAATTTAATCAAACGTTAGCTTACGCGAATCTCAGGTGTGCCGTAAAATTCATTAGCCATAGCAAAGATAATCTTTGGATTTTGCACGAGGTCCAAGTCCTGCCATGCCAATTCGTTAAGCTCTTCCACACGTATGAAAAAGTTAAGGTCGTCGGCGAGGTTACCCAGTAACTTGGATCGGAGAGCGGCGAGCGTCACCAAGCCCAGATCGCCGATCATGTAACCGATCGATGTCAAGGAGATTGCATGCTTCAAACTTTGGAAAGGCGGGTCCTTAGACCACACGTCCAAATTCGCATGAAGAAACATGACATTCCAAACGTTCAAGAAGAACGTCAATGTTTCATTTCCTACGGATAATTCACCGAGATCGAGATTGGCGAAGCTCGATGTCTTATTTAGAATCATTCGTATGTCCGTGTGATCAGAGATGTTTCTCAAGTACGAATAATCTAAATGTGATCGTCCCGAACTTACGTTGTGCAAAACCTGTACAAGTTCTGTCAATATTTCCGAGACACATTGATTCGGTCCTTTAACTGTGACACTTTTGATATTCTATAAACATGATATTCCGTATTATACATTACGTATTATTGACAGTAAAAATTTCGTATTTAATAAAATCGTACCGATTCCTCTTGGTATTGATTCAATATAATGCATTCAGAATCCTTGATACGGTTGCAATTTCTTTCATTATAACAAGAAATACTCGGACATGCATTTACAAGAATGCTGTATATCAAATTCACTTGTAAATTAAAAGCGACTTTTTCAAGTTTATCTGGCTCCGTGTTCAAATCGAATATCTGATATCCAAAATAATGATATAATGGGGTCCTTAATAAATCAGACACCGCCTGTACATTAGTGTCGTCTGAAAATGAAATAATAAACAATTAGTACAAGTCTAATTAGTTTAACGGATGAATTAAGGTAAATAAACGAATGGATTTATTAATACCTGGAATAATAGTGGCTACAAGTCGCAGATAAGAGTAGATGTTATAAAGACATTTTTCACCATTAAAGATATCAGATATTTTTTCTATTGTTTTTAATCCCAAGATATAATTATTGTCGCGACATCGCGTCTCTGCATTCTCCGCTCTCTCGAGATCATACAACGTGCGATAATTATTCTCAAATTCGCACCAGACAGCATCGTTCTCTTTCCATTCTTTTACGTGTAATGGAATTCTAGCATCATACAGTATAGTTGTCACAGGCGTATTATTTTTATTTTCATAAAACAATTGATATATTCTCAAAAAGAAGCTTGCGTGAACAGGGCTGTCAAACGTTTCACCGTGCTTCAAATACTTTATGGCTACATCACATAGATTACTCGAGATCTGATACGTTTCGCTTATAGTCAAACTTAGATCCAGCACACTAAGAATTAACATTTTGTCGCTACGTAGAATATTTGTATCCAACATTTGTAAATGTACTTGTTGAGACGCTAGAAACGTTTCAAGTTGATTGATATATCTAGAAGACTGTATACCTTCTTGTGCAGCGAATTTTATATTCTGAAAACACATTATAAGACTTGCATCTAATACCAATATTTCATAGTAAGATTTATCATACAATATGACATATATATATATATGTGTACACATACACACATAAGTTTTTACCTCTAGTGTGGATATTGTTGAGCTTTCTTTAGAAAAATCTATTGTATCTGAAGTATAAATGTGTTTATATGTATTTTGCTTAAATTTGTGAAGTGCTTCTGAAAATCGAATCTCGCCGTCTAATTGTGTGTTTTCCATGTGGAACATCTAAGAAACAGAATTTATAATTAAACGACATTAGAAGAAACTTGAAATGTTATATCAAAAAGCAGCTGTGCTTTTAGTAATTCAGATTCGTGTCTTACAAACAATTTCTCATGCAGTTAAGTAAACTTAAAGCAACTGTCTATATTCTATAATTCAAATTATATCTTGATTAAAATTGCAATAATGATTCATTATAGATTGATATGCGGGATATGAAGGTCTTTGAGATTGCGCTGGATGATGCGAATTACGACGAGGAAAGTGAAAATGAAATGATTCAACCGCAGGATCTCGCGGATATGAAACCTCTTACAGAAGACGAAGGCAAATACGAACCATTACATTCTCATGTAAAATTTTACAATGAGCGTAACACCGAAAATGAAAAACAATATCCAAATATATTTCTTTATTTACGACCACATACGAAAGAAATATTCAATTTGGAGGAAGAAAATAAACCATTCGTTGCTGGTTTTAAGCATAATTTGGATAAGGTAAATATTTTACTGGAAGAAAGAATTAAACGTTTTCTTTATACATGTATAAGATTATTAAAAATCTATACTTTTGAATCAGTATTTCTTCAAAACCATGCAACGGCAAACTGTTGGTGTAGCATCAATTGAAATAATAAATCATACTGAAAAGAACAAGAGAAGTATGCAGAATTTTGAAAAATTACAAAATTATAAAATAAGTACAACAACTGTTGCCACAGGTATAATTAACGCGATTACTAATAGATACTAAATAAATCATTAATCATGTTATATCAATGTCTCTCATCATAGTATATTAATAAAATGAAGGGAGAAGAAATAAAAAATAGTCTTCTATTGTCAAACAAACAGACAAAAGTATAAAAAACGTTCGAGTAAAACGTGAAGAAATAACAAACTATTATAAAACAACATTGAATGAAGAAATAGATTTTTTTCAAGCAATAAAAGATTGGAATGTAACAACTGATGAGACAGAAACGACAAAATATTTAGCGAAAACGCCAAAGACACATACACAAAATAACTTATACCAAGAATATGACCAAGAAACTACGAGTGAAGCGACAAAAAATATTTTGAAGCGGATTTCGATCTCGGAAAGACCTACTTTCGCGGATAACGAGAGTTCTTATGAAGAATCATATGATTACGATAGATTCAAAATGGAATACGAGCAGCAGTTAGAATATGACATAAAGGAAGGAAAAGTATTGAATTATTCTGAGAAGGAAGAAGCGAAGAATATGCTGAAAGGAGCATTGAAAAGAATAGTGGATTTGAAACGACCTAAGAACTGTACGAAGGAAGAATTAAGTCAGATTGGAATTAAAGCGGTAGAATGCCTTCTACAAGATTATCAACGCGCTAAAGACATGACGACTGTGAAGATAGTCCTTTCAAGGACATGGTTGGTGTTCAGAGTTTGGTTGTTAATTTATATTTGTTTGGCTATTCCCTGTTGGTGTCAAAGAGGTGATTTCATCAGCTATTCCTGCAGTGGATCTTTTCTTGAAAGGATTACTTACTATTATATGGAAGTATCATTACAAAAATTCTACTATATTTTTCTTTCAGGATGGTGCTGTTGCTGTTTCCGTTGTGCATTTTGTTTTCCGCGAAAGAGGATTATACTTGTCAAACAATATTATGCAAGGAATCCACCTGGTATTTTTGTGAAAGATTTAAAAAAGAAAAAAGTTATGGAAGAGCCTATTAAATATGAGGCTACTAAACACGAATACAACGCGTATAAGACTCTCGAAGATGCGATAAGGAATTTATGAATATATTAGCGTATAGAGCATTCGTTATCTATCTAGTCGCATGTAATCTAACAAATTCAGTATCCGTTGATTAGAAACTCTTTCGATACAAAAAGTAGAAACATTTCCTTGGGTGTACGAACGAAAAATGTTTATATCTTCGGACCATGATGCTAATTATACCAATATTTGTTAATTATAATTATATATTTAACGTTATATTTAACTTTATTAATAAATTAGATATGACTTGTTCATATAGACGCTAGTAGTCAAGTAAGACTAGTGAAACGTTTGTTCAATTTAAATCCAATCTGTAGAAGGAAGACATAAAAGTTGTATAGTATTGTGCATTATTTGCATATTATATAAAACAACATTACCTTAACTACCTCTTGTGCTTTCTGAAAATTGCCTTTCCACAAACAATGCAAGATTAAACTCTCTTTCGAAGCCAGCATTAAATTTATCAAGGACAGTTTGCTTTTCGAAGACAAACAATCTGCTGTTGCTGCAGTTATCTTCAAACACTTTCTGCGTTCATTACTGCCCAATACGCTGGATTCCGAACTACTATCAGACTTAACTTTAGTTTCATCCGAAGCGCTGTCTTTTTTATAAAAAAAAGTATCTCTCTTGATACGATATGGGAAACTTTGTTTTTGAGAGTTTATAGATTCTGATTTATTTGTAACAGAGGGACTATCAGACTCATCTTGTGGAATACCAACATTTTGAATAAAATGAGATCCCATATGGAATTTCAATCTCCAACGAGTGTCCGTCAATGTTGTTGTAAAAATGGACATTCTTTCACGAAGTTGTTGCATTTCTTCGTGCAATCCCTGCAATTCGTCGATTTTTTCTGTCGTAACCAAAATATTCTTCCATAGATAATACAGCATGTCTCTTACAGCATATTTATTAGCTATGAAGCCTGACTTTTCATATTCTATCGACTTACGAATATTGCAATCATCATCTTTGGAACTGGCATTTGTAATATTGAAATCTTCATAACGTAAAAATAATAAGGAAAATACACTCTCCATTGTCTCTATCCTTGCTGATAGAGGGAATAATGAAGATAAGTTTGACATCATGTCAGTGAAATATTTAGTAATTTGTTTATATTCTGTGTTGTAAGATTCACACAAGAAAATAGCTTTTAAGGCGCTTATTAGGCAACAATATGCTTGGAAGCTCGTAGATTGATTCAGAGAAGTTTCCTTCAACAAATCTTGGATGTCATTGTAATCTTGATCATGTATATTTGTTGTCAGTTTCAAGACAAAAAGTATATTGTGTTTTTGCAAAAGGGACAAAATCTGTTTTACAGATACTGTCTGTTCAATTGCATCAGATTGCACATTTTTCAATTCTTTGGTATCTAATTTCATATTTACAAAATGTCTTTTTTTCCACTGTAAAATATATATTATAATTCTAATATGGCTTTTTAAGAATATATATAATTTGTTTAAATCATAATCGTTGTACAAGTCAGAATAAGACTTCTCTAAGAGAAAGCTGATGGATTCACAGATAAAAATACTATTGTCATAGCTTTCATTAGTATTGGTTACTTCCTGCGAACAATCGTTTAATGTTTTAAACAATAACACTGGATACAATCTCTTTAATAAATCACAGGATAACAATAATTCGACTTGGCTGTATTTTCTTTTCGTAGTCAAGATATAACATATATTCTGTAACATATAAAAAAATTTATTCCAAGTCACGTAAAGTGTAAATATGTATATCTGTCAGTTGTCAAGATAGTTGTTTCAACAATTAAAATTATAAAGGAGCTTAAAATACGAAACTTACCAAAATATCATTCAACCAATGGAATTTTCTTGTACACGTTCTTTTAAGTAATTCCTTCTTGCACAAAGAAATTTCAGAATTGTCTGTCAATTTAAATATACCTTCGCTTATTTTATATGCTATGAGTAAAGTAGTAGCACTCTCATGACATGCATGTGTCTCATTCCAAAATGAAAGCCACTCGCTCAACAGTTTTTCATTTTTCCTTGAATATAATGCAAATTCAATATCTTTAATATGGTGCGACTTTGAAAGCATAGGACAAATTATCTTTAGAAATTCAACTGGTGTGTCCACATCTATATCTGTTTTTGATAAAAGGCATAAAGCCATCTCTAAAGAATTGCCATAACTAGCCGAATCAGCTTCAGAAGAGGAATCGATCGCTATGTGATTCAAATACCAATTTCTTCTGGCTGGAATGTGTTCTAGACATGACTTCAAAGTAGAAAAAGAGATATTTTCTAATTTGCTAGCAACATCGTATACATTTGAAATTCTAGATATTAATTTGTTTATAATCCAGCATACAATTTCCATATTACCATAAATGTTATCTTTTAGAAATGTAAGGATCTGTTGGAATACAATACATGAAGTGTCTTTTATACTTTCCAGGCTTATTTCTTGAAGAAATATTAACAATTCCTAAAAAATAGATTTGTTTTTAAAAACTAAAATAATGTGAAGTCATAAAATGAGCACTTTATTCTAAGAGGAATACCTTATGTAAGCAGTCTGGTACATTATCACATAGCTCTATTGCATTTTTTATTTGTATGCAATCGAATTGTGTACGAATATTGCATTGTATATTGCAATCAACATTGGACGATTTGCCATCTATAAGTTTCCACAACAATATATAGGCGATCCATTGGTACTGCTCTTCACTCGGAGAATGTCTATAAACACATATATATTGTAAAATAATAAAAGCAACCGGTGAGATAGTTTAATTCACTTAAACTAAAGCTTACTTACATCAAGCTCTCAATTACAGTTTCTAATTCTGACAAGTCGACGCAGCACGTGTGATGAAATTCTTTCAGAAAATTGTTGTCATTGTTTACATAGAAAATATTTAAAGATGTATACCATAATCGAGATGAAATGCATTTGTTCAATTCCAGCACTCTCGTTTGCTTTGACATTGTTCTCTTTAACAATGTTGTGTGTGACATGTTATTATTATTTTTTTAAGTCTTTAACATGCCATTTGTCTACACCAGGAGTTTAATGACCATTTGACACTGTGTGATATGTTATTATACTATGTATTTCTTTCTCCTCCTCTTTGACTAGAAGCCTATCTTTTTTAACTAAACTAGTTGCACTAGTTCAGAGATTATCCTTTTCCCTTCGTATTGGAACTATTGGAAGGAAAAAGATAACCTAGAGGTTGATTCGATGGAGATAGGAATATCTGGTGGGAGCATAAATGCACTGCAATGCGCGGGGGTGAAGCATGAGACGTGGGACGAAGGTTAACCGCTCAAGATGGCGATTGGAAGGAGAAAGATAACCTCTGAAGTCATATGGTGTGCTCCGTTTCATGCACGATGCGCATAATGCATCATTTATCCTTGTTTATTTTTTGATGAACAAGAAGGATAAATGATGCATCATGCGCATCATGCATGAAACGGAACCATAGATATATAGAGCTTTATCTAACTTTTCTCTGCGTCAAGATAAGTGGGGTAAAGGGAGTACTTTTCCCCTCTTGCGCATGCGCAATTGATTTCTTCGACATTATTACTACAAAGAAACACACTATTGCGCATGTGCAAGGGGGGAATTTTTAGATATTTTAGATAATAATAGATAATTTTGAAGGTTATCTTGGCGAAAGGGGTTTAAGGCAAATGTAAGACTAAGCTCTATCTATATATCTATGAACGGAACCATAAATATATAGATAGAGCTTAGTCTTACATTTGCCTTAAACTCCCCGTACTAAGATAACCTTTAAATTATCTAAAAATTCCCCCCTCGCGCAATAGAAATAAAATAATAAGACGCGTATTGCAGTCGATGATTAAGATGGTATCCATGCGTAACAAGATGTCGAAGAAGTCAATTGCGCATGTGCAAGGGGGGAAAAGTACTCCCTTTACCCCACTTATCTTGACGCAGAGAAAAGTTAGATAAAACTCTATCTATATATCTATGAACGGAACGCACCTTAGAAAGGTGTCTTATTGGTATCTTATGCTCCCTCTTGATATTCCTACCTCCGTGAGAGTGCCTAATAGGGATGGGCGATATCGTGTCGATTATTTTGACATCGATTATTTTTCTTTTACAGAATCGATTATTCAACGATGTTTTCTCAACTCGATTATTCCCTAAACGATAGTTTTTTTTTGTTCGATGTCACTAGAATCGTCACTAGCATTCGCGAACTAGTATCGAACGTTCGGACGTGGCTCCACGTGGTTTGTCTCAGGAAATTTTAGAAGATTGCTGATGCAACCAACTATTCCCTTCCCTGATGACAAAGAAATATACATTTAAATCCTTTTTTTTT
>JAJVSH010000073.1:734174-754987 GCA_021460005.1 Tetramorium alpestre | reverse complement strand
ATTATGTACAAAATAAATTAATTATGTACGAAATAATATTATAATGACTACTATACCATTTGATAGAAGACACTTTCTAGATTGTATTTCTGCTATCAAACTTTTACTTTTAGCTTTTGTTTAAGAAATATTGTTAAAAAACAAACCGGTATTGGTGACTTTACTCTACATTTAAGAGATTTTTATAAGAAATTCTTGAAGATATGAATAACCAGATGTATTCCAATGAAATATAAGACTTAATTAAAGAAAACAAATGATAATATAAAATAGATATTTAAAAACAAAAAATGATAATATAGAATTAAAAAATTAAAAACTTCTATATTTTCTCATTCAGACTATTTTTGAAAAAAATGTAAGTATTTGAATAATTCTGCGCATTTTATGAACTTTGGTTAAGATATTTTATAATTTTAAAGATATTACAAATATTATAATTAAAATATAAATGTTCATATGATTCGTATATTGCATTAATTGCTAATGTTATTATTTATATTTTTTCAAAAAATATAATGTTGAATTAATTCACACAATTAATTAAAAGTTATTTGAATTAATAAGAAAAGAAATCTCTTTTTCTTGTGTCTTAAAAATAAAAAAATGCGATAGTTATACGATAAAATAATATATTCTCGCTCTTATATAAAAAATTAACGATTATATCATCTCTATCATCTCTTAGATGTTATATAAGACATTAAAGACATTAATAGAAGTTATATAAGACATTAAAAACACATCGAATAGACTTGAGAATCTAAGTTATGTTTATCAATTTTTTATACCTTATTGACGAGAATCTAACCATTCAATTTGTACATTGAGCGTGTGGTAGCGTAATACATCATAAATAAATCTTATTGTATATTTTAACAGCTTTGAAAATGTTGAATATTTTGAAAATTGAAAATACAATATTTTTACAAATACATCATAGCATAGAATTATGCATTTCGCACAAAATTTTCACGGTTCTCTTTTCTCCAAACCAATCCAAAATCCGTCAACCGGTTTCAATGAAAACTCTTTTTTAGTAAATACAATTGGTTCGACGGTTTTTTCTATAGTTTTCAAAGTAAATTTTTGCAAAAGATGAGCTATCAGAATCTTAGTCTCCATAAGAGCAAATCGATTGCCGATACACTTTCTAGGCCCAAGACCGAATGGCAGATAAGTGTATGGTAAAATGTTGTCCTTGTTTTTCTCGCTGAATCTTTCGGGATCAAACTTCTCTGGATTCGGGAAATACTTTGGATCGCGATGTAAAGCATAAGCCGGAAACATCAATACATTGTCAGGTTCGACAATCACGTTTTTACAGCCTGGTTGCGATGGAGGCAGTTCATATTTTTTAACGCAAAGTCTATCGAGAAAAATTACCGGTGGATATTTTCTGAGAGTTTCGGAAATTACCATGTCCATGTAAGACATCTTCGACAGCGATTCGTAAGAGATCTCATCGTTTCCTTCAGTATGCTGTTGTATCTCTTCGCGCAGACGTTTCTGAATATCTTGATGAACCGCCAATTCGTGAGCAGCGAAACACATAAGAGTCGAGGAGGTATCGAAACCAGCAAAGAAAAAGATGAAAGCTTGCGAAACGATATCATCCAATGTCATTTTATGTGTACTACTAGCACTTTCTTTGTCCCGAGCCTGCATTAATAAATGAATCATATCCGGTCGGATGATATCTTTTTCTTCCCGCGTTTTAATAGTTTCTGCTACGATCTTCTTGAAAAACTTGTGCGTAGCCGACGGGAAAAAAGTCAGACCCATTGATTTAGCAAGCCGTGGACTCGCGGCTATAATTATGAACTGAATCGTCTTTAGCAATCCAGAAGAAAATGTGGTAGCTTCTTTTCCTCTTATATAAAACTCATTATCTTGATCTTTCATAGAATTCACACTTATGCCAAAGGCTGCCGTAGCAATCACATCGTTGGTATATCGTCTAAAGGCTTCCTTCGTTTCGATCGCATTACAGAGCTCCGGATGGTCGATCAAATAATTGATGAAATCACGAGAACATTTCGATACCAAATCAAACATAAACTTCATCTTACTGGCGGTGAAAGAAGGACTCAGGGTATTCCTCATTTCTCTCCAACGATCTCCGCGCAAGGAGAAAATGTTCTTACCAAATAACGGCTCTATATTTTCATCGACAAAACTGCGATGATCCGTAAAATGTTCAAAATCCTTCACCATTATTTCTTTAATCAACTCGGGGTCGCGCAAAATTATAACAGGATTAAAAAAATCCACAGTCCCAATATATTTAGCGTTTGGATAGTAATAGTATATATATTGGCAATAATCAGTAAAAGTAATGTAACCCAACATCAACTTCGAAGTTGTTATAAAAGACGATAATGAATTTGGCAGATAAGGTAAGCTCTTATTCTTCCAGTAAAAATACACATGATACAGCACAGAAACAATTTTCAGAACGCCAATGACAATCAAAGTCGTTAGCAACAGCGCAAAGGTCGAAATCATCGTGATGTGATGTGATAACAGACTAACGAGATACTTCGTCGTACGCGGCGTAGAACGTTATAAACGCCGCGTGACGTATTCTGCGCTAGATATATATATCATAAAAAAGTGAAAATGGAAGGGGAGAAACACTTCTCTTATTATGAAAAAAACGAAGAGAAAAGGAGAGAAATGTTTGTTAACATCATTGCGATAATACATGTACCAATAATTGTACAAGATAAGTTAATCAATTTAAATGCAAACATGATGATTTTTGAATATCGTGACTTCGGTTTAGTATTCGGTTTAGTAGCGCCAAGTATTTTGAATAAAATGTTTCAGTTTATATAAATATTTATTTTTTAGTTGGCGTAATTTTTAGATATTATAGAGAAAATATTTTTAATACAAAGAAGATAAGCTTGAGCATAATTTTTATTTAAAATAGCTTTTATTTTGATATTTTACGTAACCAAATCGTTCTAAATTAATAAAATTATACTTAATATTTTTCTTTCGTACGACAGTTCTTTTTTCAGCACATGTAAAAAAGATTTTCTAGTTTGTGTAAGAGTATCCATTTTTATAATTGGTTAAATTTTTTTACTTTATTATTACTTTTGTAGAGAAGAAAATAGACTTGAGTAATTTTTTATTAAAAACTGTTTTATATCTTCGTGTTTTTTAATTTTTACAAAAGATTCTTCAATATAAATTAAAATAACTTTTATACAATAACTTCTTTTGGAAAGACACGCGTATACTTGGCGCCTTTTTTTATCTCTTTTTTTAAAAAGGTAATTTTTTTAAATGTGATCATTACTTTTGTAGAGAAGAAAATAGACTTAAGTAATTTTTTATTAAAAACTGTTTTTATATTTTAGTGTTCTTTAATTTTTGCAATACTATTATTTAATTTTTACACTACTTTATACTATATGATTTGAAAAAAAAAAGAATCTTTTTAGAAATATGGAATTGTAAGAAAACATTAATTAAAAAATAAGAAATAAGAAGAAAGAAAGCAAAAAATTCTTGATATAGACTAGTGTAATAATAACACTGTTCGACAAAATTTGACATTTTTTTGTAGCACAAATGTAAATAGTCATTTTCAACATATTTTTATCTGCTAAACACAAATTCGTTATCCAAATTTGATTATTACGTCACAATCGCCGGTACTAATTTTTTTTTAATTCTATTTATGCCATTCGAAAGTATCAACTTTTAGCTTTAAAATGCGTTTTATTTTGTATCGATATAATTTTTTCTTTTCGAAATATAATAATTTGAAAATAGCTCTTTTTCCTATACATGAAAGACATATGCCAAAGACATTTTATTCTATCTTAATATTTCATTATGTACAAAATAAGTGCTTTTAGAAAATTAAATAATATAATAGCTGTGTGTCGCTAATGTATCTTCCACTACCATAAACATGCTGCTCCGTGTGTATAGACTATAGTCTGATTGTTACACAAAACTTGAAATAACTTGACAATAAAAAAATTATATCGAAACAAAACAAAATGCATTTTAAAGCTAATAGTTGATACTTTCGAATATAGCATGAACAAAATGTGAAAAAAAATTGGTACCGGTGCTATAATGTCATGAAAACCTACAAAATCGTCTTTTTGGCTACTTTAATGCCATTTTTTTCAAAATTGTGACGCGATGGTAAAATTTGGATAACGAATTCGTATTCAGCAGGTAAAAATACGTTGTAAATGACTATTTACATTCATATTATAAAAATGGTGGCTAGTGTAATTAGGCAATATAAGTATATAACGATGTTAATAATGCGTAAAATATATAAAACTATTTTATTATTTATATACAATATAATTTATAATGCATACCTAAAAATATCAATGTTTTGACTCTACTTTCAGCTATCTTCAGCGTGAAAAAAAGACCGCACTATATTGTATTTAATTTCAACATCACAGGAAATGGTTCCAACAAGGGGATTATACAACATTATTTTGTAATTTCTGCTGCTTAATAAAACTTTAAGCGTGTAGAATTTTATTGGCGCGAAACACTACTTGATAGTATAAATGAAAGCGAGTATGTGTACGTATGTGGAAGATGCTTAGGAATGTATGTGGCAGTATGTGAGAATGAAACATTATTGTTATTGTAGAGGCAGTCAAGGAAGGTGGGGGATGGTCAATTGAATAACAAGAATGAAGGTGTGATGCGAGTAATGATATAGAAAGAACTTGTGGGTTTACGTGACCGTACGTATGAAACGTTTTAGCGCTAGCAATGCAAGCGTCACATCATGTTAAAAATTTAAACAATTTTCTCTCGAAGCAATGTTTCGCATAAGAAATGCCTGGTCGGTCTTGGCTGCACATAAACTGCGCTTACTTGGCGCGAGATACTACCGTGCCTATTAGTGGAGTAAAGGGAGATTTTTACTTCGGCAAAAATCCCCGTCAATAAACTTTGTTGATAAAGGTTCGTAAATATATTTTAAATATACCAGAAAAAATTTACCACTATAGCCTGTACGCTACTTTTTTTATTTAACAAATTAATTGCAAAAAAGCGGTTTTTAGCAAATAACTCTTTAAATTTTCATTTTTTCCAAAATAGCCTGCGCCAATCGAAAAAGCGGGAAATTTTACATAAAAAAGTAAAAGTATGGAATGTTTTTTGTAAAAGTAAAACTGTAGGAGCCAGAATTTTTTATTTAACGCACAAAAATACGGCTCGGCGGTAAGAAAGGACACTGTGCGTAGAGCGCGCGGCCGGGCGCGAGCTACACAAAATTTGTTATAACTTTAGAATGGATCAAATCGAATAAACCGAAGACGATATTAAAGAATACTTTAGTTGCATAAGAATACTTATGCACATAGTTTGAGACAAAAATAACGTATCCGAATTTATTTATTATTAAATTATTATTTACTGAAAATTGCCGATTTTTATACTTTTATTACACAATTAAAGAGAGTATAATTTCTTACAGAAATAATCTTTTTATATTACGTATTACTTTTTTCGCCACTACAGAGGGTGTATCGTGAAACCCACTTCAATTATAGAGAGGAGATACACTCTACATTATTGGAGTACAAGCATGATTATAACTTGAAAACAAGGTCAAATAAGACATGTTTATTCAGTCATTGTTTTTGTATTATTTCTCCTGTCCGCTAATAAAGTAAATCCTATATATTATGATACGCTTTGTATATAGATTTTTCTTCTATATAAATCTTTCTAAATATTAAATTATATTAAATAAAAATGTCTTTAGTTTGTTCCCGAAATGGCGAAACAAAATGAAATTTCTAAATCTTAAATTACTTTTAATTTATTTGTAAAATATATATAAAAATAGACCAAATAATTATTTTGTTCTTAAAGTATTCAACATATCTTTAAAATTGTTTAATTTAAGATGAAGCCTCCGATTTTTATGTAATAAAAATTTATGTTGTTTTTTCATCTTATTGATATATTTTTGAAATCTTAACCATGCATTTACATTTTTGAAATCTTCTTTTCTTATGACTTCTGAGACAACATTTAGGTATTCTTGCTTTTCTACTGATTGTAAAGTATCTTCATTTTTCCTAAAAAATAAAAAAAAATAAAAAATCAATAATATATTATAGTACAGAAACATATGTATATATTAAGATTTCAAAATAGAACATTAAATCATTGCTAAATTAAAAATCAATTACCTTTCGTTTAATTGTTGATTAACAGCAAAATACGATATTGTTTTATCCAGAATTTTCTTAGTTACTGGTTTATTGATTTTTATTGATATATTTGATTCATGAACTTGCAATCTATCACTTATTTCATTTTTAATAATACTGTTTTCACATTCTGAATTGATGTGATTGACAAATTTGATGCTGAAAATGATTTTTCAACTTTATTCAATACTTGATTAATTACATAAGGTATTATTTGATTCACTCATTATACTCCCCAGATAGTAAAATCCAACAATACATGTTTTGCAATTTATGTGCTGCATATTATGTCGACAGATAGAATGCTGTTTATATTTTAGTCATAAGATATGCTGTTTCAATTAACATTGTCAAAAACGCAGTAAAAATCGAGCATAATATGCATCACAATATAATGGCAGAAAAGCAGCAAAAATTAAACAGAGCCTATTAATATAAAGCAAATTTCAAATATATATTTGCACAATACGTCGACAGAATGCACACTAAAATTGTACGTAATCTGTTGTCATAATGTAATAGAAGTCAGTAAAAATAAAATGCATCTGCAAGTACTTTATGACAGCAGAAATACATTACGCTCTGCCATTATATAATATTTTATTTAATAGTATTTAAATGTAATTTTTTCATTAGGTTTTTGTTAGATGGTGTAATAAAAAGTAAACTTAAAAGTAAAACTGATGCACTGAAAATATATAAGAAGCAATTTAATTGAACATTGTTAAACTTTGAGTGTATAATATGTTATATAGAAAATTGACCTAACTTACAACTAATAAATTTTAAACATTTTTTCGCAACAAAATGAATTTATATATATATGTATACACACAGACACACACATGTATATATATTGTTTTTTTTGCTGCACATTATAACAACAGATCATGCTCAATTTCTGCTCCTCATCCTGTCGGTAACTAATATTGCATATTTTATTAGCTGCATTCATAATGTCATATTTATGATGACACATCATGCTTTATTTTTGTTACATTTCTGCGGCAGAAACAAAAGTTAATGAGAACGCAGTGGAACAGAATCTGCAAACTCATAATTGCATCTGTTGGCATATTGTTAGCATTTTGCTTACTGGGCTTAATAACAGATCGAAAATCTCATACCTTTCATCATTATTATTTTCAGTATTAAACAAAGAATTTTTGGATTCCAACTCTTTACATAAGTCATTATCAGGAATTGCAGAAGGTTTTAATAATCTGCGTATTAAATTGGAATCTTCGTGATTTCTATAATCCTCCATTTTGAAATGTTTGCTACATATGCGGGCATTATGGTATACTTTCTTTCCTATGGCTTCATACCATTTTAATCTTAAATCTTCATTTTTCGGAAAACTGAAAGATTTGATGCAGAATAAAAATTTATCTTTCCTTTATTATTATATAAATTATTATATATTATATAAATTATTATTATTATAAAATTCTTTATTTTATATTATTCATTTCCATAAATTAGAAATTTACAATTTCCCATCTGAACTTTTAGAAGAATCTCGATTAAAATGTTGATTGTTTACATATTATACATTTATTAATTTAACTATTAGCTTATTTATACTGTGAATCATTATACTTGCAATTCGTGCTACATTAGTCTTTTTGCTCAGTTACTCTTTTAATCCTGCTTTGCAAAATAGAGTAACTTTTTTTTGGCAAATTTTTTCATTTTATACAAAACATGGATTCTCGAGATAAGATTGCTAAATTGCTAAACTGAATAATTACTGAATATTTATTTCCATAAATATAATTAAAGACTATAATAAAAAATATTACTATTTATTTATACTTTTATTCATTTCTCTTTTTTAATTAAATAAAAAAGATATTGAACACATATTTTCTAATAAACCATTTATGGTATTTATTTAGAATACGCGCTGCACCTCGAATATCAATAAAATTATGCTCATTCGACGCGTTTTGACACGAAACGAAAGAATCTGGCAAAAAAATGCGGCGGTCTGCCCTGCGAAGCGAGATATTTAACGTTAAAGTTGACAATTCTCAGGTTAGGAATCCTGTCATTCCTATTATCAAAAGTTATCAAAAGTTCATATACCAACTATTGTCAGCTTTAACAAATTATTTCTACTACAGATATTAAGCGTCGAAGTTAACGAAACAGAAATAATTTGTTAAAGCAGAGAATGGTTGGTATATGAAAAGTACATATTTATCGCTACCGACACTGTCGGTACGACAGTGATTTCATAACTCGTCAAGTCGTCAAATATGTACTTTTCATATACCAACTATTCTCTGCTTTAACAAATTATTTCTGTTTCGTTAACTTTGACGCTTAATATCTGTAGTAGAAATAATTTGTTAAAGCAGGCAATAGTTGGTATATGAGCTTTTGATAACTTTTGATAATAGGAATGACAGGATTCCTAACCTGAAAATTGTCAACTTTAACGTTAAATATCTCGCTTCGCAGGGCAGACCGCCGCATTTTGCTGCCAGATTCTTTCGTTTCGTGTCAAAACGCGTCGAATGAGCATAATTTTATTGATATTCGAGGTGCAGCGTGTATTCTAAATAAATACCCTATTTATTAATAAAATATGAAATTTGCTAAAAACATATCAATTTTTTAATGTATTTTTGTTAATCATTATATCTTTGTCACACTCAGTATGTAATATTTAACAAAAATAGTAAACATGTTTACTTTTATTCTTTATTTTCCATAAAATTACTATTTATTTACTAAAAATTATTAAATTTTACACTTTTATTATACATTTACAACAAAATGATGCACATGATTTTACCTGTGAAATGTTAGACTGAAACCTTGCCAAGTGTCCTTTTCAATTCCGCAAACACAACAAATCGCAACCATTTCTCGCAGAGATATTTTGTATGGCGTTTTGAATTATACATTTACAGCGTCATCAACGTTATCAGTATTATCAGTATTGTCAGATTTGATAAACCTCTGATGTCACAGATTCATAACGTCATACTTCGCTATTGAACTTAATATAACCTTTATAAGAAAGAAGCCTGAAAGCGACTATCCCGGCCCCGGCCTTTTTCGTGGGATAATTGATCTAACATGTGCGCCAAACATGGATGTAGAACTACGTAGCCACATTCACTGTCGATACATTGCTTCATTGCATGGTGTGTATCCGTGCTACACACGCGGTCATTAATGCCTGGACATACCGGCTGCGCTAAAGTCCCTAGAATACAGAGTCTGGCCATCGAAACCGGGCCATATTCCGAACGATACCTGTTTGGCTTAGTTTTGTTTTTTGATGTTGGCAGCCACATAACTAAACCGAGAAGTGTTCCGAACATAGACTTATATAATAGACTGCGCGTTCTTATGGGCCAGCTTCTGCCAAGACCAAAGGATAGAGATAGTCTGTAAGTAGTGCGCTCTCACTCGCACACCGCAAAGAGTGGGGAGGAGTACGGGGGGGATCGCTATGGAGACGCATAGCAACTTCTCCTCTTCGCGTCCCCACCTCCATATTAGAAAGAGACATAACTACTTACGCTATTGCTCTTTCTTTCTAGTGTTGGCCCCAAGTCTCTTTCACGGAACGCGCAGTCTATTATAAGTCTATGGAAATTCAGTGGTTATCTTTTTCCTTCCAATATGGTTGCCATCTTGAGCGGTTAACTTTACCCCCCCCCCCCCTCGTCAAGAAAAGTATCATAGGGTGACTGCAACCAGTTCCGATTAACCTAATCGTCGATTAATTCCGTTGTGACCAGCATAGCTATTGGTCAATTTCACTGTATAATCCAATAGCTATTTAGTTACAACGGAATTAATCGGCGATTAGTTTAATCGGAACTTGGTTACAGTCAGCCTGAGGGCCAACACACATACATTTCCGTAACCGTAACCGTAAGATTTCGACCAATCACATTATTCAATTCGGCCGTCCGTAACTGAATCGACCAATCATGTTGCTCAACTTCTTACGATTACGGTTACGGAAATGTATGTGTGATGGCCCTTATGCTCCCTCCTGATATTCCTATCTCCATGAGTAAAACTTAAAACATAAGTAAATTAACCAATCGCGGTCGAACAGTAAAGTAACCATTTTGAAATGTAAGCGACGCCGAGAATTTTGTATGAATTCAAAATGGCGACCTTACTGCTCAACCGCATGGAGGTAAGAATATCTGGAGGGAGCATAAATGCGCGAGGGTGAAGCATGAGACATGGGACGAAGGTTGACCATTCAAGATGGCGACCATATTGGAAGGAGAAAGATAACTTCTGAAGTTCCAATATGACCGTCGACCGATTTCTCCTTACTTCTCAGTTTATACCCCCCCTCGTCTAGAAAAGTATCTTATGCTCCCTCCTGATATTCCTACCTCCATGCTCGAACGTGACTACGTTTACACGGCACCGTTAATCGGGTTTTATAATATCGGTAGTTGTCAAGCAGACTAATCGTAACCATTCCTCAGAAGAATGGACGAGCTGTGATTGGCCGGCTTAAAAACTACGATTTATAAAAGCTAATTAAAGCCCATTCTACAATGGCAGTAAGTTGTAAGGTCATAAGGAAATCAACCAATTATAGTTAAGCTTTAATAAGAAAACTTAACTGTAATTGGTCGATTTGCTTACAAACTTACAACTTACTGCCATTGTAGAATGGACTTAAAGCATCGTCTACAATGGCCGTAGCAGTAAGATTGTAAGCAAATCAACCAACAATCAAATTTTCTTATATATTTTTGATTGTCGTTGGTCGATTTGCTTAAGCCTTGTGTCCACGATGCTAGAATTCGGTCCGAGAAATTTGTAGCCAATCAACATGCAGCTTTTACGGAAAAGTAGCAATTTTATTGGCTACACGTTTCTCGGATCGAGATCTCGGACCGAATTCTAGCCTTTGACTATAGAACTATGGACTGCTAGTGGCTTTGTTCCGATGTCTGTCAACATCTACAGCGCCGCCAGTACTAAACGCGGTCATTATCTAAACTATTATTTATTTTTTATTTCTGTTTTATCATTAAAACGATGCTTGCTTGCATATATAATCTATTTTCATAGTTTTATAGTCAAAGGTTCTAGCATCATGGACATAAGGCTTTACGATCTTACGGTTATTATAGACGGGCCATAACGGTACGTGTAAACGTAGTCCGTGATTGGTTGATTCGCTTATGTCTTAAGTTCCACTGTTTAAGTTTTTCTATGTGCCACGGCCCTAATGAGTAGTTGGCGACAGTGTCTGCGGCGGCTGCGCCCTGCGGCTCGTTCTGATCAGATTGGGCGCGCAAATTGGCGCAAATACACGGTGTCAGCTGTAACGAAATGAGTGTGGAAGTGTTTGCTCGTATTCCTTTATAATTCTATATTTTATTTTCTATATGTTTATGAGAAGAAACTATATGTGGATTCTGTTTTGTTACATAAAATTCATGTTTTTATTTCTTTAAAACTAGAAACTAAAAAGCTTACATTTTTGATAATGGCGTGCATCATACCTTCTTCAGTAGTTACTGATCTCACACAAGTTTATTCAGGTAAAATAAATTTTAATGAGAAAGATGAATCGGGTATCTCTAAAGATATTCAAAAGTTCAATGACGAACAAGTAATACATAGTGAAGAACATGAAGAAAATATTGAAAAAAATATTAGAGAAAGTGTTTGCGACGTGTTTATTTCGTCAAATGAAGAGAGCTGTTGTAAGCAGGAGAAGTTAGAAAGTAATGAAACTTCTATTACAATTAATAAAATTCACCCAAACGATGGAATCAATCTGAACAAATCCAATAAAGAAAACGAATTAAGAATTGATTATAATAAATCTTGTGATAATAATAGTAACACTGTTAAAAAAATATTGAAGAGTAATTTAAGTCTTGCGTACAATGATTCCACAGAAGAAATTACTTTAAATGAAACATTAAACAAAAATTCCATTGCTAACGATGAATATGATTCTGGATCACTTGAATACGTGCAAACTGTAGAACATATGAACAGTTTGAAAAATAAAAATCTAAGGAGAGTAATAGACAGCGAATCTGAAGAAGATGTAACAAGCAAGAGTAACAACTTTCCTCAAACGATTTACAATACTATAAGCACTGTAAGTAGCTATATTATATATAAGCATTATCATTATTATGTTGAAATTTTTAAATAATATATAAGAAGTGTAACAATATTGTATTTAAAATATATCTCGATTGTCTTTATTATAGGATAAAAGTTATCAAGCTTTAATAGATTCTGAATCAGAAGAAGAAGTACAGAACAAAGAAACAGTAAGCAATACTTATATCACACCTGAAGAAACATCTGAAAGTAAGAATGTTAAAAAAAAATTAGTTAAAAAGAGAAAGGTATGTATAGCTCTTGGACATATTTCAATTTCATATCAGTATACCATCAGTATACCAATGCCACATAGTCATTTTAAAAATTTATAAAAAATTAATTATGATGGCTGTCACAAATCTTGGACCACACTAATATAGCATTTATTACAAAATAAAATTTTTTTAGCTAATGACTATTTTAATTTTATAATGTAGGGTTCTATAAGAGCTTCTAAAGAAGAAGCACGGCGTCAGATACATAGTGAAACCCAACGCTTATTAAGAGAGACTGAAATTTCTTTACCATATCATAGACCAAAACAACGTACATTACAAGAATTCTTGAATAGAAAAAAAATATCGGCTGCTCTTCCGAAAGCACCTTCAACAGCTGCCAAACTTAAAATGTCATCTGCAATAGTAAGGTAAGTGTTTGTAAATATAGATTATAGATAAATTATATATAAATTTATATATATGTATGTAGAGAGTGTTCCACTTTAACTTTTACATCGTAATAACTTGAAAATATGATTTTGGTAAAAAAATGTTTTGGACAAAGTTGCATGGCTTGGATACCTACAAATAATATTAAAGTTAATTTTCGAGAAAATCGATTTTTCGAAGTCACATGAAGGTCATTATTACTTCTTTTAATATGATTTCCTTTACAGTATCTAACAATAAGCTAAAGTTGGANACCTTGTATGTATGTATATATTGTATATGTATGTATTACAAAATTACAAATTATGATTTTAAACAGCCAGGTCCTCGCAGAAAAGGAAAAAGAAGCAGAATTTTTTTATAAATCCTCAGATTCGGAAGATGATGTGCAACAATCTATGTCTTTTCCTAGCAAGAATATAAAAGAATCTTCCATTACGGATGAAAGAGAGATGACATCTTTGATAGAAACCGATCATATATGTATTCAAGATCTCAAAAAGATTGAAACAAGCACTCAAGATTCTCAAAATAATAAGAACAAGATTGTACAAAAAGCTCACTCAGATCTTAATGCAGCCAACTGCAAAGTACTGCCTGAAAAAGATTTTAGCGAAGCGGATCAGGCTGTAGAGTTACCCTCCTTAACAGAGAATGATGATAATCCAAATGAATCTGATACATTATTACAAATGATAACAAATGAATGTAATCAAAATCTTCCAAAGCTTAATTTACCAAGAAAATTATTTAATACATCTTTTGAAAATGGATTAAATGATGTTTCTGAAGTAAATCTCGATGAACAAAAAATAACAAAACAAACAGTTGAAAGTGTTATTACCTTGAAGGAAAAATATATTAACGACAAGAAACAAAAATCGAAAATTACTATGGCGGAAAATCATATATTTGAAATATCAAAAGCGAAAGATAATTTTGAAACAATTAATGAAAGAGATAAAAATGAGATTACAGAAGAATTAGAAATCTCAAGAACATTTAAAAACATAAATAATAAAGAAATAACTGAAACACTTCAAAGTAATAATGATGTATCGAATAATGTTACATGGTCAAATTCTAATAGCAATATAATACAAGATAAAAATAATGAAAAGAAAAATAAATGTTTTGAAACAAATGATTCATCATCATCATCATCTCTTATTGTAATTAATGACACTGAGTCAAAAGTTCAACAAAATTCAACAGATGAATGTGAAAAGTTTGATAGTCATGTACAAGGTTTGCCACTTCCAAACTTTGCAGATGAGACTTCATCAAATAAAAAAAAGTTATCAGCATTAGTATCCAATTCGAAAGTTATGTTAAAAGGATCGCCAGGTACGATTATTGATCTAACAGACAATGCAAAACCAAATGTAAAAAATGTAAATACCTTACTAGATAGATTTTTCTGTAAACATGTTAATACAAAGAAACAGAGTGATAATAATCCTGAAGTAACCGTAGTACACTTACAAAATACACAGAATGGTCTTCTTCCAATTAAAGAAGTACTCCCGTACAAAGTGCCTACTAGCACTGATAATCCTGAATTAAATAAACCTGGAGCCAAATTAATGCGTTTGAAGGAAGATCTGAAATTACAAATGACTTTAAAGCGTAACAAAGAATGGAAACAGAAAGAAATGGAGCTGCAAGCGGAGGAGGAAGAATGGAATGAAGAAGAAGAAAGTGATTGTGATTTAGATGAAGAGGAGAATATGGAATTGGGTTTTGAATTGAGTGACAGTGAAGAAAGCGAACCTGAAGAAAATGATATATGCATTAAGGATAAGAAAAGGACCAAATGCCTATTTGCAGATGATGAAGCTGAAGTTACAGACAATGAGGATTCAAGTACAGAAGAGATATGCATTGAAAGCGATATAGATAGCGTAAAACATAGTAAACAGTCCACAAATTTTAAATATAGAAAAGAACATATAAACGACGATGTAAGTGAAATAGAAGTCGATCAAGAAGAAGAAGAAAATAACGATGGTAATGAAAATGATAAAAATGAAGATGAAAGTGAAGAAGGAGAAGAAGAAAGTTTAAATGAAAATATGGAGAACAGAAATGAATCTGACTTTAAAAATGACACTGATGTTTGTAAAAGCTTTGACATTGCTAAAGATAAAAAGAATAGACAAACGAGACAATTAACAGAAGAGTTTGAAGATGATTCAAACATTACAAATTTGAGTTACTTACGAAATGATAACAATCAATTAAATATGACAAACATAGATGTATCTAAAGCACATTGCGAAGATAATGATTGGATGAGTGAAAATGAAAGCAATATGTCTGCTTGTCTACAACATGCAGAAGTTGCTACAAGAAGCCAAATATGTAAGACACCTTTGACGAAAACAAGTATGCTTGATTTGGTTTCTCCTATAACGCAATTGAGTGTATTGAATACCACTTTACATTCTAATAAGAAAGATTCTTCGAAAAAGTTGGAAGATGATCTAGTTGATAAACACGAGTTCCTCTCCATGGAAAATACACAGAGTGATGAATCTTCTGAACATGTATGCAACATTAGAAATAAAACTATTTTAAAAAAGAAATTGTTCGATGATATTGGAGAAACTATTGATGACGAATATCTTATGCGATTATGTTCGGGTAAATTTGAATCTACGCAAAGAACTGATTTAGATTTATCTTTGCAATCCAATACCAGTGAAATATCGCAGTTACGTCCAAATGAATCTGAATTATGCCTTGGAAATTCTAATACTAAACTAGTTGATGTTAAACAATTAAAAGATTTAAAAGCAAATGACAAAATTTCTCGAGATATAAAATTGATCTTAGATGAAGATTCCAATTCTGTAAATTATGCAACAGAAATAAATAAAGTTAACGCAGTGGATTCGAAATTAAAATTAAGAATCGCTTCCTCGGACGATGAAAGTGATGAAGATACGTTTGTAAAACCCAAAAAACGTTCGGCTAAAAGATTCAACTTGTCCGATTCGGAAGATGAAAATTCTCAATTCTCCGATGAAGAAAACGATAATGTAGAAAATGAAGAGGTAGAGGGACAATACGTTGACTATGATTCCGAGGAAAATGAAGTGATAGTTGTACCGGAAAAGAATATAAAGAAAATTGCAGCTGATTTTTTGGAAGAAGAGGCAGAGTTAAGTGAAAGCGATTGGGATTCCGCCGATGAAGACGAGAAGGATTTGGATAAATTAGAATTTGAGGAAGCTGACGATGAAGACATAGACGAAGACGAAATGAAGGATCAATTGGAAAAGATCCATATGAAACAAATGCTAGATGAAGACAAGAGGGATGTTAGGTTGCTTAAAGAGATATTATTTGAAGATGGAGATTTACATACCGATGGAACGGGACGTGAACGTAAATTCAAATGGAAGAATATAGGTATGAAAATACATATACAATTTTTCTCTTCTATCTATTGAATAACTACTGCAATTTTTGTAATATGATAGACGATTACTTATCAGAAAATATTTTTTCTTTCGCGATATTCTATAAAATTCAAATTTCCAAAATATTTAATATATGATGTATACAACTTTATATTAACAACGTACTTTTTTATTAGATAAATTAGGAAGTAATACTGAGACATCACAAATATCTGACGAAAATGATGGCTGGGTGGATGTGCAAGAAGATGAGGAAGAAGTAAAGTGGAGTAAGCTCAGACATGAAAGAGACAAATTTCTCGAGGAAAGAATGGTATGTTATTTTACATACAACAATGATTGCATGATTATACATAAATTTAAAAAAATATGCTTATGCACATGTATCTTATATACTCATAGAAATGCCTAAATAACGAAATCGAAGATGAGTTATGCGACAGTCAAATTTTTAAACTCGGATTAGAAGCAATTAGGAAAATCAAGGATAATGAGTCACAAAAACAAGATACTTCTCTCGACAAAGTAGATCCTTCTGAGAATATGGAACCGATTATGCCACGGAATATAACCGATCTCTTGAATGGACCGAATATTGGGAAGAAATCCCAGACGATATATGTAAGGCTGTATACTTAATATAATTAATCAATGAATTAATAAAGATATAACATATTGTCACATTTCATAAACAAATGAATAAATAAATCGCTCCATTTATGCTTGTTACATACGATTGCACATTTTACAGAATGTTATAAAAAAACGTTCGCTCTTAACTCGAGGAGAAGAGTCATTAGCGAGGATAGCTTCGTTGGCAAAACAAGGTGATTCTGTCTCTCATGCAATAAATACAAGAAATTTTATCTTTCCGCATATTGATCAAAGCGCAAGTAATACATCGAAAAAAGAGAGCGAAATGACAGAAAAAGATTTGGACTTGCAGATTAAGGTATATAATTTCATTATATTATTTAAATCATATAAAATGCATGTTGTTGTATGCATGTTTCTCATTTATCCAATCTTTATACGCTTCCATTGAAAGAAATTTGTAGAAATTTTGATATTTTCTTTTTGTAGCCTAAAAAAAGAAAAATGATATCAAATGCATCATCGGCATCGAAAAAAAGACGTAAATAAAACTGTCCTTCATAGAAGAAAAATAATTTTTATTTTATTTATATATTATATAAAGACTGTCGTTTTTACAAATAATATTAATATAAATTCTATATATATAGATGAGAAATGATAATTATCTATTTTCATCAAGCTATTTCTAAAAATTCGTTAGATGTAAAAGAATGTTAATGACAATAAAGTGTCTTATTTCTTATGTATAAATAGCAAGTATATACAAACGACAATCAATATAACAGAGAAGGAATGGTTCTTTTATAAAAAATGTACATACGACTTTCCCTTCTTGTTTTTACAAAATAATTATTTCCTTTGCGATTCTGCTTTTAAAATTACGTGTCTGTTTATAATCATAGTTTTGACATGTACATTTTACATTCTTAAATTGGTAATCGTACATTTTACATTCTTAAATTGGTAATCGGATTAATTTTTGTAAAGAGAGAGAGGCAAGAATATAAAATATTTATGTCAAAAAGAGACCAGACACAAAAAAGAAAAAACGAGTGTTTCTATGTCTTCCGCTTCAGATTTCATTTCTCTTTAAAGATCTGATCTAATTTTGTATTGTCTTTGGCTGTGTAAGAAACAGTTACACTCGATGACATTTAAATGATTAGTGTACGATAACAATATTTAACATATTTAACGTATTCAACGAATATATAAAGAATGAACGAACATGTAACAGTGATTATTTTTCTGTCGAAAAACGTTATATGAAATATTTAATTTTATAAATTTGTCGACTTTGCATACTCGATGATACTACAAACTTGTTCTTCTTTTCAACAACATCAGTGTCGGAAATTTGGATTATCCGTTTGCCATCCTTTCGCATTTGGTCCAAATTGATACACCAATCTTCGACCAAGTACTGGTAGAAATATTTTGCTTTTGTAATAATACCTAAAAAAAAACGTCGGTTTTTTGCAATAACTAATGAATATGTATTTACTTATACATCTATTTCTGAGCATATTGAAAATTTTGGAGCGATCCCAATAACTTCGGCTCCTTAAAATGAAAGTTTAATTAGTTTTCGAAGACATTTTTAGCGAGAAATACGAGAAAAATAGTAAAATATAGGCTGCGGTCCACTTGATGCTTCAAAGCATTCTTTTTCTCCTACCTTTATTAAAAAGAAAGGGAAGAAAAATGCTTCAAAGGATTTGTAAGTGGACCGCAGCCATAGTGATAGGTTTAGTTATATCTTACGAGGAGGAGCCCCTTGGAGGTCTCTTCTCTATCACGCATTTCTATGAGAGCATTATACTGGTTAATGTCTTGTGTTGTTTACTTATTAAAACAAACATTGAAGTTTTATTGTATTTTTAGTAGTGTTAGTAGTTTTTTTTTAGTAGTATTCAGTTGATTTTGGCAGTGACGACAATTCTGATAATTCGAGCTTCGATCTATGACATATGTTATAAAGTATATGATGCATAATACATGTTATAAAAAATTATCTCTTGGTCGGAGAATTTTTTAAATTATTTTTCCCGTGTTTCTCGCTAAAAATGCCTTCAAAAACCATTTACATTTGGAGGGGTCAAAGTTATCGTAATCGTCCCAAAATTTTATTATTATTAGTGTTACCTCATAGCTCTACTAAGTTTTTCATAAGTCATTTTTGTATTTCCTTTTCGTGAACCCCATCGTTTTGCTACCTCGTCGCTCTTTACGAAACGAAATTTGGCTTGCGAATAGTCTTCCCAGCAGATTAAACTCGGACATGTTTCTCTGTTACGTAGTAAATCTCTAATAAATTCCCACAATTTTCCTTGACTGGTGGCTATAAGTACAGTTAAATTGTATAATTTGATAAACGCATTTACTCTTATATGCATTTTTCTCAATTTATGTACTAAAAAATATTTTGTAGTTGTACTTACGATTTTTTTTTGGCTTTAATACTCTCGGTCTACCAGGTAATCTCTTGGTTGCAATTTCGATGCTATTATCTGATTCCGCATCTGAAGAAAAAAAAATAAAAAAATAATAAAAGCTAATGAATTAGCCATCTTCTAAAGTTACTTTTTTTCTAAAAAATAATTTACCGGATATGTTGCTCGAATTGACTCGCGCATACTCATCCTCCGATTGCGGCTGAATGGTATCAAATGATGGCACTGCACAAAAAGATTGGTACTTAGGCTTGTGGCATTCGACAATTATTTTGCATCACATTATTTATTTATCAAATTTCGACTATTTTCATTGATATCGCACATCTCAAAATATCAAATAAATCGCAAAATTACAAATAAAAATTGATGAATTGTCGAAGAATCTGTTAAATTGAACTCGGAATTTTTGGCCGTTTTCCATATAATGAATGTGTATGTGATACGTACAAAGATTCGACATATGTTGCGAGTGAAGAAGATCGTATAATCGGTTGCCGTACATAGGATCGTGGTTGATGAAATCTTGCCGCGTAAAAGTGACGATTTCTTTTCCGGGTACGGCGAGACTGTGCTGAATAGAGCTGTAAGGTTGACCTATATACGACGCGGCTGACATAAGCCAATTTATTGTTTCCTCTTGACACCAGCTTCTGATAGGTTTGTCGGACCATCCAGTACCGTCGATCTCCTCGTTTTCATCACCTTCATCAAAAAAGGACATTAAAAATCAGCTTCGGCAATTCCTGCTTTACACGTTTGAAATCTTATACGTTTCGAATGCAAAACGCTGTTTTAGATCGATCGAACGATTAAATGCTAAAGCCGATGCGGTTTCCCATAAATCGATGCAACACGTCAATGTTAAACAGTCCCGGGAAATCCCCACCAGCAACTATCGCTACGTCGGTATCTGCAATCGCAAACCAGTAAGTAGCAAAATCTTCCCAAGTCACTGTAAGCGGGTAAAAAAATGAAAAAAAGATAATTATCGTCAAAATTTATTTATTTTTTTCTTAATAATTTGGCGAATCGTTTATGTGACGAGAAAACGCGAGAACGCATTTAGAATTACTGCTTTCTTACAGTGACAATACAAGTTCGGTTTGCGATATTCCATCTCTATCGTGAAATATATCACCTTGTTATCATAATAACAAGACATGTATAATATACATATGTATGAACGTGAAAAAAAGGAAGTGCCAAACGATATTCGAATATTCAAAATTTATCTTTTATTTTTTAATCGAAATCGATCGAAATTAAAACGGAAGTTACACCTTAAAATAAAATATTTCATAA
>JAJVSH010000073.1:649679-717218 GCA_021460005.1 Tetramorium alpestre | reverse complement strand
CGCTTCACGAGAGAATTCGCGTAAGACTTTACAGTTGTGAATCGTGCGCGCATTCGATCTAATATATATATATATATATATATATATATATATATTTAAAAGGCAGTTATTACAAATAATTATTACATGAAACCATTATAGCTTTTTGGCTCGGTAAAGATTAATCTAAATAATAGAAATAGAAAGACTCCCGGCACTGCGCTAATGTTAAGAGGGAAGAATATTTAAATATTATCGAAATACTAATGCTTCAATTTGTTTTCAAACAAATAATGTTATCTGCACTTTTTCACCTGCATTACATGATTTTTTACTACTCCTAGTTATTTTATTTACTACATCATTATCTCATTGGTAGAAAAATAAACGTATTACGATTGAATTACATTTGTATTTTATCTGCAAATGAAACTCGCGAAAGGATAGCTAATGTGGAAATGTTATAGAGGAATAATAGTCGAGATCAATTAGAAATTCTCCCCGCGGAACATTCTCGACGAAGATCGATCCTTTCCAAACAATGATGGTAATTATAAACTTCCTAGTAATTATGTAAAAATATAGAATGATTGATCATTATCATTTATGAACGAATCTTCGTTAAAGTCAATTGGTAAACGCACATGCGAGGATATTTGTTACTGATATTTGTTACTGATATTTGTTACTAATGATCTTTCGGTTTCAAAGAATATTAGAATAGATCTCTTCTAAGTAATTGCTGATTATTCTGTTCGAGGCGAGGACGGCCTTGCCACAAGAAAAATTATTATGATCTACTCATCTATGCAATCAAGAAACGGAAACAAGCATCGTTTCTTTTTTAAACGATCGGGAGCGGCTTCCGGGAATCGCGGTTGCTCAACGGGATAAATCAAATATTATTTTGATCGCTATTATCTCTATTATTTCGTAATGCAAAATAGGAACGAGGAGTATACCGAAAGTATTTCGTATATGGGTGTGTTCTAAAATGTGTCAGACTGAAAAATACACCTGAAACATAATAGTCTCCAATGATTACGTCATCGACTATCGATTGCGCGCCGCAGCCTTGACGCGAGCTTCGTATTTCTTTCGCGCTTTCGCGCCTCGCAACTCGTCGAGGGCCCGAGATGAGCGTCGTGGGGCCAGTCAGCTCGGTCCCACTCGCTCGTCGGCTGCCGGAAGAAATGTGTGCGCGCCGACGACCGGAACGCTGACTGGCTGGCTGCGAGGCGTACGAATCAGTCTAAATCGGCCCGAACGACGCTACCCGCCGCGTAAAAGCGAAAGTTCGCGGGGACCAGTTCACTGAGCGAGCGAGCGAATGCGCGAACGAGCAAGAAGCAGAGAGGAAGTCTCTCGACACGCGGTGAAATCGATTTCAAGCGTGAGACGTGAACGCCGACCGCCTAAGGGCCCAAAGTGGGATAAAAGCCTGTGCACATCTGATTTCGTTTCTTCCGTTGGATGATAATCTCTAGGAATAAATCGCGAATCTATCGCAGATGGCTAATATTGTGATGTACAGCGACGACGTATACGACGAGAGACGCGTACCCGCGTACGTTATATGTTTCAATAGAGAGAGAGAGTCCAATAGATTCTTAGATTTTATAGATTTTATCTCTGATCTCGGAAATGTTCATTCTTTATTTATCTCTATTTTATGTGTATATTTTTGTTATCTAATGATTCGTTCTTTCTGCAGATATGTCCTGTTTAAGCGGCATTATGACAAATACGTGGACCTCGCGGAAAAATACAAGGAAGCAAAGAGTATCGCTTACTATCTGGAGGAGCGCTATCATGAGATTAAGGTATGTGAAAGCATTCTTGCTTCATGAAAAATTTTACCGCATAATTCAATATTTTAACATTCTATGAACAATATGATACAACATGAAATTGTATCTTCTTTCAATTTACTGTATATTTTACATTTATACGTATATATATGTATAATATACATATACATAAACATCGTAGAATTGCGGTGATACGAGCGAATGATTCTATAATACATGAAAAAGGGATGATTCTATAATATATGAAAAAGTAAGTCAAAAATGTAGAATAAAATTTTGTTCATAAAATTCTTTATTTTCCAAAAAAGAAATATGTAAAGATATCATCGTAGTTTTTTCCGATTTATCGTCTTCAACAATACCAAATTCATTACAATGGATGACACTCATTCCTCCATGCTTTTGTGCTATTTTATAACATACAACACAGGAAAATGTATCAGGGTTTCCCACGTTAAATCGCGATAGCTGGCTCATTGTTGGTACAGCATAATACGCCGATTCCCACGGCACATTTTGTTACTATTGTTGAAATAATTTGATGGGTTCTCGCAATTTTATTTGCCTATTCTCGTCTTCTTTATAAAATTGTAATACCAACTTTAGATATATTACCGTCTCTTTTATTTAATTTTAATTTTCTTTTAATTTAATTGTGCAATCAGATTCTCTGTTTTTATGCGTTATTTCGTGCGTTATTTTATAATAGATGATAAAAATTATATTCTCTCATCTTGTTCTTTTTTTCACAGTGAAAAGTAACCGTTGCGATCTTATTTGTTGCGAAATAATTGAGTCAGAAATTAGAAACCTTTTTAATTTTCCGCCAAGTTTCTTTCGTTTAATTTTTCTATTTCTAATTATCTGAGATTTTCGTTACAAGGAAGACTGTCAATGAAATTTATTAATCACGTATGATGAAAATATTTACGATTAATCTAGCGAGATCCTTTAATAAAATAGAATGCTGTACGAAATATGTTATTGCTCAAGCTTTTAATTTCTCTTTTAATTGCTCTTTTAATTTCTCGATTGAAATAACGAGGCAGTTTTGCAAATTAGTAGCCACATTTTTCATCTTCTGATTCATGAAAGTGTATAAGATATCTGATGAAGCCAACTAACAATAAGAATGGATTTTTTGTTGCCTTGTAACTTAACACGGAAGACAAATGGTATTCTACACATATAAGCGCTAATATGATTTGTGTCGCGATGATATTTATCGAGATGCATCTATGTAGTTCTTTTACGATCTCATAGTGTATGATGATGTTATCTCACCGTTTGATTATGAGGCAGTCTGGCGTAGTGAAATCGAGTCTCCTTTCTTAGAGCGTTACTATCTGTGAATTGTGTCTTCATGAAACCGGAAGAATATCCACGAAGAGAACTTTATGAGAAAAGAACCAATTTATTAAAAAATTCATTTTTTCCGCGACAAGTTTTTTAAACAAGTTTATCTTACTGAATTATCTCTAGATTTTGATGTGTGATTTGACATTTGGTTTATGGCTTCTCGTATTTGCGAAATTTCTAATATGTGTGCATGTGATATAGATCGCCAAGAATTTTAATTTCCATTTTATCGTACACAGAGTTGTATTCCATGAATTAAATTAAGATGGATGTGTTTCTAATGTATCCTCTTCTCTGAATTTTTTAAATACAAGAATAATTTCTTCTTTTATTTATTCAAAACTTGTAATAGATTCAGAGTTTTTCTTGAAAACATAGATTTATTCTCTTTCTGTCTTCTGGTTTCGAACAATATCCGAAGTAAATTCTGAAATCATATTGTAGAATTATTTAAAAACTTTTAAGGGAAGATTTCTAATCTCGATCACTGCTAGCGATAAAAACAATTGTATAATACCGTTCATTTGCTATAACAATAACATAACTCAGAAATCATTACTTTTGAATTGCAAAAGAATAGAGAGCGAATTCAATACGCTGAATAAAGAGCCGAATATAGTTGAATACTTTTATTCCTTTACAATCAGTGATTGATATCAAAATCGCAATTACAGTTAATATTACAAAATTTTAATGATTCAAAACATTCATATTTTTAAACAAAACATTCAGATTCATTTTTTGGGAAAATTTTGCTTTTTTAGATGTCATTTATTGCAGAAAATGAGCAATATAGATATGCAACTTAAAAAGAGATCATTATTAACAGTTAGCTTATTTTTTATTTTGCTTTTCGGTCGCGTTGCGGATCCTTCGACTCGTTTTCCGCTCCATTTTTAAATTATGGGATTTTCTTTAGAAGATTGACATTTCTCACCTTATTTCCCAGATAAGATTTCCCCGTAAGATCGCGAATGAGGTGTGACTCGCGAAAAAAGGCTTGCGGTTTGGCACACGAGCTCCGATATCGATGCTTCGTATTTTTCTCTGCGGCATCCTGTTTTCTCGGCGCTCCACACCTCATTCATTTAATTGCATGAAAGTTTGTACAGTTAAGTTACATGCAAGTTGTAGCGCATCGAACAGTTCATGCGAATCAATAAAAGACAAGATACATAATTTAAGAATCAAGTCAAATCAAAGGTCAACGATAATATAATTCTGGCAATCTAAAGTCAACGGAACATAATAAATAATATTTTAAAAAATGGCCTTTTCTTTTAGTTTATTTTCTTTATTTGTATTTTTATTGTGTTCACTTATCGGTTTTATCTCAATGAAGAGAAAAAATATAGTTACTTTTGGTTATTCAATCACAATTTTATAATATTTTTAATAATAATTATAGTTAACATAATGATGCATATAATTAAGTTAATTATATTTATTGTTAGAAATATTATATAATAATATTATAAAATTATGGTTGAGTCCAAAAGTAACTGTATTTTTCTCTCAGTGTTCTATTATTATTTATTTACGTCGCTTGAAACATTTACTTTATATTGGTATAAATATCACCGTAGCTTTGCAAGTAATATAAAGTCACATATTGCTAGCATTATCATTTTCTCTCTTTCATTCTACATATATGATTGTAATTATAAAATTATAATTTGTTGGCCAATTTTCTCTGATAAGTTGGGAATTTTATTGAGAGTAAGAACTTATTAATACGTTATATGTAATTCTAATGTTTCATCGAAACAAAATTTATTGGCACTTAATTTTATGAATACTCGTTATATACATATATGTCTTTGACCTTACAATTAGACCTTACAATTACTTTTTTTTATCATCTTTTATTGCTCAGCTGTGTTTTTCACTACGAAATAAAAATTAAAAAGGTTTATGTTTTGAAAACAGTTATTATTATATTATTATATTAATAATAATCATTTTGTTGCTATCGGTCCACGTGTTTTCTTTCGGCATTTCCGGTTGCATGTATCTTCTCCGTTGTAAGAAAACTTGCCTGCAGAGCCTGGCATTCTTGGTACGCCATAGCTGGCGTTCATCAACCTTTCCAGCTTCGCTATACCTACCCAGTTGACCTACAATGTGGTTGACTAGCCACCGCTAGACAAAACGAAAAGCGGAAGTGCTGAGTGTGCGTCATCAGTCGGTGTCATGCAATCACGTCAAGTTGAGCTAGACGCGAGGTCACCGGCGACTGTCAACATACATCGATGTCAATTATGCAAAATCACTGAATAAAATCTTCCAGAAACACTTTTGGAATGGAATTTCTAACGGAAAGGCCGGAACGAATTTTCATAAAATGGAAATTGCCTAACGGATCTAAAATTTCTAAATGATATTGATGCGCAGCATATACAGACATTTTACATAGTTATGCCATAAATTCTATCCATTAGAAAAATAGATTTATATTTTAGAACTAAAATAAATAGCAACATATGAAATGTATACCTGTTCTATATTAAATTGATTAATCGTACACGTATATATAGAAATAACTATAACTATTAAAAATGTCCGTCTTTTGACTTCATAAATTTCAAAGAGATCTTTATCAAATCAGTTTTCATGGCTTCAGTGTTTCGATTAAAAAATGAGGCTTACAAGTCTCTTCATTTAAATTTTAAACATCTGAATATAAACTTTTATTAGATATTTTGTAGATATTTTATTCTTCCAAGTCCAAATTGTGAGATGTATTTTAGATTTTTATGTTTCAATCCTATTTTCGTATTTAGGAATTTCAAAAATCTTTATAAAAACAATTTAAACAGATATGTTCTTCTTTTCTAAAAAGATCAGACATAAAAGAATTAAAAAGTGCATATATTAAATTTAATAAGATATTACTTTCACAAAAATATTTCGTAGACATTATTAATACTTTAACTATTGATGCTATTCTAAGGTTTTCATTTTCCTCGCGTAAAAGTATCACGTGAAATTCTATTTTCGAAGGCCGAGCGAGATAGATTGGACGAAGCTCGAAGACGATTGGAAAGACGATTGGAAGGTTGCGAGACGGAACTTCGTGGCAAGGAGGACGAGCTCTTCTTGCAGCTGGAGAGGAGTTTGCGACTGGAGGAAGAGATCGAACGAGCCAAGGTCGAGAGAGATAGTTATATGGAGGCGCAACATCGATTGGAACAACAACGGGAATCGGCTTTTCGTCGTTTGCGGATGCAGCTCGAGCAGAATGAAGTCACAAGGCGGGATCTCGAGAGAGCGCGCCAAGATGTTGTTCGCCAAGCCACTATTATCCGCATGGAAAGAGACACCTTGGAAAGAGAAGTGAGTTTAAATATGAGAAATGTATCTTGCACCATTTTATCTAAAAGAAAAAAAAACTTTACTTTTCTTCATCTTTACACACATGTGCTCAATTTCTGGAATTTGCAAATCATTTTTTTCTTTTCTTCTCTATGCTCTTCTTGACATATGTAATATATACTGATCGAGATTCTGTTTCTTTGAATTATTTTCATCAGAATGAGATGCTGCGACAGAGACTGAGGGTGGAACAGGATGAATTGGGCGCGGAGCGACGCCGTCGGGAAGAAGGCGTTGCAGCATTAACGAGAGAGACTATCGCATTGAAACACGCAACGCGTCATTTGAGTGCCGCGACATTTCATGCAACGTCCTGCCGGAATCGTCGCCGATGTTCCATTTGCATATACGCTAGACGCACCTTTGCCAACATTGATAATTATCGTGACAAGTAGGTAACAAAATTTTTATTAAAGCGAGGGAATGCGAGGATCTTTATACGTTTGTGTCCGAAGATGAATGTATCAAATCAAATGTATTTTAAGCGCTGAAACTTTGCTCTTTGCAGCGGAAATCTCTTGCAGTGCCTTCAAACACCCTTACAAGATCTTCGTAATTGGTTACGACCTAGCGTGTCGTCAACCTGCTCGTCTCGAATTCCGCAAATTGAATCATCCATAGCCGACCGGGAAATTTCTTACATCGACGACTCCAGTGCCGATAGTAGCAGCAATGGCAGTACTAACAGTCGTAGCTGCAGTAGCAGTACTAGCAGCAGCAATAGTGCTTACGACGATGACGCATATCCGAGCACTCCGATAGCCGAACCTTCTCTTTCGTCAGCAACTTCTAGCGTTCCGCATACAGCTAGGGCCTTTTCTTCGGATTCAGGGTTCGTTCAACTAGAAACAAATATTATTACACTAATGTGATGATAACGATAATAGAAATTTGACATCTATTTTCTCATTCATATTATCTATTTAGGTTTTCTTCGGAGGTAGGAGATCGTAGATCGCGATGTTTCGATAATGTTGGTAGCAGTACTAGCAGTACCAGTGGCAAGAGCAGAAATATCAGCGAGTCGTTAGACAGCAATGAAATCGACAATCAGGGTGCGAGTGGAAGAGACGGGCTTATCCGCTCGAGATGGACTTCCTCTTTCCGTAGACTACTCGGACGGAAATCGAAGAGTAAACTCGACCGTTCCTCAGGAACAAGCAAGACTGATGAAACGCAATGAATTATTTGTACTGAGACAAAGACTCGATATATTTATCCCGTCCTCCTTCCTCTTCCAAGTCTCTGCGAAAAAATTCAGTTCTTAATTTGAAGTGGAGCAAGATCTTTGAGAACTGATTTTTTCATCGGAAAATATTGAAACTATCTAGGATTCCTTTTAAATAAGAGACACAGGCGAATTTATATATGGATTCAGGGATCCTAGAATTTTTAAGTGGATAAACAATGTAACGTTCTTGAAACTTCCTATTTTCAGAGATACAGTCTTGTATGCGATTGTATCTTTTTCAAGATTACGAATTATATGTTGAAAATAATTAGAAAAATAATGCAGATATATATCTTGTAAAATATTAGAAAAAAATATAATCTCAAGAATTTTTTCATTTTCTTCGATAATTTTAATTTTATGTCAGAAATTTTTAAATAAATATGCTCCAAAATCCAGAAATTCTAATTTCTGGACTTTTATCCATGATATAGGAATTGAATATTGAATAAGTTGGAGAGAATTAAAAAAATATATATATATATAAAGGAGTTAAATTATTGGAAAAATCGCAAACAAAGTTTAAATATTTATTATAAAAATGTGTGATGGGTTTTAAAGACTTTGAATTTTTTAATGTAAGTTTTTCATATTTAAATTAAAAAGTAAATGTTTTTAAAATGTTTTTAAAAAGTCGATTCGAATCGAACTATAATAATAGAGAAATGTTATTGTTTGCATTCCAAAAGTTTTTTCTGTTGTTACGTTTTATTGTTGTTACGGCGATTGTTGTTGTATTTGCCAAAGAATACAGTGACTTATAAGCATCATCGATTTAATCGCCATTATTAGAAGTTTTAAATTCGCGATAATTTTTGTCGCTTGTCAATATTATATCGTTTGCGACAAAAGAGCCAGTCCTTTAAATATGTATGGTGAAAATGGTCGGACCAAATTGCTGACATGTCACAATCCTGTTACGATAATGTTATAAAATGTAGAAAATTCCAATATAAATATTATGCAAATAAAACTATGTATACGATAAAGAATGTTTTTTAAATATTTTCTAAATGTTCGTTAAATTAAAGAATCTCAGAATTAACATTAAATATTTACAGAGCTCAATACTAATTACAAAATTAATGAGAATATTGCGGGATTGTTATTGAGCTCAAAAAATATAATTGGAAATAAATTAAGCAAAATATTACAAACTGTTATATATATCGCGATATTGAAGATGTTATAATAAATTGTATCTATCTATATTGAAGATTAATTGACTAGAAATTCTTTTAAGAGAATTAAAGATTATTTACGATCTACGAAATAATGTCAAATCTTTCAAACATGTTAATTTATGAAAAATTTGTGAAATTTTAATATAAATAGCAGGATAACGATCTCTACGAATATGAATATGCAATTAATTATATTCTGAATTAAAAACTTGAAAACTATTTATGGCTATGAATATCTGCCGAAATTACAATTTTCCAAATTAGCATTTAAGAATAACTCAATCTTATTTTATTATCGATATCATATATTTGTTATCTGTCATTTATTATTTAACTTAATTCAGAATTATCAATTTAGAATGATTCAATTTACTTTGATAAAAGAAAGAAAGGAAAAAAATATCTTATCATGAAACACGTACTATCATAATTGCGTAATCTACTTGGAAATACAAAGTTTATAAGAAATAATCGATCATTGCTGAATTTGTAAGAATATTATGATATGATACCGCATTTCAAGAATCCACAAGATCCAGGAATTGCAATTTTAATCAAATCAAGACAATTAATTTAATTGGCGATTTATTTATTAAATATTTGTATTATTTTGTTAAGATAGAATTAACATAGATTAATTTATTATTAGATATATGGAAAGAAAAATTGCATTAGCAACAATAAATCATACATTACAAAATTAGAAATTTTGTAAGTAATTCTGCCCATTAAATTAACTTTGATGAAAAAACTGGAAAAAATTTGATTAAAGGCGTTTAGACAAAGTTGCGATTCAAATTAATTATAAAGAAATTATTTAACTTTTCAGTAATTGATATTACATTGCTTTTTAAACAACATTCATCAATGTCATCAAATTCATTTATTTTTTCTCTCTTATCAGTCTTTTAATTATAATATTGTTCATACAGATATTTTTTATATCACCTTCTAAACAATCATGATTACACAAAATCAAATGATATTTTATTTTATTATTGCACCAAAATTAAAAATAAAATTATGACTAATAATCCAGTGATGGCACTAGGTTTCTATTCCATTTCAATGGACCATTTATAAAAATAATTAAAATTCGTACATATTTGTACTTATTATTTTTTATTGTAGGTATACATTCAAGAAGTATTAAATTGAAACTTAAAGAGAAAAACATTAAGTATAAAAAAACAAAACATAATGTGAATTATTAATTATTTAAATATTAAATATTAAAAACAAATTATTTTGATTATGCAAAAATGCTTTTCTGAAGCTTTTCTAATACCTGTACGTAACTATATGATATATGTTGTATATAAACTATATGAACGTGCATTCATTTTTGACATGTCATACATTGGATCATATCATTTTCAGTGTCTTCGCAGAAATAACAGTGTCAACTTAATTTCTTTTTTCACATTTTTCAAAGTTTTTTTTTCATCAATTAATCAAACTTAAAATTTGCAGATTTGCATTTTTGAGCGGATTTATACAATTGAATCTTATTTTATCTTATAGGAAGATGATGTCAAAATGAGAGTACTTCGATTATCAAGCAAGAGAGCCGCGTGAGCGAAATAACTCTGCTCTATCCTATAGAGTAATTTAATTGTGAATGAAAAATTTCAGTTTTATTGAAATATTAGAAAATGCGATCAAGTTTTCACGTTTGGATCATTTCACTAGTTTATTGATGAAGACACGACGTGATCCAATAATGGTAACTTCATCATATTGGGTATTTCAACAAACTCATATAAAATGATCATTCCAAATAAAACATAAAATATCAGATTTAGTACTTTTCAGAATAAGTACTTTTTTAGTGTTTCAAAAACATATGAAATTTCTAAGTGATATATTAGACTCCTAGTAGCACATGTTGATTTCTTATACATTTCCTCTTTACATTTCTAATATTTTTACGTTTAGAAAATGTATATAAGCTATCATGCTACTTGGGACAATAGACACAAATAACTCGACTAAATGTTACAAAAATCAGCCAAAAATTGTATTTGATCATCTAATTCTCAAGGAAATGGCTGTTTTACGTTTCTAAACATATCCGAGGGAATTGAAACAAATGAATTTTAACCGGTTTTATTCATTTTATTTATTTGTGGCTACAAACTGGGAAATACGTTGATAATCCAATGATGAAACCTTCTCCTATATATACACATACCCTCCTTCTCCTATATACATATACACATAAATGTATACAAGCATTCTTTTTCAGTTTTTTTTAAATTGAAATAGTCAAAAAGAATACAAATTTCAAAGTAATACAATTGTCTTAATTTTTCTTTGATTTCCTTGTTTTCGTTTCCGGCTTAACTTCGATCAGTGATATCGTACGAATTCATGCATGACGTCTGTTCGTTTATTTGCCAATACACGCGATCCCCCATCCATGCATCCTGCCATCGAGCGACAGAAAGAAACCAATATATAGAACCAACGTATAGTCCACATGTACTGTATTCATCGCTGATAACTCTACTAGTGCGATTTTGGTACGTGCCACGAGCACATTCGAGCGTACTCCAACGAGCGTTCTCTGACGCAACAGGTATGTATACTATTAATAGATTGGTGTTAGACCGAAGAATTCATACGAATTCGCAAGCGATCAGCTAGTTGTTCCTCGCAATGAACGAAAAAGTTTTGCTGGAATTTGTCGCAAAAGAATAGCTTGTGTTTGAAAAGAAGGTGGAGTAAAATCTGGATTTTGCAGCGAAGTTACTGTAAGTCTTGAACCAAAAATCTGTAAGATTCACCATTGTGATAAAAAAATAAAACTACTGCAGCTAGAATTAATATTAAAGAAATATTTCATGTGTGATACAAATTATTTCTACTTACTTTAATTGTGAATTTCTTTTGTTTTATGAATAGTTTAAGTTATTAATTAAATTTATATTTAATTAATATCGCTTAACCATTCATAAAACAAGGACAAAGAAGGAGAAAGAAAATAGAAAACAGATAGGGAATGGATAAAAAGAGAGAGAAATAAAAGGAAAAATATAAAAATATGAAATAAAAATAAATGATAGCTGTGCCGCGAGTTTATGATCATTCTTAAAAGGCGAGGCAAAGTAAGCGTTCGTTATCGGTTATCTCTAGTGAAACGTGGCCAACAATTTATTGAAGGTAATACCAATGCTTATTTTATTCAATCGATGATATCAAACGGATTGATTATTCGAAGGACACACGCCCACTCGTTTTTTATACTTTTTATGCATCTAAAACGTTCCGCGAATTTTACGTAACTGCAAAGATACGGCACGAACTTTTCATTGTACATACATACTTAGAAAAAAAAAACAAAATAGTTTTGCTAATTAATGATAACTGAAATTTAAGTAAACTATAGTTTTATAAAATCATGAAAACAAAATAATTAATTTTGAGAATGATCGAAAAATGATCTTAGCATGTTGAATTTTAAACACGTCCAATCTAGGTTTAGAATCATCAAACATTTTTGTCTCATATAATATAAAATGTTATTATTTTAGAAAAACAGTGGCATTAAAAAATCTTCGATTTTATCGTATTTATGCCATCATTGCGATTGTAAAGGAACTTTGTCCCTTTCCTCTCAAATATCTCTTATCACGTTCTTTTTATCTTCGCCCACGTAGACTTAGAAATAATAGTAGACAAAAACGGACCAAGGCCCAACCCAGGAAGAACAAGAAGTCACAAAGATGACAAAATGATTTATGACTTCATTATTATGTTACTTTATCGCTGCTTTAGCGTTATTTTGACGTCAACATGACGTCATTGTAATTTTTGTTTTACCTGAGAATAAGCTTGACCTTGAGATATATAGTATCCGAAAATTCACGCATTTGGTGTACAAGACATGACACTTTATGCTAAAAGAAACAATTTTTTTCTTTAACAAAATTGCATCCGACAAACAGTTTTTGCAGGGGAGCAAATTGAAATTAACGAATAAGCACTCTTATCTATGCTCCATGGTGCTCAGTAGACCTATTTTCTAACGACATTTCGTTATCGTTGCGCAATATTTTTACTATGTGAGAAAACTGCGCAACAACATAACGATAACGAACTGTCGTTAAGAGTTACAGAATAAGCAATAGTTACAAGGCTGACGTGCGCTTCTCACTCTGCATTTGTGTTCATCTGAAAATAAAGACAAATGTAAATATGCTTTATAAGCTGAGAGTTCTATTATTCTAAATATTGCACACAATTGCGTATGGTAATTAAATAGTATTATTAAGTATAAAGAATACTAATTAAATGAGAATACGTAATACAAATACAAATGCCGAATTGATTTACTATGAAAAAAATTAAGAGATAATTAGCTCTTATAATTAATTCTTATAATTAACCTTTAACTCAAATATCTTACTTTATTTCTAATCACTGCACAATAAATTAATTTTTTAGCATTTGTACGGGTTATGTATTCTCATTATTTAATTAGGGAATCATTTTTTATGTTTAGTGATACTATTTAAATACCATGTATGTATAATTGTGTATGTATAATTTAAAATAACAGAATGCCCAGCTCGCAAAGCATCTTATTATTTACATTTGTCTTCATTTTCAGATGAACAAGAAGTGTGCGTCGACACGCACCACAGATAAGAGCGCTTATTCATTAATTTCAACCTGCTCTTCTGCAAAAGAAAAAATCTATTTATTGGAAGCAATTTTGCTACAGAAAAGTTTTTTTTTTTAAATTAATATAAAGTATCACGTCTTGTACATCGAATGCGCGAATTTTCAGACACCCTGTATTGTCAAGATCACTATCCTGGATATTCTGCAAAACTGTTGCTCGTTGTTTATGAAAAAATTATAAATAAAAAAATCGTTTTCACAAATTATACAGGGTGTCCGGTAAAGATTGAATCAACGCTTGTGAGCAGATAGAGCGGACTAAACCGAGTCGAAAAGTCCTGTATTATTTTTCAATTTTCGCAATAATTAACGGAGTTATTAATTGTTAAAAATTGAAAGAAGGAATAGACAGCGCGGTGCGTGAGACGTGAGAGCGGCAATGGCCCCTGCCCACGTCTTGCGCATCACGTTGTCTATCCCTTCTTCCAATTTTTAACAATTAATAACTCGTTAACTATTGCGAAAATTGCAAAATGGTACAGGACTCAATTTAATCCGCTCTATCTGCTCACGAGCGTTGATTCAATCTTTACCTGTATATCATTTTCTAATATATATGTATATTTCGTAGAACGTATTCTTAGGAGATTTATTTATTTATGTGCAAGTAAATCAAGTACATGGGCAAGGGAAAGGGAAAACTTGAAAATACATTAATTTCACAATAATTTTACATTTTAATCTATATGGAACTGTACGATATCTTTACCGGACATCCTGTATATCATTTTCGAATATTATATATATATATTTNATAGAACGTATTCTTAAGAGATTTATTTATTTATGTGCAAGTAAATCAAGTACATGGGCAAGGGAAAGGGAAAACTTGAAAATACATTAATTTCACAATAATTTTACATTTTAATCTATATGGAACTGTACGATATCTTTACTGGACATCCTGTATATACCGGACAAAATACATTAATTTCACAATAATTTTACATTTTAATCTATATGGAACTGTACGATAATTTTACTCGACTTCCTGTATATCTCGGACAAAATATATTTTCTTGACAATAATTGAACACTTATATCTATATGGAACTGTACGATAATAGACCTCGTTTTGCAATGAAACTGAGAGTAGATCTCACTTCATGTGGAAAATTGAAAACTTATGTGGATTCGTACGTATGTAATACATACATACTAGACCCGTTTCACTTCATTTCTGTCCGAGTGGGAAAGATAGGTCTTCAATTTTTTAATATTGAAAAATTACATTGAATTTATGAAACTTTTTTTATTTATAACCTTTTAATAAACAATAAGAAACATTTAAGACTTTTTAGAAAATACTCAGAATAGTGACAATAGCGCATAATCGTTTATATGTATATATTTAATAGATTGTTTTCTAAACATATCTAATGTTTAGGAAACGTATAAAAAACTATACTATATATGCTCTAGGAAATATAGATCAAGATCAAGCTGGATCCGTTTTTGTCAATTATTATTAACTTTTTTATTTTTACGTTCCTATTTTTTACATTTTGTGTACTTACTATTATATCTTAACAGAAATTTAATATAATTATATGTATTACCTTTTCATAAAAGCTCGATTCTATTGAAATATATGAATGTTTGATGTCTTATTATTTATCACAAGTGATGGTAATTTTTTAAAAATGAACAGTACACGATGACGTAATTAAATTATTGTCAATATAGTTTCAATTGATATGACATTGAAATGACTGGTGCGACGTATGATTCATATTTATGACATGTCTACATACATGTGTGTACATATTTCATACATCGTAATGTAAATCTCGCGTATACATATATTGACTTTTTTCGAGAACTCGATACCTTATCATCATTGCACATTATACGAGATACCAATAATGCATCATTGGATTCGCAATCGAGTTGTAGTCTACATAATAATGTAATAAATAAGGCTAGGATAGATTTCAATATTATAACATATTTATAAACATGTATAACTTATAGTGGTTTACCGAAAAAGAATTAGAAAATAATGAAAACCGCTGCTGGCAAATATTTCTTTGGTAAGATTGTGTTGTTTGCTCCGAATCCCGTTTTTTTCCACTTTATTTTATTTATACAATAGAGAAAAAAATTGACATATCATTAAAACTATTACAAGGTCATCTGAATGCTCTTTTTGTTTCTTGAAATTTATCATAGAGTCACATAGAGTCACTGTGACAAAGTTTTTCTATACAAGTCTATTTTTATTCAATAATAAATCTAAACTATATTTATGTTGATTTATAATTTGATTTATTCTTGTTTTTTTTTCAATTTTATTGCAGCAACATTACAATCTTATATAGGGTGTCTGATAATTGACACAATGATCGTCAGATATACCACGTGTGCACGGACACAGACTGAATCGAAAAGTCCTGCCTCATTTTGCAATTTTCGCAATAGTTAACGAGTTATTAATTATTAAAAATCGCCATAATTTATTCGCCCGGCCTACTGCCGATTGCAAATATACGGCGAGATACGACAATGTCTATGCAGCAATTTTCGTAATAGTTAAGCGGTTGTTGCGCAGAGAGTTGTATCATAATTCAGAGCGGCACGTGACATCCGTTCTGAACTATATAATAGACCCCTCGTCCCGTTTTTTTTATTAAAACGCTGTTTGTAGAAAACAACTCTCCGTGTGCTTAGCATCCACAACTGCTTAACTATTGCGAAAATTGCAAAGTCGTTCAGGACTTCGATTCAGTTTAGTCCGCTCTACCTACACACGAGCGTTAAGTGTCAATAATTATCAGACTCCCTACGATATTGCGATAAAATGTTTTAGAGACATGAAAATATAAAATTGTAAAATTAACATACATATCCCAGACAGCCAAATCCTGCAAAGAGCACGCAATACAAACTTATGGTACATATTATGCTGGAAAGAATCAATCAGCATTTAAACACGGTCTGAAATTTCAACTAGAATCAACAAAAATACAGCAAGAATTGAGCAAGATCTGCGACATAATATGTTAAAAAAAATATAGCAATAACTGAATATTTGCCCTCATAAAGACAACAAAATTTTAGCATTGCGTGCAGATACAACATATCAACCACATTAATCGATATATTACATGACATCATAACATGATGGTAAAATGTAGTTAGAAATTTGGCATTATACATGTACACGGAGAGAATTTTCTCTTAAAATTTAGCCTAAAAATCATGATAATCATGGGATAACTAATATTTCGAACATTTTAATAAATTCTCTTTGATTTATTCATATCTATCACAATAAAATATAAAAAAATCTGTTTAATTAATATTACAATCTGTTTGGTAATTTTTATTATGTAGTTGTAGTTTATAAAATTTCTGTTGCGTTTTTGTTGTAATTTCACAAATTCCTATCATTTTTAATAATATTTAGTAGGTTTTTTATATCTTTATTTAATTGTCTAGTTATCCCACTCTTATTACCAAACATGTTAATTTGTAGTGAATTTTACGGTAAAATAAAACGAAGAATTCTCTCCGTGTAGTTATACTGTGAGAAAAATGCGGCAGAAACGCAGCAGGAGATATCGTGGCAAGTGTTAACAGCAAAATCATGATAAAAATCGAGCACGGTCTGCCGTCATGAGTCATGACGTTAGACCGTGCTCGATTTTTGCGTGATTTTGCTGTTAGCACTTGATACGATAGTTCCTGCTGCGTTTTTGCCGCATTTTGCTGTTGTAGCGCGACAACACATTATGCTTTATTATTAGTTTTGCAGTCTTTCTGTTGTTAATATTTGATATCGCAGACATTGCTTAATATTTGTTAACAATAAGTATTTGCTGTCACGCATGTGATAGCAGAAAATATTCGATCTTTTTTTGACTGCGGTCCAATTGACGCTTCAAATGCTTCAAAGCATTCTTCTTCTCCTTTCATCTTTATTAAAATGAAAGGGAAGAAAAATGCTTCGAAGTATTTGTAGCATCAAGTCGATCGCTATTTTATGTTAGCAAACTGTGCTGTTAGAGACTAAGCTTAAGGAGGAAGCAGTAGAATTTGCTGTGAAATCATGGTTAAATTTGATGGCATCTTGCTGATATATTGCTAGCATTTGGCTATCTGGGATATAGTAACAATTGTGTACGTGTGAAATTTATAATAAGCGATGTCTTATGTTTACATATGTATAATATAAATGTAATGCTAGATTTTTTTACACAAGGGTGATTAATTTTTTTATATAAAATTATATATGTATAATTAACTTTGCATTTTTTCTGTAATTAGATAATAACGTGAGTATATAGTTAAACGATTTGTAATGGAAAAAATGGACCCACCGCCAAGTTACACATCACCACCATATCCTTATCCACAGCCACCACCAGCAATGCCGCAGCCAATGCCGCCGCCATCAATGCCACCACCACCACGTAAGTGTAAAATGATGAAAGAAAAAGAATCTTAAATTATAGAATATATGTATATTAATATTCATATTATAACAGCAAGTGCACGTATGCATACAACATTTGTGCATATCTAATCACGTGAGATTAATACTATTAAGTTTAATGCGTCGTTAATGTGCCCACAGACACGGTAATTATAACATCAGGAGTAGCCTTTAGTAAAGAACATCAACATATGATCTGTCCACATTGCCATGCTAATATAACTACGCGCGTAGAATCAGAAGCGAATACGAAAACACATCTAATAGCAGCATTGCTTTGTTTGTTTGGGTAAGAGTTCAAATAAAAGAATTGTAAGACAATTTTATCAGCAGAAAAAGGTATGTTTAAACCTAATCTATTCTTTTCCAGATGTTGGTGTTGTGCCCCGTGTGCTTACTGCACAGATTCCTGCTTAGTCCAGAAGCATTACTGTCCAGCGTGCAATAGTTTCCTTGGAGCATCCGAAAATTAATCGACTTCACTTGCAACTCGGGAGTACAAGATACTACAGAATTATATTACCATTGCGGTATTAAGTTAGGATACACGATATAAGATCCATAAAGATGACGAATATTATTTTTATAACGATTATTATTACAAATAAACCATTGTCGAGTTGTTTATACATAAATCAGGCTAAATAGTTTCATTAATGCGCGTAATTTTAAAAAATGTGCAAATATAATTGACACACATGCTCAGAAAGGAAGGAGGAGGGAGGAGAGTCTTAGGCGCTTTATTTTTATAAATGTTACTAGAGAAAAAATTATACGTTACATATACACTTCTCAGTGAAAAATGATGATTGAAAAGACATCAACTCTACGTCGAATTTATGCCTTTTCGATGCAAAAGGCATCGGAATCGATATCGATTTGACCAACCATTTCTCACTGGATGTACAAGTGATTTTTATATTATTCCGTATTTTATACATACCGTATCAATCTGTGATCTTAAAATTGAAAATGAAAATATAGAAAGGATTAGTAATTTGTCATATATAGAGTTACATGTCTAAAAAAATCATCTTAAAAACAAATCTTTGGACATGTCTACTATCTGAAATACTATATTATTAATCATATTTACGCATGCATAGTATAGTCAATTAAAATTTCAATTTAAATTTCTTGTGTCAAAAAGGATAATTTACAATTCAATTACAATAATTTCCCTGACATCAATTCTTTATAGTCGACAATTAAAACGAGAAATAAATGACTAAAATAAAATTAAGATAGTTATAATTATACAAGCAGTTATACTAATCCAATCTAATCCCTTAAATTTTATAATACATTAATATATAATTACTTTTAATTAAGATGTTTTATTGAATCATTATTGTTTCTTCAATTGCAAGAAACTTGATAATATGCTGTGCATGTGTATGACAGTACTAATGCTCCTTTACACGTATTTATTATTTACCTTCATTGTAATTAAAGAATTCAATCTGTTATTGTGAATGCTATAAATAAACATAAAGAGGGAGATCATGCTACATGTTCTCTAAATATTCATAACATATTTGAAATTCTAAAAATTGTTATATATATGTATATGTATATACCTATTAATTATAAATTACGATTATAACACAAAAAATAGCAACATNTGTGCAAACGAGATCTGACAATCTAATGACTATTGATAATCCTTTCTGTCTTATATATATTTATATGACACCGTTTATTAGCTTCCTATCAATGGACCCTATTAATGGACATTATATATATATATATATATATATATACACATAAATCTTAATAATTATTTTTATACAATTTAAGTATTATATTTATAAACTTGAGACAGACATTTGATATAACTTTTTTATATCAAACCTAAAGCAATATTCAGTAACAATATAATTTATGGTATTTTTTTTAAATAAAACAAGTATATTTCTTCATTTCCATATATTTTGCAATTTTTGTTAAATAATTAAATCTCTATATTACGTTTCTGGCATTTTCATTTTTTGAAAAATTTATTTCGCAATTTCCGATAATTATTTTTTTCACAGCAGCTTTTTTCGTGACAACCATTTTTCATGGCAGTTTTTTTATAACAACTTTTTTCATGATAATTTTTGTTCAGATTTTTTTACCGCTTTTTTACGTCAATCTTTTTCATAATAATTTTTTTATTATCGTCATATCGCCAACACTTCACCGGGTATTAATTCAAATATCTTTTGTCGCGGAAACATTCTGAACATTACACAAACATATATACATATACACATATATGTACAAATACTATACATGACACGTAAGTTAATTGGATGAAAGGCCAAAACAATGAAATCATAATAGAAATGTAAAATAGTTGCTCGTTTTGATAATTAAAAAAATATACTCGGAAAGAACATACTGTCTTAGAAGGACGCAAAATTTATACAATTGGATAAGATAAACGAAAGATTCGACTTACGGACGACTGCGATAGCCTCTTTCACAACAGCATTTATTCATGATACTTTTCTTTTTAAGATCATTTTATATGACGGCCTTTTTTCATGAGTTTTTATTCATATTTTTAACAAAAGTTCTGCAGCAGCCTTTTCCAGGCAGCTTTTATTCACAATAGCGTTTTTCATTTTTTTTATTAAACTTTTCTTTAATAGCTTTGTTATGATAGCTTTTCATTAAAAAGCTTTTTTATGATAGCTTTTATTCACAGGTTTTTTGTAAATTTTAGATAATTTTATTCATTGTTTCTACATTTTTTTATTGCAAGTTTGAATAACTAAATTTTTTTCCTACATTTCTTTATATTTTCATAAGATCCTCCCTTTTTTAATTCTGGCAATTAATTTGTTTACACATTTTCTGTTTCTTGCATATTTTAATAGCTAATTTCCTTACATGTTATATTTGCAACTTTTCTTTTGTAAGTTTTGACAAATTAAATTTTTTTACAATTAACTTTTTTTAATAAATTCGATAGCTTATTTTTTAATAGTTTTAATTCTTTCATAACCATCATTTTGTTTTTTAAAAATAATTTTCAGTTTTGTGTTAAGACTTGTTTTTGACGCAATAAATTTCCATTTTTAATAAATTAAACAGCCATTTTATTGATAGATGTTGTATCTGTTTTTCATAATACATGTTATTACAATGTCTTTCATATCGGGATAATTTCAATATGAGTTATTTTAATAATTCATATCTTCTTATTTTACAATTTCAATTCAAATATATTTCAGAAATTTGGGTAAAGTTTGACAACTGTTTATTTACTCCTTATAAACATCCTGTCAGATGTTTTATTTTTCGAGTCTTAGATTTGTTCAAATAATGCAATCCACTTGCATGTTGGCAGTAGGTCTGGGAAGACTCTCTAAGGAAATGCTTATAGAGAAACGATATCCTCTGAGAAACCTAGTCTCTGTCATAGATTCTTATTCATAGATCCAATTTTCAGACGCGTGCGTCCACTCGACTACTTCCTTCTCGCCAAACCACAAGCTAATCTCCTTTTTAGCCGACTCAACAGAATCAGAACCATGGATAATATTTCGTCCGACCTGTATACAAAAATCGCCACGAATCGTGCCTGGTGCAGAATCCTTAGGATTTGTCTCGCCCAGCATTACGCGGCCGGTCTTTACGGCATTCAAGCCTTCCCAGACCTGAAACAGTGATTTCAATTAATACAAACATTACATTTGTTTTAATGGTTATTATTGATGCGGCTAAAATTGATTGTTGTATCAGCAATATTTAAATTATTTTTTAATTATTTGTGTAAAAAACTTGCCATTGGCACAACTGGTCCCGAGCTCATATATTTGACTAAACCTGGAAAGAAGGGTCTTGATGCTAAATCAGCATAATGTTTCTTCAAAAGTTCTTCAGAAGGCTATAACAAAAACATGGTGTATAAATTAGAAAAAACACGAGTTAAATAAACATTAAAAAAACATGAGTATTTTAGACAAGGATATTAAAGAATTAGTCAAAATAATTAAAAATTATATTCCCTATAAATATATTTTAAATCTTCACGTTTTAACGCAAAGATTAATTTTATTATACCAACAATATATTTCATCGTACATTAAATTTCTAAATTTTAAGACCATATTGTATTCTTTCAATCAGTTACAAACTTCATTAATAATCATTTTATAAGAAATGAAATTAGTAACTTTAATTTTGAATCCAATATAGCTAATATGTGTATCTCGACGAATCACATGGCATATTCACGAGTAATCCTTAATCAATCTCCGTGAAGTTGGAACGCGAGTAATACAATTACGCGCGAACTACCACTTACCCACAGCATTTTCATAGCGACTAATTTGAAACCCTTTTCTTCGAATCGTTGAATAATCTTGCCGACCAAACCACGCTGCACGCCGTCCGGCTTTACCATAATGAAAGTACGCTCCTTGTTCTCCGCCATAATTAATTTGCAGATAATCTGTAGCAGAGTCGAGACGGAACACACCACCATACGATGCCAACGAGCCGCGAGGAAATGAGACTGAGAAAACGTAAGTCGTGACGATTTCTTCACGAGCTTCACGAGTAAGGTGGGGGAACGTGTCGTGACGTCGCACTGTGCTGTGCCGGCCGGTCGACGACAGTTCACGATTCGCCGGTAATTGGAACTTAAAAATTTGCTGAAACTGCAGTTTAAGTATAAAATATTTAAACAAATACGCTAGTATATACTATATACACACTATATATAAATTTAAGAGCGAAAGCACAGATTTCTGTAGAAGCCTACGTCTACAATAAGTGTAATAAAAACCTTGTGGCCCTTGCACACACTCACACAGAACGAAATACTTGCTGTGCGGTAAAGGCCGCAGCACATAGAAAAACTTAAGCAGTAGAACTTAAGACATAAGCGAATCAACCAATCACGGTCGAGCAGTAAGGTAGCCATTTTGAAACTTAAGCGACACCGAGAATTCCGTATGGATGAAATTCTTAAGTCTTAAGTCTTAAGTCTTATGGTTTAAGTTTTTCTATGTGCCACGGCCCTAAGCCCGGATCTACAATAGGTGAATATCTGGAGGGAGCATAAATGCGCTAGGGTGAAGCATAAACGTGGGTTAATCATAGACTTATATAATAGACTGCGCGTTCTTATGGGCCAGCTTCTGCCAAGACCAAAGGATAGAGATAGTCTGTAAGTAGTGCGCTCTCACTCGCACACCGCAAAGAGTGGGGAGGAGTACGGAGGGGATCGCTATGGAGACGCATAGCAACTTCTCCTCTTCGTGTCCCCACCACCTCCGTATTAGAAAGAGACATAACTACTTACGCTATTGCTCTCTCTTTCTAGTGTTGGCCCCAAGCTCTCTCACGGAACGCGCAGTCTATTATATAAGTCTATGGGGTTAATCGCTCAAGATGGCGACCATATTGGAAGGAGAAAGATAACTGCTGAATTTCAGTGGTTATCTTTTTCCTTCCAATATGGTCGCCATCTTGAGCGGTTAACTCCCCCCCCCCATCGTCAAGAAAAGTATCTTAGGCTCCCTCCTGATATTCCTACTTCAATGGCCCGGATCTATAAAACAGATGTAGTAAGCTTTAAACTCTAAGAAATTGACCAATTAAAATCTTTCAATTGTTCGGTACAGCAGAAAATACCTAGGCACCGGTCGCTGTGAGTGGCTGTGGTCAATTGCAACGTGGTCAAACGGGACGCTCCCAGGGCGCACTAGTGTGACCAACCGAATACGCTATTATATTTCCTTTCAGTTATCTCTTCTGATTTATGGTCAATACAAGTGGTCAGTACAAATCAGTGCGCGATTCATGCTATTTTCATGTTCTTGCGATAACTTGTTTTTGAATTAAACAATTTATATATTTTAATAAATCGCATAACTTTACTCGTTTCGTTGTAGAAATTATGGCTACTTCGGTTAATACAAATCCGTCTACGTTGTTACCTTTAGGTAAAAAATATTCATTTGTACTTGAAATTTATGCCAATGTTTTTGCCGGATTTGTGTGCACTAATAAACTATATTGTTATATATTATAAACTATATATAATAATAAACTATATTGTTATTTATTGTAGAACTGGTTGACAAGTGTATTGGTTCTCGGATACACATTATTATGAAAAATGATAAGGAGATTGTGGGGACTTTGCAAGGTTTTGATGATTTTGTAAACATGTTGCTGGAGGATGTGACGGAAAGTGAAGCTACGCCAGAAGGTCGCAGAGTTACAAAATTGGATCAGATTCTTCTTAATGGCAGCAATATTACAATGGTTATTATCAGTTGTATCGATCATACTTGATTATTCTAAGAGGCTTGATACTTTTCTAATACAGCATAATTTCTGACTCGATCGAGAAGAAAAGCAAAGCGCATACTTATATTTGATTCATTCTGTTACAGTTAGTGCCTGGTGGTGAGATGCCGGATACGTAAAACTAACTTTTCAATTATCAACGTAAGCATATTAGATTTATTTCTAATAAGATTATAATGAAGCATTAACCAAGTAAAATCAACAAACTTGTTGCAAATAAGATTCCTTTTAAGCTTAAGCTCAATTTTGATTAAATAAATATTAACTAAATATTGATTACAAGAGATCAAGTCTATTGATTATTTCATTGAGCGAGGGTCTATCTGCAATGTTCTGTGACCACGCTGCTCTGAACAGTTCCTTGTACTTTCCGGCGAATTCGTCGTCAAGAGCTTCATCTTTAGGACGCGCTCCTTTTACAGAGATATATATGATAGTATGGATATGTAATCCATGGAAAGGTACTTCTCGAGACAGCATTTGCCAGGCTACGATTCCTAACGAATAAATATCGGCGGCGAATGTAAGTACGTCTCCTCGAAGCACTTCTGGTGCTGCGTAACCTGGCGTACCCTGATGAAGAGACATGAGTTTTTATAAGACGAAACTAAATGAAAATCTGTTGTCATTGCATGTAAACACGTATCTTGACAATTATATGTGTAAAATGTTGAAGCTATACTAGGAAAGAATGGGGCCAAATTTAGTCCTTTTTTTGAATTTTTGTATTTTGTATTTTGAATTTTCCAAGAAATGATACTGAGTTAAAGGAAAATTAGGACGAAAGATTAAGAATATAAAGTCTCAGTCATTTTGGAAATAAACAGTCCAAAAAAATTGCAATTTTACAGTTCAAAAGATTGCAATTTTACTGAGATTACTTTTGAACTGTTTATTTCAGAAACGGCTGAGAGACTAAGGGCCTAAGCAGAATAGCTGACTTATCATTTTAAGATCTATTTTATGATTTAAGTCTTTGTCTTAAAGTAACGCAATACTGTTTTATGTTTAAAATCTTGTGAACACAGTTAGCGCAATGCTAAAACTTTAGACATAAGACATGAGTATTATGCGTTACTTTGAGACAAAGACTTAAATGACAAAACATGTTTTGAAATGATAAGTCAACCATTCTGCTTAGGTCCTAAAATTTTAATACTAAGACTTTATATTCTTAATCTATTCGTCCTAAGCTTTAATTTGATGATCATTTATTGGAAAATTCCGAATACAAAAAAGCTGAACGTCTATGGGTACTTGGCCACACTCCTTGTCAAAGTTTTTGAGTAAAGATTCAAAACAAGTATATTATGCATGCGTACTCGCGGTCCGTTTGAAATATGCAGCTCATCGACTAATATAGAACTACCAAAGTCGGTGAGCTTAGCTTGGCCATTAGCTGCCATTAGGATATTGGTTGCTTTGACGTCTGCGTGTATCACGCCGGAATCGTGGCAGAATTGAAGCGCACTGGCAATGTCTTTCCAAATGGAGACACGCTCCTCTTTCATCAGAGCCGATTCCTGCAGTCTGTCCTGCAATGACGTACCGCACAATTCCATCGTTATCAGCGATAGGCTACTTCCTTGCTCTATGCTTAATATTTTCACGATGTTGGCGTGTCGCAGAACAGTCGCGTGTCTCTCTGAGTTTATTACTTCATCGTCGTTTTGTTTGCGGGGAATTACCTTGGCTGCTACTTCATCTCCTGAGAAATGTAATGGTAATAAATAGTATTTATACATTTTTCGCGTTTCCCACGCGATTAGTCTTAATATGACGGCAAAATTTATTAAGAAAAATTACGGTAAGGCACCTTTGTAAAACACTTTGTAGACGGTACCGAAAGCACCCGCTCCGAGTACAGAGCGATGTTTCCTTGGTAGACCGTTTTTGAGCAATTTGATCCTATCGGGAGTATCGATACTGAACGGTGACAACAATTTTTCGTCTCCTGCTTTCTTTTCGTGAATATTATCCGGAGATTTTGGACTCGGAGGAGCTCTGATAAATTATTTTTGCGTTTACGCATTTTGGTTTAAGTGGCAAAAAGATTCTGTTTATTCTCACCTGACATTTCTGGTTTAAGTAGCAAAAAAATTCTGGTTATTCTCACCTGATTCGCGATATACCATTTTCTAGTCGCCGAGGTGACAGGTGCTTTAGTGTGGATACTAATCTCCGCGGTGAAGCCATTTAAGTAACGATTACGATAGGAATAACGATTCCTACATGTAGAAAGAAAGGACAGAAAATTTTTCTAATACCATTTGCATAGAAAATGACGAAATTTCTTTTACAGCACGTATATAGGAAAATGTAAGACTTTCATTAAAATTCCGTTCTCTGTATACAAACACATCAAGGACAATGAGGAAGCGGAATGGACGCATGTGGATTGTTTAGTACAGAACGCTCTCTCTCTCTCTCAACTTCGAACGCACACAGCAAGAGATTCATCTCTTTTACATATCGACATTTTAATTAATTTTAAAGTAAGAAAAAAATTGGTAGACAATAAAGCAAGTATCAAATAGAATACAATTAAAATATGTTTTATTTCTTCGATCGCTAATTTAAGGCGTAAATCAACTACTGTCTATTGTCTATTGCTAATTATTATTATTATTTTTTAATACTGTACGTTAACTAGATTATGTACAACGGTACTATCGCTTCATAACAAGTCGCCTCAATAATCTTTCGTTACAATATAATATCAATACGATAGGAACGCATATAGGTGTATATGTACGCGTGTACATGTGCATCGATAATGTTTGATAAATCGATTAAACGTCTAATTGGAGGATTTGCATTATAAACTTGTCGCTAATGTTAAGTGCTCGGTTGTTGTACCATCTTATTTTCGAGGGATTCTGCTTGCTATCACAATGAATAAGTATATCGCTTCCACTCTCTCTAGATTTTTCTCTATTATCGATTAACAATCGACGTGTTAATAAGCGGAAACGACTTTTACGGAAGTTTAGTTAATAAAATACTCTAATACTAATAAAAATACAATATATCTTCTATATATATCCTCTATTTGTTCGAAAATAGTTTATTTAGTTAAATATAACTCTTCCTTTTTCTCTCACCAGCCTTTATTCCTTACAATAATTCCGAACCGCTCTAATTATAGTGTCATCGATCGTTTCGTCTTGTTCGAAACATGCGCGCGAATCACTTCTCTCATGTTTCAAACCGTAAGAATGAATTAAAATCATAGTGTTGACGAGTAAATGTACGAATGCTTATCCAATAGAATTTGCAGGACATATTGTTCAAGTCAAAAGAGCGAATAAAACAAATAACTGCAGTTTTGACTTTGCGACTTGCGGAACTCGAGTATCTGTTAAACGGTACGATTTGTAAACGGAAAATTCATCCACGGAATTCAAGGACGTAAATTATGAAATTATGAAATTGAAATTGAAAATTTATGGTTTATGTAGTATATTATAAGAGTATGTAAAAATTATCCCGTTCTTAAGCACAACATAGATGCGAATAAGCACCTATTCAAAACGAGAATTGTGTATGTTTTTAAGTACTCTTTATATAGAAAAATGCGCAGGTTTCGCACAAGTAAGCACTTGTGACTATAAGATATTTATATATATAAATACGAATTGGAAATTGATGAATTTAATAATATGCAGTAATGGTAAAATTTATAAAAGCAAAGATTATTGGAGCTTTAAAATCTAAGATTAATACGAATTTGTTAAGTGTTATCCATTAGATAAAATCTAAAATCAAGAATCTGAAGAAGTGAAAATATTTGACATTTATACATTTACGATTCAATATAACGCGATCCGCGTACGTAAGCACCTATAAAGATTTAAAGATTTGTGTAGAGGCACAATTGTGAAGAAGAAAAGGAAAAAGAAGTAAAACTTTGAAATTTAGATCGTGTAGGACCTGAAAATTTGGAACAGACAAAGATTTACAAATTCTGTCACCTTTGAAGAATTTAAGGATCAAGGCAATTCATGTTCCCTTATATGTGTATGTGTGTATGTACATATATTCATAAAAGCAAGGGAAAAAGGAACGATTTCGTTCGAAAACGTCATCTCTCGATCATCACTAGCCAAGCATTGTCCTCACTTTGATTTGGCACTATCTTATGTGTGCCATTACGTAAAACTTCTTCTGAGCATTGCATCGTCACAAGCGCAAATATCAGGCACTCAGAGGCACCGATTTTCCATTTAATTTCAAGAACGCAAACGTATCGTCCATTAAGCTTATATATGTAACTCAATAATTTCAAAATAGAGATTATATAATTTTATAACGAAAAAAAACATTTGAAATGTATAGGCAGATAATATTAATAATTATCAGGGGCAGACTGAGAAAGAGTACGCTTTGTACGCACCGCATATTTTTAAGAAATCAAAATGCAAAAAAAAATCGAATTATCCAGGAATGCATTTTTATGCGTTTCAGAGAAACATAAATCAAAGAATGAAATCCCTCCTCCTTACTAAGAACCTATCTATGGCTGTGATTCATGCCTAATGTTAACTGTGTTTTATACAACGTTATGACGTTCGTCAGTCTCTGGCGTCAGGGCACGTTGTGCGACGATAGTTTATCCAGACTAACTTGAAAGGCGAAACAAAAAATTAAAAGAAAAATTAAAAGAAAAAATTTAAAAAAAACAAAAAATTAAAAGAAAATTAAAAAAATTAAAAGAATTGATAATGATATTAATGTTTGAAAAATACGTAACGAATTTACTCTTCGTTAGTACAAATAGATCGGAAGTGTAAAAGTTTAACTCATTTACAAAATTATCGTTAAAAAATTATCAAAATGCTAGTGATGAGCGATGGATAAGAGATGTTATTAAATTGGAGCAAGAAACAGATAACCGAGCTTTGTTTTTTCAAATATTGTTCAAATAAATAAGTTCAAATAATATTTTTTTATTTTCAATTGTATATTTTTTGTAAAATAACCCAGATAGAACAAGATCTCCAAAACATGTTCTTTGGACATTTTTAAAGCATAGGGACGTTCTTAAAATGTTTTTCAGATGTCTTTGGAAGATTTGTGCTGTCTGGAAAATAATTATGATAAATACTTTTTACTAAGTTAACAATTTTTAAAAAATAAAAAATATATATATATATATATGGCTCATGCTTTGCTTATGGAATTTAGTAGCCAACTTGTAATGTACTTGCCCCCTTCCTTCACTCCGCCAAAAAAAAAATAAAACAGTATATATTGTAAGATTGCTATTTTTTCTCTGCAGTTATGATAGCCATGACGTGAAAAAAAAATTGTGTACTCTCAAAAATTTCCTTCAGTCTGTCTCTGATAATCATCAATAAAAATAAATATTCATGCGTTTATTATTCAAGATTAATGGAAAATTATAGAATAAAGACTGTGACACAAAAGAATAAAAGATTTGTGCAAACGAGATCTGACAATCTAATGACTATTGATAATCCTTTCTGTCTTATATATATTTATATGACACCGTTTATTAGCTTCCTATCAATGGACCCTATTAATGGACATTATATATATATATATATATATATGCATATACATAATCTAATGAAAATAGAACTCTGTATTTGTGAATTGGCGCTAGATAAGGACTTTGAGACCCTGATGTAGAACAGATATATGAATAGATAATTTCGATAGATACATAATGGACGAATTTCAAGAGAAAGAGAGAGGCAGAAAGAGATATGCCATGATGTCGAATTGAATTGATTAAGGCACAGGTCTAACCAGGTAGAGGAGCCTCCTCATAGAAGTCCAGCTCATCCTCGACTTCGTGTTCGGGTCCCTTATTGTCGAGGGCGCGTAGCTCCGCGGTGGTGAAGAAATGGCTCATCTGAGCGCGCAATGGTATCATGAGGATAAGGAAGAAGGGCAAGGCCAGGGCGGCTCTGGTACTCTTGACAATCCATAATACAGCCAGGCACAAGATCTGTATGAGGGTGAAAATATGCATTTTGTAGGTTTGCACACGGCGCACGTAGTTTGCCGTGCCGTGATGCTTGACCGGCACAAAAAAGAGCTTGACGCGGTCAAAGAGCTGCACGCCGTTCGTCGATGAGATACCCATGTAGAGGAACACACCAAGAAGGACGGACATCGGTACCCGCCGCAACAGCGGTGCCATCAGCACGCTCACGCCTATAAGTATCGCGACCAGAAGAGCGCTCACCCGTTGCTCCTTTACTTCAACGATGTGCGGCTTGTCGCCGGGCGCGTGAGTCCGTGACATCACAGTCACGGCGGATACATGGGTGAGAGAGCGCACCGACGCGGCGGAACACCAAGGTGCACCCATCAGGCCACATCCCACATTCATCAGACAGACCACTACGATGTCCATGTGATAGCCATTGCCTTTTCGCAGTTTACGCTCCTTTTTATCAATGATCAATCTGCAAAGCAAATAGGACGGTTAGTTCGAAACGTGGACCATCTTTATGGACAATTAAGCGAGTGATTTAATATGCAATACTGCAATATATAAATCTATTTACTCTGATATTTGAGTTTCCATGAACACGAGGATGTAAACCAACAAAGCTGGCACCACGCAAGCCAAGGCCATCCAAAGCGGTATAGGTTTCTCAAAACCGGCGGGAGACACAAACCAATCTCTACCGGATACAGTTGGAGAGAGTCCTTCAGGGACCAATAATTTCTCCGTTTTTACCATAAGTAGATAATCGATCAGAACGAAGACGATGATGCTAATAGGCACGCCGAAGTCTCCGAAGGCTCTTCGAGCACTACGGCCCAGGTAATGGCTGTTGCGGAAGATCCTTAAATAATAGGCGCCCAGGAAAGTACCCAGACAAAGAATAGTACACATCAATGCTGTGTTGGGTTGATTGATCAGTAGCCCGGTCATGTCATGGCTCGGTACCAATTCGCGAACTTTCTCCAAGCGCAGGACCTCTTCGGTTCCGTTCCACGGCGATCTAATGACCTTCATCTCTGTAACGTAGAGCGGATAAGCTGTGTCATTGATGTCCGGCCCAAAGCTGTACTCGTGGAGAAGAGGATTGCGCACGAAGTAGTTGTAAAGCTTGATGAATGTTTCAACGATGTAAAGGATAGAAATCAATCCAGTGAAAATTTCCTCGGTGAAGCGTGTGAAGAGTCGCACGAGAACCGAACCCTCGACGCAGGCAATCGCCAGAGCAATCATACCCATCCAGGCGCCAACATATACCCGTACAGTGAGAAATTCTAGTTCGTTCGCCAAACAGAAGTTGTATAAGCTTTCGTCAAAGAGCAATAGAGGACCCGTCGTCCCGATAATGACCAGCGGTTGAGTGGCAAATAGTGCCATTATTACACCTGTCCATGAACCAGAGATCAGAGTTTCAGAGATGCCAATTACATTCTGCGTCTTGTCGCTTAATAAGCCGCCGAAGGTGATGGCGGTGCATAGCGCGGCGAAATACATGAAGATAGCTGCCGCGAGACAAGACGAGTTTAGACCGTCAGTGAAATCGGATAAATAGAAGGAATAGCGTCGCTTAATGTCATTGATGAGGCCGCCGAATGGTCGTTTGGTACGTCGCAACGGATCATCATCGTCCTCCGGTGGTTTCTTCTCCTCTTCGCCAGCGAGAAGAGCTGTTATATACATTACAGTACATTACAAGTAATAATTATATTTAGTTAAGGACAAAAGAACAAGAATGATAAAGAATTTAAGAATTGAAAAACAAATACGTTACTCGTTTAAAGTATTTGAAGAAATTAAATTACCCTTCTTCACGGCTGCCTCACTTTGCTCTGGTTTACTTTTCTCCTCGAGCGCCTTTGCCTTCCGCTTTCTGATAGCCTCGCTCTTCGCCTTAAGTTCGTCGAATGGTAGCAAGGCCTGTCTTTCCCAGTCGCCGGGTGGCAGTACAATCGAATCATCTAGGAATTCATTAATAGCCGAGAGCAACTCTCGCCTCTCGTTTGCCTTATACGCGATTTTGTGGAACGATGTGTTCGCCATCAGCGTGGAGATTGATCGGCCGACCTCGTGATAATCCAGATCTGTATTTCTCGGCCCCAATAGAGTGAACATGAACCTGACCGGTATCGTGACCTCCGTGAGGGACGGCATAAATACACCTTCAGCCAATCGTACGAAGGCTATCGTCGGCTGATCCAGAAAGTCGACCGCGCCGACAAGTACGACTGTCGCCTCAGCACCAGCTGGAATCCTTTTGAGGATGTAGTCATTGTGACCCTTCTTCAAGTCCTCGTTACTGCTCATGTACGTCAGTTCCTCCTTGATATCGAGCACCGTGTGATTACTATCGAGCGCCAGGTTCGATGATACGATCTTCGGCTTCGCATCGTGCAGATTCTGTCGAATGTTTCAAAATCTTTTTTAAACAATCTAGGAACCTTTAAATTTTGCCGAAGAAAAACTACATGTAGGTCTTCGGTAAGAAAATTCAATTGGTTTCTCAATATCTTGAAACTAGAGCAATCTATGTCATTGAGTGATTGGAATTAAGTAAAAGAGAATAAATCAAGAAATAAATGATCTATTAATTACGATAGATTATCTAAACGGTAAAAATAACAACTCTTATTTGCGAACATAACTTATTTCTCATAAAAAATGTAAAAAACACAGAATTTTTTTAACTTGTAAAATAAGACATGTTTATCTAATTTCATGATATTGTTTAACTTATGAAGAAAAATGTTTAAAATAATAATAATAATAATAAATTTCCCACAAAAAGACAAGCTGATTGATTTTTTAAGTTTATAAGAATTAAGCAGAATAAAAATACAACAATTAAAAGATGTGATTGCTTTTTTTCATCTCAAGTACTTGAGGATTATGGAAAATATTAATCAAAGTAAAAATCTCGCAATAAGAAAGCTATGTTTGTGATAGAAATAATTGTAATTGTAAAGTGAGAAAACCGTCATGTGTAGCATACTTGTGAATGCACAGGAATGCTTACAGGATAATGAAACACAAAGATATGTTGTAAATAAAGAGAGAGAAAGAGAGAGAAATTGATATTTTTGAAATTAATGCTCCAAATAATTCAACTGTACATTAATGCGAAAGACACATCATATCTTCATGATTTGCTTCGCGATAATGAATACAAATTAGGCAAAAAGAAGTAACGAACTATAAGAATAAAATTCTAATGGATAAAAGCGCGACATATACGATCACAAGCGTTTGTAGTCGCTATCGATCCAATATCGATCGCTATACGAATATTTCTAGAATTAATTTAATCCAGGCGGGTCTAGGACCAGTCGTGCGAAAAAGGCACCCGTAGAGACGTAACACAATGGAAAAACTGCAAGCTGTAAGAACGCGCTGCGGTTGTCCTAATTTAAACTATGAAGAAAAATTGCGGCATTTATCATGGAAATAATTATGAAGGACACAAAGCAAAAACATCACTTAAATAAGCTTTTCACTAATTACAATGTTAAGACTAAAAATTATACAGCTAAAACGAACCTGAATTAAACTACGACGTTGTCAATGACTATTCTAATTAGTGTTTCTCTATTACTATACGTCTATTCATCTATTAGAATCAGTGATGTACGTTTACGGAAAAAAATAATTATGTAATTTTTATGTAAAGAATGTAAATAATGTAAAATATGTAACTGTACATTTAAATTAAATTAATAATTTAAATTAATTACCAGCTTTATCAGCACAAAGAGAAATATTCTCCGATTCATAATATGTTTATGTTTCCATAAGGATTAATAGATTAACTTGCACAACATACGAAGAAAAAGCCTTTTCACATTTATTATTCATAAAATTAAAAATTCTCGATAAAAACGAAAGTGATGCATATTGAAAAAATATTCACATATAATTTTTCATCATAATTAGTTCTCAACATATGATTTTTCGTCTTATTATTCAGAGTTTTTACTTTGTGGTTCTCTGTTATTTCATATAAAAATAAAAAAAATGCATTTATTTTATGTTCTTTCATACTTTTACTTTTAGAATAAAGTAAAATAAAGTTTTATTTATTACATTACGTTTTTCATTAAAAACGTTTTATTGAAAATGTGTATATAAAATTTGAACATTTAATTCGATTTAAAGAAATACATTAATTAAATATAAGGTTTGTTCGGTTTGAGTAATAATAATTGGTAATTTATGTTATTTTTTACATTTTTCCATTCTTTATATTTTTACATAAAAAATAAATCATGTAAAGAATTAACGTTTTAATCTATTCTGTAAAGAATCACGTAAAGAATTGACGTAAATTATACGGCACATCACCAATTGACTAGAATTGACTAGAACTAACGATAATTCAGCGATAAATGTTAATTTTATGTCAATATTGTACTAATATTAGACATATAATATACACAAAGTATTAAACCGGATTAAAAGTATTCAAAGTATCGACCCATTAAATTGTTATTTTAAAATCCATATAATCAGTCTTTAAATAAAGAATTTTACAAAATCTCGACATAATACACTTATTGCCCCGTAGATTCATGCCGGATTTATTTTAAAAAGTATATAAAAATTCATATGAGAAGTGCGAGCGAACAAAGTGAAGAACTAGAGTAATAGAAGTAAAAAAAAACTGCGTTTGATTCGGGAAACGAGAGATTTACATGTTGGGTTACATGGTTCTCAGCGGCTTCCCGCGCAGCATCTTCTTCCTCCAGCCAGATGGACTGTGGAAATAATATTAGCACTGTCAGTTAAACCTATTCCCCGCTACCACCCGTTACGACTACTCACTACTGATCGCGCTTGATACATCATCCCCGCAGGTGATCTTCAATATTTCCATTAAACTGCGGCATTCATGCGAAATTGATTTATTTTTAAGTCTTAACGCGCATATGGTAAGACCTTAAATCAGCATTCATTACAGTCAGCGCGATTTTCCGTTTTCCCGTTTTTGATCACGACATTCGAAATGTGCAAACTGCATTGCAAATCCAGGGTTGCGTCAGTTCGTGGAACTCAAATTGAAATAAAATTCGTTAAATCTAATTTTTATATAGCAACCCTGAAACCTATAAACACGATTACCTGTTGAGCAATAGATTCGCACTCTTCATCTTTCATCGGTGCTTATTTACTTTTCGACACAAGCAATCTCGAAGCGAATCTTAATCAAGAGTTGGCCGTTTTCGTGCGTACAATATACGTTATATAAAAGGTATCATTACAGACGAATTACCTGAAGGCTGGTGTAACTGGAATAGCTCCTCTTGCCGCCGAATCGGAACCCACGTTCATGCTCGTGCACGTGCCTATGTCTAAGCAGTAACGCCCTCATCACAACCGGTCTATCCTGAGCGAGAATAAGCTCCTCGATGACCATCTGCTCAACTACTCTGTAGGCCAGTCCAGGGAGATCCTTTTCCTCCAGATCGAGAAGAACTACGCCGGTTTCCAAGCAACGGCGAAGATTTAGTAATGAATGAAAGCTAAGAGAAGCCACGTGAGGCCTGCCCCATCTGTCAGCACCCTCTTCAACGTCTTCCTCGTATTTAATCCACCTAGCAGTCTCTCGCCATTCGCGCTCCTCGCCCAAGCCGTGCAGTTCGTCTAACTGGACAAAGACTTCGTGCGGCGAGTGATCGTACATTTTCTTGAAGGTGTCATGAGGGATGCCGCCTTCCTTTCGTCGCCCAATCTGCACTGTTGAGTGAGCGGCTTTGTGACGGCGCATACCACGCGGATCGTCACTACGATGTGACTCCAGATCGTCAATATCGAGTTCCTGCAAGGTGCTCGCTTCTTCTGGTTGAACGCTGACACGTCGAGCCAGTAGGCTCGAACTATCTGGGAGACCGGCTCCCGAACGCTTTCGCCATTGCGGATCCTCCTGCAGAGAATATTTGCGAGATTTGTGATGATGACGTCTGAAAGAGTAGTAATAATGGGATAGTTAAGTTTTTTTTTGGTAGGAAAATATATTTAATTAAATTTTGATAGAGAGAAGTTTCCTGATTGTGAGATGTAGTCGTGACAAAAAGAAAAGGTCAATCAGCAGGTGGGTGTGCAGATTTACTAATCTTGTTGAGCAAATCATGATAAACGTACTTAATTCAAACTGATTAGCCCTAATTTATTATTATAATATTTCAATCTGTCTCGTGCTATACTTAAGGGTAATTTACAAGATTGTTATTTAGGAAATTCTTATTCTTGCATTATTTCGCTTCGAAGAGAATTGTAGAATCTAAATAAAGCTAAGGCTTTAATTAAATCGCTGATGTACACATACACATTTTTTAGCACATCCCCACCCTATATAAATTTTGAATCAACTAGCAGACTTGGTACCGCTCCGTACCGGAATTGTCACGCTGCTGAATCTAGCTCATCGCTCGGGATGGTACGAAATAAAGGTCGATCGTTTCGTGCTCATAATTGCGTGGTTTATACAGTGCAAATATGAGTCCGCAAAATTGTGACATGAAATGCGACCGCCAGATTTAAACTTTCGCCCTTAAAATATCGAGGATCCATATATGTAATATATGCAGACATGATATTCAAATTAGAGTTACTTTGACCCCGTGTTTCCATCAAGATGTTATTTTACTAATCGGAAAAAAGTACGTTTCCGTTTGACGCTAAATGTGTTAATTAAGATCGCGTGATCTTTTTTTTTCCTCTCTTATCTCTGCCGCTCTACAAGCCCTCATATCGGGTCAACTTACTTGTGTTCGTGCTTCTGGTGCCGTCGACGATTCCGATCCTCCTCGTGGTCACTCGGAGCGGTACCCGTTGGCATTTCCAGTGTTTGCATGCTCAATGCATCTTCTTCCTTGATCTTCTCAAATTGTACTCTCGGACTGCCTATGGTTGGACTATCGCTGAAACCGGAAGCTGCCCTCTCCGAGATCGGCGCTTCGCTCTCACTGCTGCCTACATTTTCGGTTTCTTCCACCATTTCTTCGTCGATTTCGGCCTCGGCCTTGGCTGTCATAGTCGATTGCAATCCGTTACGGTTTATTCCATCGACCTCCTGGACCTCATTACTCTTCGCTTGGATATTGCTATGATCCTCCTCGGTGTACATTTCCGTCGCTGATCCTTCGCTAAGAATATCGAAGAAACGCAAAGTGTACCTTTTCTGGTTTTAGTTTTTCAGCGAAAAGATGCTTCTCATTTGCGCATTCAATTAAATTTTGCTCGTTTGAAACTCGAGAAATCTCGCAAAGTTGTCTCTTACTTAGTTATTAAATGCTAAACGCATATTAATTTCAAAATTGATCAAAAATATTAAATCAACCATGTGCAAGAATATTAAATCAACCAGTTGCTTAGTTGCGTGCATGAAATCGATCCTTTATACATATATTTAATACAGAGCAGATATTGCACTTTCGAATAATGATTTGCACAAGATTTCAAGTATCGGTATCAAAAAGAAAAAAAAAACGAAATTCACTTCGCCCTGAACATCTGTTTTTGAATAACTTACGGTGAAAGATGTCGTCTCATAGATCTGGAATGCAGGCTTTTTAAGGGCATGTGCGGATGTGGGTAGCTTCTTTTACGGTACTCTGTGGAGCATAAATTTTATTATTTTGAATTTTCGAAGAAAGAACTTTGAATTTTCGACAGCGAAAATAAGCAATGTCGAAAAGCGACAATACGACTTACGATTGAAATCGCGATCGCCGCCATATCGCGGGGGTGGGCCGCGATCGCGATCGCGATCTCGATCAGATCCAGCCGATTCTGAAGGCGATCCAAGCCGGGCTACGTCAAATTTTTCCCCGGCATCCATCGCAAAGACCTTCTCCATCTCCTCGTCGAGCTCTGGTCCCGTTTCCGCGGCATTCCCGTCGACCTAATACAGCAAATGGGCATGTACTTTAACTAACGTTTGTCACTGTTGCATTAATCGCTGTAAATCAATTAATTATGTCGCAGAAACAGCTGGAGAAAAAATCGGAAGAGAGAGCGAGAGAGAGAGAGAGAGAGAGAGAGAGAGAGAGAGAGAGAAGGAACGGGTTTTATATATACATATATAGAAAGATTCATTTTCTTCGCGAGACTTCCGCTCTGAAGAGTTCTTGAGAGAAAAATCATGAAAAATCCTTTTTAGGGCATCCTATAATCGTATACGTACGCAAAAGCTAGATAAATGCATTAATCGCCTTAGGCCACTCTACCTATACCTATACAATTCAGGATACAGATATCGATTTCTATAGAGAGCAACATATCTTCAAGTGCTAGCTAGTTATTAACGTTATTCTGAAGGAAAATCTCGTATTATCAAGCTATTTTAGAAGACCAAGATAATACCATAAGACATTGGTGACAGAATAATATTTTGATTATGCAATGTACACTTTGATTCTTCTTGATGTACAATCGTGTTAAAACATGTGAGAAAAGAGATATTTTAGCAATGATTTTTAAAAATTTTCAAAAATAATTTCCTGATATTACGTTCCTTAATATAGATTATAATTGACTAAAAGAATTATATAATTTCAGATGCATTTATATCGCATTTTGTCGTCGAAAACTGCATGTATTTATAGAGTATTTCTTTGGTTCTAAAAAAAAAAGATTACATCGTATGCAATTAATTACTATGCGTCAGCCATACAATTTTATTATCAACCTCGTTTTAAAATGGAAATTTACTTTGAAGTTCTATTTTCATCGAGTTTCACATCCTCATACAAGCTTAAAAATATGTTGCTAACATATCTGTTCGGGTCAAGCACACAATAGTCAAAGAGCCATTGAGAATCGATCTTGCACTTTGTAACACATTGTCAAAATTCTGCTTTGTGTTATATTATGGATTTGTGACGCACAGAAATAAATATGTTTTTCCGATAAAGTTTGATTGAGTTGTAGAGCTTGTTTTTTTGCTGCGGGAAATTAAACTGGTGTCCTCGGCACGAATTTCAACTTTTAAAGCGTCATAAAAATATATCGTTGGTCGTTTTACTATTAGAAAAAAAAAGATGAAAACACATTAAAAACTTTTCCATTATGTGCACTAACAAATCTTGAAACAACACCGAATTAATCTGGCACGTCATCTGGCACGATCATCAAAACGAACATTGTGCAGTCGTTCACAAAATTCTTTTCTACGACGACGAATTGTCCGTCCAACAACTTGGTAAAACTAAACTAAAAAAAATATAGTTTCATTACGCGATACACCCAGTGCTCTAATCTTGTGCACCAAAATTACATTGGAGAGTTTTACGATTTTCTTTCTACGCTACTTTCACATGTCGATTCAGAAAAATTAATACTTTTCTTTATAACAAGTAAAAATAAATGAAAATAATTTAGCGGCAAATATTACATTACGTGTTCTTCCAAGTTAACATCTGTTTAGTTAATTCACGACTCGATTTACGATTCTGATAATGAGGGAATATAGAGCGAGATGGGTAAAAATGTAAAAAATTAAATAATGTTAGAGAATATGTCTCTCGTGGATTTTGTAAGAAATTATGTAATATATTTTAAATGATGTCTTATATGTGGTTTTACTGCATTTACTGCTTATAATAACGTTACAGAAACGTTTGAGAGATATTTGAAATTTCTTTTTCTTTTTCAATAAAAATTTCAACAAAGTAGCTTAAAATCTTTAATTTTAGCTCTACTAAAATTACTACATTAATTCTGGGTTCCAGTTTTCAACAAGGAAAATTGGAATGTTGTAAATTTGTGAAGATATTTATGAAATGTACTGATTGCTGTCTCCGCTGGCCTTTCTCAGGCCCACATGATTAACATCACAGAAATAAAAAATTTCATTCTATTTCACTGAACAAAAAGAGTTAAAAGAAATATTTCGAGGACAGCTGGGAGAGAACAACGGGAAGAATACGAGGACTTCTCTTTCTCGTAGAATAGTTTGTTCGGTCGCGAGGACGAAAAAAGAATCGGGGTGACCGGCCTTTCGAGGGACGTGACAGCGCGTTCACCTGGTGTGCCGTTCGCAGGGAGCGTCGTAACCAGCGGAGAACTTTGCCCCGCGCCCGCTGCAGGAACGACTTCCCGGAGGAACCGGCGGTGGCCTCGGGCATGGCATCCCGGGCCGAGTGACAACCCGGCCGGTCGGCGCTGAGAGCTGGAGGAATCCAAACTGAGGGTGGAGGGTAGCGCCCGCCGGACCGGGAAGAGAGAAGGAGGGGAAAGCTGGTGGGGAACGCGCGACAATCCGGTGGAAGGGGTGGATCGATATCAACCCCGTACGTTCAATCGAGGAGCAATCCCTTCATTCTTCTTTTTCCTCCTCCCACCCCGCCCTTCTATACTCATTTCATTCCACACAATTCGATCTCAATTCAGGATTATCAGTGTCTCTTCAACTAAATTAATTTCCCAGCTACTGGTCATATTGAACCTTTACCGCTTTTGACAATTCGAGTTAATCCTTTGATGCACAAGAAAATCTGCCAGAGTTTTTACGAGTATCTTCCGTAATGATTCTAAAGAAAGGAAATGTCGAATTTACAATCTCCTAAACACTTTGTTAATAATGTTATTAATTTCTATTAATTTTTTCTTAATTTATAATTTAATTAATTATAGAATTGCAACTAACGAATCAACGGCTGACACTTTCTGGTAGAAATCTATTCTTCGTTTCCTCATTTCATTTTTCTTAAAAAAGAAGAGAAAAGAGATACCTGTCGGTCTTTCGATGCATCTGTTTGTACAATTAAATGTGCTACGGAAAGACTGGCATATGATTGACAAAGGCTAGCGAGCGCAACAAGTGTCAATCGGCCGTGAAATCTGGGATACAAGGGTTCGAGTGGAACAGACCTCGAGAGCAAGAGAAAGAAAAAAAAAACTCGCATTAAGGGGAGGGATTTCCGCAGGAAAGCTCAGCTGGGAAAGCTCAGCTGATAGTATTGAATAGTAGATGGTAGGTGGTAGAAGTGATGGGAGAGGATGAGAATTGCGGACCGACTCGACCTCGGCTAGGCCTAGCTTACAGAGGCATTATCGATCATTGTTAGTATGGAATAGAAGCGCGCGAGAAGGAGAAGGAAGAGATTAGTGACATGACGACTAGTACAATATTATCTGAATTGCGTAAAGTACAATCAAAGTTCCTTGTTCGCGAGTTTATTAATGATATTTTCGATATTCGGAGTAAAAATTTATAACCACTCTTTTTATTTGCAGTCAAAATTTTAATTCTACTTTAATTCTATTATATATTATAATTCTATTACATCCATTAATAAATAAATAAATTTAGCAAATAATTCCATGAGTTGGTTGACTCGCAAGATGAAGACTTCACTAAAGTGATTTAGAAAAAATGCTTATTTTTGAAGTTTCAATTGAAGAAGAATTTATGATGAACACGGGAAAGCTGCATTCAGAAACTTCACTCGAGTGAAATTTCTATCCTTCTAGCCTTATTCAATTCTCAGAAAGTAACAAAAATAGAAAGATAGAAATTTTACCCGAGTGAAGTTTTGGAACACAGCCCTGATACTGAACTTAAAAAAATCTATGATGAAGGAATAAGTCTTTCAAGTAATCTTTGTGAATTCTCTTTATACGAAAATGAATTCCTCAATGAAAAAAAGTTTGAGTTTTAATAGAAAAAAATAGAAGAAGCAATGATCGAATGTAAGATTGAGTTCAAGAACTTGAAAATGCCGCATAACAAGAAGAGAATTATTTTCAAATTTTTTAGACCAATTTTGGATCAACTGTCTAATAATATTTAAGTAATTTGTTGCAATTCTAATTACGTATGGTTCTCAGAAAATATTATGCGAGTCATATTGAGTATTGATTATGTGTTTATAATTGTTAATGTGAAATAAAATAATTTTTAAAATTTTTAACTTTTTTGGAACCTGTCCTCCATACATTCTTCCGTACATTTTATTATGCCATATTCACGGCATTTTGACAGAACTTGTCCTCCGCGAATATGAAGAAATTTTGACTGTACAGTTTCTTATTAAATATTATAAATTATTTTTCATTTCTATTCCGACTGATAAAAATTGTAAAAGAAAAAATCTATTATCCTCATAAGATCAACATTTGTTGATCCTCTCTGACCATCGAAACTATTCGCTCCACCACGGAATGGATTGTCGGGATGCATCATGTTTCAATGTTTCATCACCTCCACCTACGCCGCGACTGCCATCGCGATCGCGTGAGAGGTATTAGAGACGAGTGAGAACGAGCTTTTCCATCATCGACCGCGTCTTCCCATTTCTCCGCTTGACGTGCGCTTCTCGCTTCCTGCTTCAACCAACCTTGAACCTGAACCACAGCCTCCCTAGTTTATTCCATTAGCAATGACCTTTCCTCTCAAATGCCGACGGGGGAAATCGATGGAAAGCTTAGTTAATATTTAACCAACGAGAGGTTTCGTTTCCTGAAAGGATAATCGTTTTTCGTCTATCATTTCTACAATTAGCAGGATAGACATGCGATTAAATCCTAAAGGTGAAGAAAATGAGAAAACGCATTCGGTTTTTCATCAATATTACATCTTGTCTTCGAACATATTTTTATGTCATAGACTAAAGGTAGACGCCCGGATGTTCAACTTCCGTGAAAAATTGCTAATACTTGAACTCTTCTTTCCCTCATGATATTTTTGCCAAGATTTTGTCAGACTTGCAAATTAATTCTTTTCTAATTTTTACAGTATACCTAGATACAATAATTTATTCGTTGATTAAGCGTGTATTCATTAAGAATTAAGGAAATCTATTGTTTATATATGTACTACATATAATGTTTATATACACTTTTAAGCGATTTATCTCAGACTTCTAATTTCTAATTGACTTCTAATTGATGTCCATTAAAGTTAAACTTTTATCACATTAAATTGTCAATTGGTTAAAAACATCAAAGGGTTAAGCTTACGCGATCGGTTTTCTTCTTGAAGGCGCACGCAATTTTGCAGCCTTCCGCATCCGTGAGCATGTCCGAGGCCAGAGCAACCAACCCTGCGCGGCGAGTTAAATGAACATCCGACCTTGAACTTGACTAGGAAACGAAGGGCGATTGACCGCGAGGGAATACGCGAGAGATAGAGAGATGAAGGAGAAGCACGAACCTTATATCGCCTTTATACCTTTTCTTTCTTTTTCCTCTCTGAAAAATCTTTTATTTATTATTATACTCTTCACGTTTTAAACGCTAGTGCTTTAAATTTGCAATCACGTTGAAAGAGCTCTTGTGAAAAGAGTTGGCGATAATATTCCATGATATGCGAATGTATCATTTTTTGATAGCCTACCGATTATAATATCGCAAGTAATAAATTAACAAAGTTTCATCAATTGTTAACTAAAGAAATTGCTGGTGATAAAGTGCCACAAGACGGCTTCGACGTGTCAGATTCGAGATAATTCTCTCAAAAAAAAAAATTGTTCAATCATTTCACAATAATACTTTAACTTGTTCAACAATACTAGCGTTTTAGGAGCTATATCGTAAGTATAGCACATTTCAGAGTTTGAACTTGAACTGGCGAGAAGCTGCTGCAAACTATCGCTGCAATATTAGAATCCTTCTTTTTAAAGGGGCTAAAAAGAAATCTGTGCTTTTCCGGAAAATTCTAGACGATTCATCCTGAACTTTATTAGAGGTGTTTTAATAGCTTGTATATGAATATGCGATGATGGATTTATCGTTCTTCTGAAAAATTCTAATTGGTCTACATTCTATGATTTATTCTAAGAGTTTTTTTTTATAGAGAAAGAAAAATTTATTCTAACGGTGTACCCTAAGATAGACATATGGACGATAGTCACAGACGAGTTATACATATACTCTTGGATTAGTTTCGAAATTGTTCGACTTGTACGATAAATCGATAAACGAGATTTGGTGCAAATCTGGTTGCGTAATAAGCTAGTCGATCTTTCTTGCCGCGTTGGGCGGAAAAAAACGAATGGGCGCGTCTTATGGCCACGATACGTTATTAAGGGAAAGTGGTCCCCTACCTTTGGGATTGTTGGAAACATAGAAGGAATCTCTCCGACGTGAACGGGCCACCTGTACACTGACAATCGAGCAACGATCGAGCCGTATGATAGCGAGGATACGTTTGACACCGCTCTTGATAATCGAATTTGCGGCTTCCGATCTTGCGTAAGCGCTTGAATGGCACATCGGCGAACTCGGTAACTTTAAACCCCGCGCGATGCAAGACACGACGAGAGACCGTAACGAAGAAGTAATGACCGAAGCAAATCTATTTCCGGAATTCGTTCTTCCGTCAGTCACATCTCGAATTACAATTAACATCTAAAAAAGGAAGAAATAGGGAAAAGGGAACACGTCGAATTAAATTTCCGGACATTTCGTCCAATTTGCGTTTCTATTAGGCGACTTCCTGCTCCGTATAAGGTATAAGAGGGGCGACACTTTGCTGTTCGATCGCTTGATCCAGGTCAGCGGGACGAAACTAATCTCGGCCTTTCACGAATCGAAAAATCAGCGTCACCCTGGAATGTTTTCCGAGATCTCAATTGAAAACAATTTTGATACGTTTCGCAAAAAATGTAGGCTATTAAAGAAAATTCTTGAGAGTATTTTAGCGTCATTTTTTCTCATAATGGCTGCCGTAAATGAAGAGAAAAAAGTAGCAGCCTTACAACATGTACTAATATTTTACCTTTTTTGAATTGCCGTATTCCATGCAAAAATAATGCACCGTTTATTTATTTTTTATTTAAAAAAAATGGTTACTCTAGTAAGGAATACTTTAATAATTTTTATATAATAATCAAGATAAACTGTCGCGGCACAATAAAATTTGCACATGACGCCAGAAGATGACGAACATCATGATTGTTTAAAATCGTACCGTTGACATTAGGCACTGAATTACAGCTATAGATAGATAAGAAGGAGAGGAGGAGAGGAAGTTCATCATTCTTTGATTTATGCTTCTCTAAAACGTACGAAATTTCCGCATGATTCATTTTTTTATACTTTGATTTCTTAAGAATACGTACGCGATACGTACCCTTTTGGTTTGCCCCTGAAAGGAGGAATAGATCAGTGATCGATAGGGATGAGAAGTTTGCGAGCAATTTGACGGTAACACGGCCGTTAACGATAATCGTAATGCATTCGCAAAGACAAACGCATCTGGACTCGATTTCTCGAGCTTACGCAGCCGTACGCATCTCACGTACGTTATGTTACGATGATCCCGCACGTTACGTTACACGTTGACGACATCCGATCGGTCTTGGGCACGAGCTTGGAATTTACAGCTCTCGCATTCTAAAGAACTGCAGCGGAGGCATAGCTGGTTTAGCGTGGAAGTCTCGGAGCGACTTTCCTTCCGATCGAAGTCACGTGCCGCCGCGCCGTTTCGCGTTTCTAGCCCGTTCTAGCCCGTGTCGTGCGATCCGCGCGCGCCGCCACACGGTGTCAAATGGTTATTGACCCGTGACCGTCAACAATCAGGCCAATCAGTCCTGCTCGAGGTCGTCCCGCTTTTACGAATCCATGTCGTCGGGCGTCGGGAGACAACCGCGATGAAACGCGATAATTCGCACGCCATTTCGCGCGCGGGTCCCTGCCCCCTCCCTCCTATGTATGTACGTACATACATCCAACCCATTTCGCATACACGAATGTGTGACACGGATCGCTGTGTGACTCATTCGGAAACCCCATTACATCTGCTTACGTTCGATTCGAACGATAACACGTGCGGAGAACGCGATCGAATTTGTTCATTTAATCTTGTCGCCATTATCTTTTATGGCAAAAAATTGTACGTAAGAGAGAATGCATCGCGCCTTGAAACTGCCGATCGTTGAGCACCGCACGTGATATATCGTACAACTTTACTTTACGGCCATTTGTTGATCCGTCTATTCCGTTGGATCGGGGAAAGAGTCGCTGGAAGAAAGAGTTAAAGGCGATAAGCATTTCTCACGCACAGCTCCGTATAAAAAAAAAAATCATCCGAGATAAAAAGATGAGATAAACAGACACTTGGCACGCGAGAAATCTGTAGCGTGAAAATTTTGTGCTAATCAATATGAAATATTTTTAGACACGAGAATTCGCGATACGTGCGAAAAACGCGCGATAGCTGTGGTGGCCACGCGTAGATATACAAGATATTATGTCATTGAGGTAACGTGATATGCATTTATCGCCATAGTCCAAGTGCATACCAATCCCGATATGGAATATTGTTTGCCGACGTATATAGCTATTGGATCATCCGATACGCCAGACTGCTGATACCGCTTAAAGCATACAAGAGCCTAGACAGTTTCCCTGTCTTTCGCCGCAGTGTATCGCATAAATATCAGAGTTATTAATTCGTTTATGGTATGTATTAATCATTCCGATAGCTGACTCACCGATACCCGCTTGCCGAAGCCGAGGAAGGAGAGCTTCCTCCTGGATCCATCGGTGTTCTCCATCCTTCACCGGCCGCGGCAGCTGATGATGCAGCTTAAGGCTGTGTCTTTTTCCTAGGGGCCCGGCCGATCCTGAGTCGCGACGGCGATGTCCACATGTGGAGTACGCGCTGTGATGGCAGCTCCGTTCTGTTGGCTGCTGAAATACCACGTCGTCATTACGATTACAATTGAGACGACAGAAGGGCTTTGGCACTTGGTAAATTCACTCCAAGGACAGACAGCGTTCTATTTAACGGAATAAAACGTTTGTACGTGTGTCTGCTTGACAAAGTAAAAAAATATATAATCGCTTACACAAACACCATGAGAATTACCAATAAAATTATTCAAAGTTCAAGTACGATTGCTCAAATGTGTACTAAGGTAATGTGAATGGATCCAACGGGAAGATGCTTCGAAAGAAATGAGAGGATTTTGCAACACAAACCGGGGAGAAACGACAGGATAGTGATCTCGCGAACACTCGTTCGTGGACTAACGATCGCGAGGAGCTCTCGACCGGCACGACCGTAGTCGGCGTCAAGAATGAGATATACCTCGTCGCGAGTGACCGATGACTACCGCGGCAGTTCCAAGATCTGTGTATTTTAGACATCGACGAATATCTTAGACATCACAATAGTATTATCATTGCAATAATATTTTTGTTTAATTCGGATGTCAATGTTTCGAGTTGAATCGTATTTGTTTAGAATCTTAAAGCTTGTTTACACGAATTGATGAACATCCAAAGTCTTGAAGAAAAATGTGCCGAAATTTGAAAAAAATGGCATAATGAAAAATTATAATTTCGAATTTTGAGCACGGTGACAATATCCTGAAAAAAATGTTATTAAAATTATATATAATTTTTCGAGATAATGTTTTAGTTTTCAATTTCCGAGATTACGATTTTTCGAAACTTTGCGTGTTCACCCACGTTAATGTATCTTCTCTTTTTGACATGTTTTTCTTCTCTTAAAAATCAGATCCCAAAACTCGCATATTGTCTAGGAATGATCCTAGACACACTTATGTACATATAACTTACCTCTTTGTATATGTATAAATATATAATTAATTTCTCTTATCAATTTATCACAATGCGTTGGGAATCGTTATGCGTTAGGATCTTTTTGTCCGTCTCCGGTTATGCGGAGACAATTGCAATGTGATGATGTAATCGACACACCCGACACTTTTCCCTCCGTTTCTTGACACGCTTGTATCAGCAATCAACATAATTTAGTCTGTCGCGTTAGTTGACACGTAATTTTCATCTTTGTTTTACCGCAATTATATAACGATGATTACATCAACGATTCGGTTAAATTAACAATCGCCCTTTCCGCGCAGCTCGTAACACGCCATACGAAATCACGCTTCATAATCTTAACAATCTTTCGTTTTCCCGTATTCGTGAATTCTCGAACTGTTGATTGATGCACCGCGACTGGCAATACCTTTCGTACTATTTCCGTACTCCCGTATTGTAAAATTCCTGGATGCTCCTTTCCTTATACTTCTCGGATCTTGGGACAATAGTCCTAGAAACTTGACGATCGGCTTTATTGTTGAACAACAGACTGCACAGACGTGCAGTACGTGCGAATATATATATATAGAGATGTACGGATCTAAAGATTGTTTCACAACGATAATACTATCATTTATAACATATTAATCGAAAATAATTACGTAAAAGTATGCAATATTTTTGCATGTATAGTCTTTACGTTATTTTACATTTGTTCCGAGTTATACGCGCTACAGTTACTATTGTTACCTCTTAAATCACGAGCATGGCACGAGCGTATAATTTATTTAACTTGAATATCTTCATCTATCCAAATATGTCCATCTTTCCGTTTCAAATCCTTAAAAAGATTAGATTATTTACACTGACTTACACTGACTTACACTATACACTCGAATTCTCCGACCCGGACGGATCAGCGTGAGGACACCTTAAACCTCTGTTCCGGTATTATAATGAGAAGATCTGGTGGCGAGAACCGGCCGGCTCTCCATTTGTCGTCGTTTGTTTGGCGAAAAGACGTGTCCTTTGTAAATGCAACATCTGCCACGATGACGTTACGTCAAGTTTTCTTGTTTTTACAGCGTCTATTTTTTACACTTTTATTCTGTGTCAGTTTTTATTCGCGAATAAAATTCTCTTGTGGAAGCTAGCAATGCGGATCGTGTGAGCGATAGATTAGCCTTGATGAAATTTCGATTTTTTTTCATTGGCATATGATAATTAGTAGGAGAGATTGCTGTACTTTGGAACGCTTTTAAGTTCCTTTATTTTTCCCCAGCTGGAATTTGCATGACAAAAATTTGAAAAATATAATTTAAAAATACTCATAAAATAACCTATCCTTGTAAATGTATGCATTTTTTTCCATTAAATCTATTTAAATAAAAAGGGGGTAAACTACAATTTAAAATAGATTACAAATCTGTCCCAGATGATTCATTTTTTTGTATCGTGGAACACTTTCTTTCGTATCTTGAAGCACCAATTAAATTCATCTAATTTCTTACATCTTTTCCATATATTTTCGTTGTTACAATTACTTTAATATTGCCGAAACTAACTAATAGTGACTGCATTCCGATATTCATTGCCAGTACTGCAAATCTATAATTTACGTCAAGCACATTATAGATTTTCAGTACTGGCAATGAATTTCGGAACGTAGCCAAGTGTTAAATTGAGGCGTCTTACGGCAAAACCGGCCAAGTCCAATTTTAAAAAAAATTGAGCTGAGCTGAAATTCATATTTTAATCAACCTTCTCTATATATTTCACATCGAACATGTCCAAAATTTACTTTTATTTTGTTGTAAAAACTGAACGTAAACTTAATGTTGCAAATAAAAATCGGCCAAGTCCATAATATTTACATATCAAAATCGGCCTTCTTTATATTTAGGAGCTTGATTTTTACACATACGCGGACATTTATTTATTTTCGGCGTACAATATAATCTACATTCCAAATTTTTTCTATACCTATCAGATTTTCCGGTGTATGTTATTTATAATTTTCTCAAAATGCTATTATAAGGACTTGGCCGGTTTTGTCGTGAGACGTTTCAATTAAATTAGTGTTACACAATCTGGTGTTACACAATAATACATCTATAGTTATTCTATATTTACTTGCAAACACTGTTTGTGATTAAAGTAAATTCTTAAAGTTTATCTCTAATCTCTTAAAGTTTAGTAAGTAAAGGCAAATTGGAGTGCTTGACTACCTAATGCGTATAGTGTTCCAAGGTATATAAAATAAGTTATTATTTTATCAAGAGGTTACAACAGGCTTCTCATTAAGAAATAGGTGGTATAAGTTAAATTACAACTAACAGATAAAGTAGAATATACCTGAAGAATAAATCGTAACAATTCAAATTTAAATATAATAACTACAAAATTAAAAACCTCTCTAAATTTAGTTGAGAAAATTTACTTTAGAACTATTACTTTAGAACTTGAAAATATAAAATTTTGCTTATCTCGTACTGACAATGAGTAATACAAATTCTATTCTACAAAACAGCAATAACAAGAAAAGATGCAAAATAATATAACTAAATACTACTTTACTTAATTGTCACAGATCACCAATGTCTGAACCAAATCAAATATTCCAAGGTACATTTGTATCCAAGATACAGCAATCTCCTCTACACACAAAGTCAATTAACAATTTCTCGTACTTTGTACCGTTCAAGTTTAAAAGAGGCGGATATTCTGAACATCCTATGACATCCAAAACGCAAATGCGCAGCATTCCTGGCGGACGCGTCTCATTAAATTTTCAACAACGTTGAAACTACTTATCGAGCGAATGCAAGAATAATATGTCTGGAGGTTGTTAAGCGATCGATCGAATTTTCCATTAAAAGTATGAAAAACGTCTTACCACAGTCGCAGCCCGAATACAAGATGACGAAGCAGTAACAATTTTTGCTGCGAGTCTGTCATGAATTAATTTTTATTATTCGCCCAATAGATAGATATACTGTTTACATTAACCACAATGTACACACATACATATTTAAAAAATGATTTAAAGATGATGCAGGAAGGACCTTTATAAATTAGAAGTCAGTTTTTTCTTAATTCATCAATCGATATTACATTTTCATCAAACAGATACAGACAATTTGATACGATCGCGTGTACCGGTATTTGACCTAGTAAAAAAAAAAACGATAAATAACTGAATGCACATTACATATATACATTTTATGCGAGCAGTCAAGGTTTACGACCGAGCTGAGATTATTAAATTATTCAAATGTTTTAGAAGTTGAAATATACACGGATATCTACTATAGATAAATGTCAATTATTAAAAGCTATTAAATTATTATTTTTCGTTAAAAATGTATGTTATAAATATATACAAATGTTGCACGTTTAATAATATGCCAATATTTCTGACATACCTTATCACGTGTAAGTTATATCAAAAGACACACAGTATTGATTTTCTGTCAACAATAACTTCTAACCGATTATATTCCTCGAAGGATTATCTTTTGCTGCAACTTGTATTTAATCTGTCTTTTGTGATACGTATCTATCCTACGATATTCAAGGAATATATATTCTCACACGAATATTGCGGCTAGACGGTGCTAGGTGACGCGGGAGGATCCTTTGAAACTTCGCACGTGCAAGCGGACGAGATACAAAACGATTCCTTGTGAGAGAAAGGAGCGCCTATGTTTCCCCTTTCGCATCGCCTTTGTAGGACAAGGTTACATAAGCGAAGAGAGCTATGGCGTGGAGGTTTTTGACCTGGTTTCATGGAACCCTGATTTATATCTGCCATACTTTATCCCCATACAGATGCACGAATATACATGTACAGTTAAGCCTATTAATGGTAACGACTGATAGAAATGTATTTTAAACCATAGTATATCTTTATTTAAAATTTGAATAAAATAAATTATGTCTTCTTCCTCTGCTATACATACATATATGTATATTTAATTATCTCTGTGGAGAATAATAAATGTAATGGAACTTCCCCATTTTTGTACATTGAAAAAACATCAATTAATTGAAAATCTCTAATTTGATACGTAATATAATCCGAGAAAAAAGATGAGAAAACTTTTTTTTAAAATTGGGTACAGACTAATAAAGAAATTTCGAAATTTTAATTATTACAATTGTGATAGTATCGCGCATACTAAGACTTATCCTTGTATATGGAAGAATTGTTTTTTTTTATTGGAAGTTACAATTTTCTAATAATAATCTACAATCTGCTTATAGCTTGAATAATATATTAGTTGCAACTTGAGATATACAATGTAAAGACAAGCAGCCTTCTCCATTTGCAAGCGTGAGCAAAAAATTTGAAAAAGATGTGCATTCCTCTTTAAGGACATTCAGAAGGGAAACTGTCGCTGCACTACAATACATATTCTATTGCGTGTGTGCGCGCGCGCGCGCGCGCTCGCGCACGTGTCGTGTCCCTCATGTGTGCATGCACGTGGTGCGACGCACTGCTCCGGGCGACATTTCGCTTCTTAGGTCGCGAAAGAAACAGGCTGCGCGTTCCTTTTGTAACCGCCGACAGAGATCATAAAACCTCCTGTGGTGGAAAATTCCACGAGCAAAAGTAGAATGAAAAAGAGCCTCTCGGGGCACCTTTTCTCTCTCCCGATCTTTCTCTTTCTCGCTTCTGTAACTACCCAATATTTTTCATCGAGAGAAATCAGTTCCTCGAACCGCGCGATAAAAGAACCGATATAGTATATGACAAAAGTCTAGAACGTATTTTAATCCATCGTCCATAATCCATCAATTCTGGTTACACTAATAGTTACCAATACACAATCATCATTCCATTTACATTCTTTTGCTAATTTCTTTTACAGTTGGCAAATGGAAAACAAGTTATTTCTGAAAAATTAACTGGTGGAATAATGTTGATAATTCTATTCTATTACTTCTAATGGAATGTTATGGTACTTGTAGGCCACACACGCGCGCAAACGTACTTTCTCTCTCTCTCTTTTTTTCTTTCTCTTTATAATAGTATTACATCGACGAAGACTTGTTACAACGATAGCACTTAATTGAGGCGATTAATATGGTGTCCGCACTTCAAATAATCGTCACAATTATTACGCATACAGCATCATGTTGAGTTATCTCGATGTGCCCGTCTTCTTAAGCGTTTATGCCTCAATTTCTCTTATCGTCCTCGTGCAGTTGTTAAAAATACTACATCACAGAAGGTTTCTTGACATCTGCATAAAGTTGAAAACTTAATTTGTGATCTACGTTTTATATTTACTATCCCTATTTACAAAAAAAATTTTTATTTATGGATAGTACCAGTATTTCATGATAAAGAGCACGTGATGATCCAATCCTTGTACGAGGGTTCGTATTTTGTTTTCGGCTGACAATCGGAATTCCATATGGGGAACAAGGACATAGTATCACCGTGGTGCTCAACGCCTCAGCAAGACGATGATTCATCGTCACGAGACGTCGCGTGCATGATTAAGCTCATTGAAAGCGAGATCGCCTCGTGACTTTGATGATCGAACGCGCGAACGATCAAATGCGAACGATGATGATGATGATGATGATGATGATGATGATGACGATGATGACGAATCTTGGGAGAGTTTACCCAAAGTGGGACTTTAACGGATTCCATTTATGAATCCACGGCCCTTCTAGAAGCCATAACTGGCAGTCGTCGAAATTACGAGCGAACTTCAAATATCGCTTACGAACGCTTATACGCTGTGGTGACTGTTTATCGTCAACTCTCGATGAATCATTTTTATCGTAAGCAAAACGCAAGGTGGAACGTGCATTGGCATAAATATTTCACATTAAGAATCCGCATAGTAAAAGCCTCGCCAACGATTATCAACGTGCGGCGGGTATAAAAGAGACTAGTCATCATTAATGAGTTTGAAGTCGACATCAAACTTGTTTTATGGACCTTTCAAAAAAATTATTTGGCTATGATAATTTGTAGATGAGACCAAAACTGCGGGCAATAAAATTGATCCTGAATTTCCTTTTTTATGATCTTTAAAAATAACTATCGTATAATTATTTTTTTAAAGATCGCAAACTTCAAGTTATTTAGATGTTATTTACCAGAACCTAATATAAATAAATAATATTGCAATTTCTATAATATATTCTAATCTAAAAAAACTTGAGATACATTCTAATTAGTACGGTATATCATTATCAAATCATTAATGAACCGACTCTGCAACGTTCTCTCTTTCTCTCTCTCTGTATTTTTTTAGAGTTTACAATCTTTGAAAATAATTATCACAATTATTTTTTTAAAGATTGTAAACTCGATGATAAATTATTTAAATATAGTTTTTAAAAATAATATAACATCTCGTCAATATTAAGAAATAATTATATAAATGGCTTAAATGCAACAATAACAAATTTTACGACACATCGAATGGTTCCTAAACTGGTTTGTATTTAGCAAAATTTGACTAGATTGTTTGACGAGAAATACCAAGACTAATGCGTAACTTTTATCGAGTCGACGATTCCTTTTAAACGGGACAATTTCGACATGATTGATGAGAGTGGGTTCGCTGCGTTTTCTCTGGGCTGAGCTCCGTATATTGTACATTTCTTTTCGTCGCCTTATACATCGCTTATCCACCGTTGTTATTTTGTCCTGGGACAGTCATGACTATGTGAATATGAATATTCTTGAATTTACGAGTTGTTTGGATTAAAGGCAAAAAGTTGAGTTTCTCGAAATATTTGATAAATTTAAAATCGCGTCGTGCTGCTGACAGGAGAGTGACATGTGCCTCGTCTTGTCTCGTCTCGCCTAATCACAGCCGTGTTATTATATTCTTATTTATGCCGGTCCGGCACAATATAGCGCGGATTGTTCCATCAGTCATGACTGTCCCAAGACAAAGTAACAACTTTGCGGACAAGCGACTTTGCATACGGCGACGGAAAGAATTGTATAACGTACGGATCCCAGCTTAGAAAACGCAGCGAGTCCACTCTCATCAACCTGATTCGAAAATAGAAAAGACCCCTCGTTCCCATCCCTGCTCTCGCTCTATTCGCGGCGACAGCGGGATGTTTCTATTCCAATTGGTTTCTCTCTTTTATTTTGCATTTTCTCCTTTCGTTCTTATCCCGATATGAAGAAACCGAGTTTATCGTCCCGTTCCCTTTGTTCTGTTATCACTATTAAATATCCTAAAAATCCTTTTTAATTGTATTGTATATTATTCGCGTATGTGTAATTTGCTATTCAGTTAAGTCATAGAATTTGAGTCCGTTGGTACACGTAAAAGACATTTGGAAGTATTGTATTATTTATTAAACATTGAGTGATATATAAATTTGTATTGACCGCGTTAATAAGTAGTCTTCATTTTTTTTTGTCTTTTTCGAGTATTCATGAATTTTCATGAAAAGAAAATTAAATACCGTCGCTATTATTAATTTTATTTTCTTCAATTTCGCACGAACTAAAGAGCTATCTGTTCGCGCCGGCCGTGAAATTTCTGTTGTCTCGCGCACATTCAGTGAATGCCAATGTAAGGCGTCGAATAATAAATATTTCATTCTCTTACGGATCTCAACAAAAATGTGTCCATACAGTTGGTACACTTTATTAATTTTTAAAAATTTCTATAATTTCTATAATTTTTAATAATTCTATAATTTCTGATAAACGTATTATAAAAAGTTCCGCATTTTTAATACTAAAAAAAATTGAAAATAAAGAAATATGCTAAGTTTAAAGTCCAGTAAAGTATATTATCCTTTAATAGAGAGAGAAGACGTCGAAAATTATATTATATCTGCGAGGAAAGTTCCCGTTAATTTTCTAGGCTAATTTCATAATCATTTCACAGCAAAATTTCAACAATTCACAATTTTGAAGATAATTTTCATTAGTAGAGTAGTCGTAGCAGCCCGACACTCGGCGGAAAAGTGTCGCGTTGATAATTTCTAGCACTATTGACGAAAGTTCTGGATTGTTCTACTCGTTGAGTTCTATTCAGCTGAATCATTTTCAAAAGTTGCTTCGCCTTGTAAACATTTTTTAAACAATTTTAATTTACACCGGCAGCATGATACTTTTTTACCTGCACAAACGATCGACAGTCATTTTTTTACGCGACAACAAAGTAACAAAAAAAAATCTGTTCGACGACTTATTGCGTAAGGCAAAAATCGGCATTTAATGATTGTATTGCCAGCACGGCAAACACGGTGTACGAACGATAAATAATCCGCCGCGGGATTTAAGTCACAAACTGATGTCATGAAAAAAAAGAAAGAAAAATTTATGATTTTCATAGGTCTCGCAATAAATTAAATTCGTCATATGTATCTTCTAAGGACAATCGCTATTATAAATCAATCCCATCTTCCCACTTTAAAAATTCATACGTGCTATCAATATTAATGAGAAAGATAAAGAATGTTCGTATCGCCAAGATTTTTCGTCTAGCAATTTCTCTTCGCTCTTCCTCGTACGAGAACGAGTTTTGTCGAAAAAGCCGACGTGGATCACGACACCGGTTCGGCGTTCGCTCTCGCTTATCGCTAAGGACGGTGGCCGGATCGAGGCGCGCACGATCTATACGTACCTAGGTTCCGAATCGATCGTTTGACGCGCACCGCTCGCTCGCGCGTGACCGGAGCACAGTCCGCTCAATTCTCTCTCGACGCGTTTCCAACCGGCTTTTCACGGGGACGAGAAAGGCCACGGCACCGGGCGATCCAGGTGTTTACGTTATTCCACGTTATAGCACGTTATTCGCGAAAGAGGAAGAAAGCGCGGCGCGGCGTTGGTGCGCGTGAGAGCAACGCCGTCGACGAACTGACAGGCCGGTTCGTTCGGTACCGATCCGGAACGGGCGTCCCTTGGGAAACGACGTTTGCCGCGCTCCGCTCGGAGAAACGGAGAGAGAGAGAGAGAAGAGAAAGGAGTAGCAGGAATTGAATTTCTGTGACCGGCCGGCCAGCCGGCCTGCCGGCCGGCCGATCAGCCAATCGCGTGAGTTCACTTTGGGTTGCCCCCGAAGCGGGTTTACTCGCTCGACTCGCTCGTGCGTCGCCACCGTCGACGTCTTTGAGCTTTCATATATTTTCATCTTATCAATTCCATGTATTTCTCTTTTTTTCTACTCTCACTTTTCTTCTCCTATACGTATTTTTCATTTTCTCTGCCCGTTCAATAATTTTCCACGTTAGTGGAAAGTCTTACGCTGTCATATCGTGATTTTTTTTCATTATGCTTTTATTGCCCAGATAGGAAACTTTTGTAATAAACGTACAATTATTGCTTCTTTCCGTTCACAGCATTTTGCAATAATTGTCATAAGGTGATTCTGCAAAGCTCATATCTTTGGCTAAAAAAAAATTTTATAATTATAAGATGTAAATATTGAGAAAATTGTGGAGAGAGGAAAATTACTTGAAAACTAAAAAAAATTACCGTTACTTGAATAATAACTGTACAGTTTTATGCTCTAACGGTTTTTACAATAATTACATAATTAATTTCTGAAATGTATTCAGTAATAATTGTGCTAATTATAAAATGATTTGTTCCAATATAATTATATAAGAATTTATATCAGGCATCAATTTTTTAAAGATTGTTACATGTTATAGTAATTATAATTATAGTAATTACATGTTATATTAATAAACTTAGAATTAATAATTTTAAAATTAGATTTAGATTTATTATTCAATATATTATACATTATATTTAAAAATTAAAATGCTAAAATTTTTTTGCATGCGTTCCTATCTATAGAAAATGCTTATATTCCTAGAATAAAACAAAAAAATGTTGTTATTACTCTGTGTTTCAGAATGGCCTTGGACTGGAATTCGCAAGAGAATAGACGCACTCCATTTGAGAAATGGAAAAGATTAATCCGGAAAGAAAGTAAAACGTGGCTAGAAATTAAACTATTAGCACGCAACGGAGAAGCCTTGTAGCTCCACGTGGAAGTAACAGGACTATATACATATATATTATCTTATATTTGCTTCATTCAATGTTCAATAGTCGCAATATGGACATGCATTATAATAAAATAAGTCTGGGACATTGAAAGGTACATTCGAAGGTTGTGTTTACAAATTAATCGCGGTTAGAGAAAACTTGCGTTCATGAAAATCTGATAAGGGACATGTCACAACTGTCCGGAACCAATTTGATTCTTCCTGAAATATGTTAAACACAAAAAACTAACCCATATTTTTTTATATGTGCGCAATCTCATGTTTAAGGAGTGAAACACTCTTTTGAAAAAAAAAAACGTTTTTTTCTAGCTTTCGGGACGAATATCGTCGAAAGTACAGATAGAAATATATAACAGATAGAAAAAAATGTTTTAAATAAAAATTAAATGGTTTGAAGAGTACCTACTTTATAATTTCAGAAAATACAAAAAAAATTTTTTTTAATATATTTCCACTACCACTTAAGTTTTTTTTATTTTCTGAAATAATTATTTCAAAGTACCCCTTAAACATGAGATTGCGCACATATAAAAAAATATGGGTCTCTTAGTTGTTTGTGCTTAACAACATATTTCAGAGAGAATCAAATCGGTTTCGGACAGTTGTGACATGTCCTTCCCTAGATAGCACAAATCTTCCAAAGATATCTCAAGAACGTTCTGAGAACGTCTCTATGTTTTAGGAATGTCCATAGGACATGTTTTGGAGGTCTTGTGCTATCTGGGTTGTGAGTCATTGTGAATATCGATATCCTTTGGGTCATTTCCCGCGTGCCGTGGACGACGATTGAAACAAGGGAACGCGCTACCCCAACCGCGTGCGGAATATTTTTCTAGAGAACGAAGGGAGATGTTTGTCGTTGGACGTATATACTTACCGTTTATCGCGCTTTGAAACTCGCTCGCGTTTCGTTCGGTGTTCGTGATGCAGCGCGATCACCCTGCCACGCTATTTCAATAACTTCTCTAGTGTGCAAATACGTGTGTACCGATTTCTTCGTATACACGGCAGGCAGCAAATTGGGTCGGTCGCGGAGGATCCGCCAAGTCGAATTCTCCTCGCGCCGCTTTTGATGAATATACATAGCACGCGCGGATCCGTTCGTCCTATTTTTTCATTCGTCATCTTGCCACTATCAGGTATATGTAGATTACCGGACGCCGCGTCCGTATGCCGCGCTCATCACATATGCATGCATTTGCAACAAGTATTCCGGAGTGCCTTCACTTTGTAAACTGCATATGCATTTATGTAAAATCTCGGGATCAACGTAACGGCGTGCGGCTTATACGCCGCGCAACTTTATTTTCGTTCCAAGGAAATAACCCCGATTACACCCCGATTCCTCACGATATTTCTAAAACTTCTCGTAGATTTTATTTTAAACCGGCGGGCGCCGTTGCTATCGTAAAATTTCTTAAATAAACATTCTCGAAATTTCTCCAAGATAATTCTCCAACAATGTTTAGACGTAGTCATATTCTTGAGATAATCTTCGATTTTTTGTTACGCTAGCTGTATTGTAATCTTGGTAAATAGCTTCCAAACTTGTTTTCAAAGTCCAATAGGTCTATCCGTCCCGTATTTTTTGAACACTGAACTCATATTCTCTTGTCGGATTTGTTTTTCAGAGTGGCTCATCCGAGATATCGACAGAGATATGACTAAAAAAACGTATGAATTGTGGAAGGACTGAGGATTGGAGGATAGTACGAACAAGTGAATATTAATATGTCCGTTTAATGTGATACATGAGGCATGATGATACTATCGGCTTGGTAAAGACAGTGACCATTATATTATTCGTGATAATAATAATATATATAATATGTATATAATATATATATATATATATATATAGTTCAACGTACAAACTATATCTTAATAAATTCTAACGCGGGGCGTTATTTTATGTACACAGCCTTAGACCAGTACTGGTCTAGGTTTCGATTTGCAAATCGACTCCAGAATCGATTTCTAGGACTGGAGCTTAGGGATCGACGGATCCTGTGTCCTACACTAGCTGCAGATCTTCTTCTCGACTATCGTCTCTTTCAAACGCGCGACGCGTTTCGACACGCTATGCTACATTCCTATTAACTAATTATCGACATTTATACATAGTACAACCAAGTCTCTCACACACGCATCCTCATACGCACGCACATACTCCGATCTGCGCTGGGAGGACTACGCGAGGATCCTTTAATCGACAAGTTTTCTAGCTCATCTGACGCATCGGTTGTGCTCGTCCGATATAGGATAAAAACATAGCGATTACGTATAAAATCAACCAAAATTGTTATTGGTATATAGTGGCACATAACATTTTAATATAAAACTCCTTGCCAAGTTGCATAATGATTGTATAGTGATTAATTGCGGTCGATTATCCGTATGAATCGTAGTATAAATGGTTATTTATATATCGCTTCGTGTATACTTTATCGTGACCAGGTTCAAAATCGCTTTTTACTTTTGAGCGCGACTAAGGGACGTTCCTTCCTAAAATTAAATGGGCTTGATGAAAATAACATTTCCAACCATCTTGTATAAATCATAAGATCAATCCATTAACGCCCAGTGCTATTTGTATCGATAAATACTCCTCGTTTTTCAACAACTCTCTTCCATCTCTAATGCGATATTATCTTTTAGATTAAATTATTAAAATTATTTTTGCTATAAAATTTTAGATGAAAAAGATTTTGGGCGCTAATGAATTAATCGCACATACAGATACTTGAATAGAATGTTTCCAGATATGAGAATAGCTCGAAGAGACTCTGCGAGAATCCGCGAGAATCCAGTAATCTGTTATATCGATACACTGCTTAACTCTTTCATCTTTTAGTAGCCTACAGTTGTATTTACCATCTATGATTTTAAAATACTTGCTTGCAAAGTTCTTATAAAACGTTCCTTTATATAATCGCACGCGCGCACAAAAGAGTTGAATGTGATTACATCTATAACCACAAATCCATTGAGTCAAGGACCGAAGGATCCAGGTATTTGTGGATCCAACGGCCTGTTGTTACAATCGACATTATTACAGTCATAATAACAGCCGCTTGTCATTCAATGTAAAAATTGTCCATTGCACATTTCTACTTTCCTCGGGGAAGTATCTGCGTATTATAGTTTCTTCCACGCACGGAGAAAGAAATCGATTGACATTATTACAAGCTCGATACAAAATACCTCAAAGTCCAGATCTTTGCTAAGAATTATCGGATGCTTTAGAAAATATCTACATTATAGTTTGACTCTTTTAATTCTAATGAATGATATTTCATAATTTGTATTTTCGCGTATAAATCTCTTTTTGGGGGAAGCGTTTGTCACTTGGAAAAATAAGCAATTGATCTTTGAATTTTGAAATGCTGTAATGCATCTTAATTAAAAATTTCGAAATTTAGAATTTAATTGAAATAAAATTCTATGAAAAGGTAATGATTATATATAAATCCCTCTTTCGTGCTACACTAAATGAAGAACGAAGTTTGTGGTTGTTTATTTCGTGTTTATAATATGATCTGATTAAAAATTCATATTGTTATTTATATGTTAATTGCATTAACATGTTGTCAATTGATCATATAGCTAATTTATGCTTTTAAAAAAATTCGCGCGCGCTAAGAATATCTATAAATTTCTAAGATTGGAGAGGAATCATTTGTACACTGGATATGTAAAAAATCGTGATACAATCAAGGGCAAGAGATAACTATGATTAAATAATGAGATAATTGACTAAGATAACTGTGCTATTGAGTTGTATTTTTCTCTTCATTTACATATGATTATAGCGATAACATGTAATTATAATAAATTAGAACTTAAAAGAAAAAAGGCAATGGTGTATACAAAACTCTATTGACAATTAATTAACGGGAGTTATTAGTGCAATCGAGCTTGTGCAAATACAGCTATTTATGGGCAAGCATTTTTCCGTGCGTAAAAGTGCAGAAGTAACGCAGGATAACATGGCACGATGGTTTAACAATGAAAAAACAGGAGTTAAAAAAAAATTAACGAGAAAATACGAGTAAATGATCGCTCGCGAAATAGGGAAGCAGGCGAGAAAAGAGAGAGAGACGCCTCTTTCTCAAATTACGTATTTACAAAAAAAACCGCCTGTATACAACTATCAAGAGTCCGATACGATTAGTTATCATATTCCACAAGCGCTTATAAATCACTATGCCATGTGTGTATATTGCACTGATGAAATTCGCCGATAATACTTGCAATTGTTCGCGAACGCTTAATTGCGTTTTCATTTAAATATCGTAAATAGCTGACAGACGATGGCATCAAATTTTCTTAAATACATGTTGACGCTGAATTGATTCAGAATTAAGCTTTTCTTCCAAATCTTATTTACTTCGAGTAAATAATTAAATTCGATTGAGCTAAAAATTGAAAAAAAAAAGACAGACAACACAATTATTAATGGAAAAATAGAAACATTTAAGAAGAATTGGTATCGGTAATGAAAAATAATGTTTTCTTTAATGAGGTAATATTCGCAGCAATTAATACCAGTCTTTCAAACGTGACAAAAATATATATAATTATTATAATAGCGACGTCTTATAATAATAAACATAACAATACCCGCGTTATATGCCATATATGTCGTCATATGTTTAAAAAATATTAAATTAAAGAGCTATCAACAACTGTACATATCCGTAAAAGATTCGTAAATGGAAAAAAGAGAAATCAATTGCAATCGATTGCCGGGCTTGACATCTCACTTTATATCGATTGAACCTATTCAGAACTTGATCGGTTCAGTCATTATTGAAATCCGATAATTTAAAGGTTTTTCGAATCGTCATCTCGCGAAAAGATACCTGGTGTATCTCGCGCTATTTACACTTGGCGGGAGACACTGCCGTCTCTCTTGATAGGAGTTTAAATTAAAAAAAAAGGAAAGAGAGAAAATCTCCTTTATACTAATCTTACTTTACCGCAAGAGTTTGATCAGTCTGTGTATAAAATTGTTCAAATGTTTTTTTTTTGTACAAAATGTTAATATCAAGTTTTTTGTGTTAAGTTTCCTATTAAATTTTTTATCTTTCTTTTTACCAAAACTGTCTCTAGTCTTATTTTTATATCAAAGTAGTAGGCCATGCTGTCTGATCGATATTTATAATTTTCCGATAAATAATTTCTGAAAAATGATTAAAATAAAAAAAAAAAAAAACAAAGATGACAGACCTTAGTCGATATTACGCAGAATATCTATATTGTTGTACGCGAGCTTAGCTAATTTCGTTATTATATTCATTTGTGCGAACGAAATTGGGAGAATTTGAGAGAAAAGATCCGACCAAGATTCCAAATAATAATTATTAAATTAGATTGTTACTCAATCATAAAAACATGTACAAATAACAATCACAAAAGATGATTGTAAACTATTGTCAAATTGCCTTCGCGACGAAATCTTTCGTTGCTTTCGTCAATGAGAAGGGCTGTTTCACGCAGCGAAATTGTAACTAATGTAAAAGTACATCAGTATGCTTACGCGTGTTACGATACAACATACAGACTCTAGCTTTGAATTGTATAAATCTGTAATTTTGTGCGTATTGCCTAATACTGTTGAAATTTTCATGCATCTTTCACTTCGCAAATACAAGAATTGAACAGAGCGAGATTAAATACGATTGTTATGCAATTTCAATGTTATAAAATTGAATCACAAAACCGTTGACAATTGAAAGATGCAGTGAATATTTCGTGACAAAATTTTGCTAAATATCGGAACGTTAGTGAGCTGCGAATTTATATTTACTGATTTATATTAACGAATTATCGTCGATTGTATGATTTGTCATCGATTTTTATTGTATATAATATGCGTAATGTAATACTGATTTTTCGATTTAATCAGTTCCAAGGATTTGTGGCAGTTGGATTTTAAGTGTTTCAACTTTGTACATACATACCTTTTGTCAGTAATAACTGCTGGAGTGCATTAACATTTCTTAATACATATAGTAGAACTTCATTTCTCACGATATTTTCGCCTATTTACTTTTTAGTTTAATCTGTTCCAACAACAAATGTGCGCATAACTGATTAAAATGGGTACTGGTAAGTACTCCATAGAATAAGAATTCGTGAAAAAGGATACATAGTCAAAGTTCCTTATTCACGGATTCATTATTTGTGGAATAAAAATTTGTAATATTATAATTCTTTTTATTTACGACCAGAAATTCCATATTTGCGGTTAAAATTTTAATTCTATTATTTAAGTTCTATTCTATATCTGTCAATAAATAAAAGGATCTTTGTGAAAATTGATCTTTCAAAAGAGAGATCTGATTTTAAATCAATTTCTGATCAACTGTTTAATAATAATATTTAAGTAATTTGTTGCAATTTTAATAACGGATGAAAATCAGAAAATATGCAATCATATTGTATTAATTATCTATTCCTATTAATTATCTATTCTGTTAATTTGAACTAAAACCATCTTTTTAAATAAATTTTATTAATTTTTAATTTTCTTACAACGTATCCCATACTTCCTATTCCTATATATATATATATATATTTTACTATTTTATATTCACGACATTTTAGAGAATAAAATTGAAAGAGAATACGGAATTTTTTGGTTGCAAATAAAAAGAGTGGTTATAAATTTTTATTGTGCAAATAAGAAGTTTTAATTATATAAAATAAAAAGTTTACGGAATTATAAAGTTCATAATCTGATAATCTAATCAAATCCACAAATTCCGGATTTGGAAACTTTAAAGTGTTTTGTAGTTCGATAAAACTCTCGTAAAAAGTCATATGTTTGTTCCGTTACTACATTTGGCGCGAATCGTCCTCGTGAATGAAGTTCCACTGCAGTTTCAATACATCGGATAAGAACTGTTGGCGAAGGGGAGGGCGGAATACGGAGAGGGTGAGAACTTTTTCTCGTATACCCATTCACATATTGTACGCCACGTAGATAGGATCGAGCTGGTCCGCGAGAAAGCCGTCGCGCAAGTGCATCCGTTGCTTCTCACCGCGCGAATTAATGGGTACCACACCGGGATCCACCACAACTACCACGCCGACCACCAAATGGTGTTCTTCGAGCACGGCGCTCGTCACCAAAGCCACAAGATCGAGGGCTTCGCTTTCGCTACCGTCCAATTCTACTACTACCACTAGAAGATTGGTCCATGTGAACACAGCGCTGGAAAAAAAACACAATAACCACGTTTGATTATTAATGGCTAATCGCCAATACTAAGAATAAGAATAAGAGAAGAAGTCCGCAATTGTATGTATTATAACCATGTATGTATGTAACCAATATTATGGATTATCAAAGGATTAAGAAAATATTTAAATTGAATTAGAATTTAAAAAGACTTACCATTCTGCAATTTTCTTGTGACATCGCATGACACTGTTCTCGATGTCTATCGGATGGTAGCGCATACCTCGTAGTAGGATGGCCTCGTCAAGAGCCCCAACGACGAATACAGCATCGTGAAGTTCTGGATCGCTTGGTACGAGATCAGCCTCGGGCACATTGTTGGTATCACCAGGCACGTCGCTAATCACCGACTGCTGAACACTCTCGGTCCTTCTCAGAAAACCAAGATAACCAGTCCTCGCATAGACCTCGCTTGTATTGCCAGTAACTAGTCGCGCATTGAAATGATCAGCGTAATCGCTCTCGTCACCGTAGATCGTGAAGTAACCGCTCGCATTGTGCGATGACTGTACCCAAATCTCGCCTAAGTGCGAATCACCGCATTGACCCTTGGTTTCGGGATTTGCGATGATTACTTTCACGCCGGGCAGCAGTTTGCCCGATTCCATCAAGCACAGAGAATGCGGACTGCCTCGTTCCACCAGCGATACTCGATCGTTACGTAATGCACGAAGATCTACATAGACTGTCGAAGGCTCCGGACTGGATGCTCCCTATGGGACCGAATGAAGAAATTAACGATATATGTAAGAAATATGCAGATCATCAGGATTCATCAAATCAGGATTAATTCCAACAAGCAATTTTACCTGTAAGCAAATGGCAGTGTTTACTCTGCAGCCGAACGAGGTAGAGACCGCGCGTGGACTCAGACCGAGTGCGGAGAACAGCTTGCTAAAACTCGTCGTTAATGCTATCCGCGGCCTTTCCTCGGCAACGACAACACATGTCCTCACGCATGCCAGGCTAACGCCTCGCGCTTTGAGAGCGTGAACCGAAGATCCGAGTCCCTTAGTGCACAGCTCCATAACACCGTACGAGCAAAACGTGTCTCTTACTCTGGATTGGCTGACCGCCGACAACCAGAGTGCGGGATTAGCTTCTACCTGATAATGGTAATAAAAAAAATCAAATTAAATCTCTTCACTAAGCACAAGAGTTTATGATACTTACCTCAGATGGTGGTATCAGTATAGAATGATGTCCACTGTATATACTGCTGAGGCACCACAAGGCAAAACCGAGCCCCGAGTACGGATCCAGACAGAGAGCAATGTGTCTGGAGGGATAGAGCTCGCATGCCAACTTCATGGCACGGCATAATGAAGTGACCGCCGCGTGAGACATCTTGATACCAGCGAGCATGCCCGTTGTCGAAACACTGAAGTCCAAATAGGCCAGCATCTCTGCGGTGGGCGCGCGATACATCACCGGTAGCTTTTTCTTTGGCATGTCGTCCATATCTAGAATCATTGGCCAACTCTTCACGTCGACCACGTTATTCGCTTCCTATGGAACATAATATCGATTAATGAAGTACACCTTTATCGCTTTCTCATCGATAATACGATCCAACACATTTTCAATTTACCTTTGTCTTCAACAGCTTGAGAAGGTTCTGATTAGTCAACACGAGGACGGATTTGCTGACATCCACAATCATGCGAACAGTCGGCAAGGTCGTTTGGAGATTTTGCGGATGAGGTGGCCTGATAGTTACTGGCACAGCACCAACATACAAACAACCATAAAACGCGCATATTAGATCAGTACCAGGTGGGAAAATGAGCGCTACGTGGTCCCCGGTGTTGACTCTCCCTCGATCCAAAAGTAAATTTCCGATTCTCTCGGCCTTCTTATGCAACTGTGAGCAGGACAATGAAGTAGCGACGGCGCCCTTCGCGTTTAACGACGTAAATATCACATGGTCTGAAGTACTGACAGCACGCCACCGTAGAATTTCAGAGATAAATTGGTACTGAAAAATGAATAATAATATAATAGAGATAATAATAGAGATTGAAGTTACTCTCTTTCTTTCTTTCTTTCTTTCTTCCTCTCTCTACATACAAGGTGATTCATTTTAACTTACAATTAGACACTAAAAAAAATCGATTTTTCAAGTTCACATAAGGGATTGCCTTTTTTAAAATGAAATTACATTTTTTTTTTACGTAATATGATTCCTCTAGTTATTCCGCATACAAATAATTCTGCATACTAAGATAGAATTGTCGAAAAAAAATCGATTTTTTCGAAAATGAATTTTAACATTACTTGTTCCTCTTCGAGCCATACAACTTTGGTCTGATTTTTTTTCCAAAACACCATGTTTTCGAATTATTACAGCATAAAAGTTAAAGTGTGACACCTTGTATATATATATATATATATA
>JAJVSH010000073.1:623463-649494 GCA_021460005.1 Tetramorium alpestre | reverse complement strand
CTCATTGAGTTTCATCATTGAACTTTATCATATCACGAACCTTTTTGGCATTATCGCTATCCTCGTCTAAGACACCCATATCTCGTCCTTGTGCAGAGGCTAATCGGTTACCTTGGACAATGTTGCCTACCATAACACTGGCTGGACCGACATCTGCAACAGAATCCCCCGCTACACGCCCCCGCACCATTCCGTTAGTAAACCAACACAAACACTCAACCCAATAATGAGTAGCTCACACACTCTCTCCTGACTGAGGCCGGAAAATTCAAAGCTAGAGCAATCTGATTTTCGCCATCGGAGCCAATACAAGCGTTCTCATGGGTCTTCTGCTCCACAGGTCTATACGCTTTAACGCATATTCACGAATCTTTGGATCCACGGATGCTTGAATTTCCAAACATCTTTTTTTATAGAATTGTACAATCCAGACCAATTGTATACAGATCCCAGATTATGTTGTACATTAGAATATAAATGTGAAATTAAAAAAAGAAAGTACAGAATAGCACTAAATACAAGAAACTACAAAAGTATGGAAAATATTTTCTCCAGCGGTAAAATAGTTGAGTAAAAAGCAGAATCTTTTACTAATCATTGAAATCAATTATGTTTACACTTAATTAGGATACTACAGGATATTCGGAACTCAGCCAAAAGAAAGAAGGATAACTTAATGGAATATCATGCTAAACATAATAAACTATGCATCATGCTAAGCATAATAAACATAATTAATTATGTAAAGATTGTTAATAAAATACGAGATGTGCGATATCTTTGTGTTCTAATATAATCTCAATATTTTGCAATAAATGTGAATCCCAAGTATATCCCGAGAAGATGTATCGTAATGTTACCACGCATTCCATAGTGTTTAAAAAAAAAAAATACATTTGTATATTTAACATTAAAAAATTTGCCTTTATGAAAAATTTTGAAAAAAGCTAATATTCAAATTTTTATTTAGCTAATATTTCAAATACTCATTTGATTATTATTATAAGTAGACAATAAGAATTATTATAAATAGACAAATAAATACTATTATGACTTATACATTAAAATTGATATATGTATATGAAGACATTATACCATATAAAGTGCCAGATTTCTGAACTCTATCAACAATTTTGTATAGGCGTATGGCATTTATTAGTGTTATATAAATAGAATTCTAGAAAGAGTAAAATTTGTAATTATCATTATTATCAATTATTATTTTTTATCGATTTTTTGCTACTCTTCTCTCTTCACTTTCATACACATTCGCATGCACATTTTCTTCTTCTCTTTTTTATTAATTTTTCTCTTTGCTTCATCCTCGACATTTCACATATACAATACAATTTTCAAAAATTATCGGGCTACTCTAATTCGTATCTATGTCAACATTTAACATCAAATACTTTGATTCATCTGATTATTTGATTTTTAAGTTAATTTTTGTATTAAATCTGATCTTTTCCCTATATCTTACATTAATGTTCCCTTATAGAAGTTCTATTTTGTAAATATAGGATGTAAGGAAAGAGAAAATCTGGCATTTTAAAAAAATGCTTGCTGACGTTTGCACAATTTTCATTATTTAGGTTTACGTCGATACCTGTCAGTCCCGAAAGATATCAACGTGATACCTGCCAATAGATTTTGCTTTACTTACCTGAATGAATTTCGCGCGGTTTTGGTAAATTGGTGACACATGTGTGAGGACAAAGAAGCACATTAGCCGGATGAAGGGCACCCTCGAGGAAGCGGCGTTTCGTTTCCGAGAGGTGAATACCGCCTAGCGGTGTTTTGGGTAAATAGTTTGGTGGTACCAAGGCAAGACAATATATTCCTACTGCATGAATCGAGTCAACCGCTTGCAGCACTCGAGACATCCACTGAAAGCTCTGTATAAGATAACGAAAGAAAATATTTAAGATTATAGAATATTTAAGGTTGCTCAAATCGGTTTCTAACAGACATATTCTTTTCTTTAAATAAAAAAAGTTTCTTCATCTTTTTAAATAATATTTAATTCTATAACGCACCTCTTCCTCACTGCAATCAGGCCGTTGTTCTGCAACGACACATATCCTTTCATCCCTAAGAACTCTCACGCTGAAAACGGCGATTCTGCCGCGATAGATAAATTTCATTGGTTCGACTGCCAAAACAGTGGCGATAATATCGTCGGCATTGTGTTTTCTGCCAGTCACTGTCATGAGACCGTCCCGCGATCCGCAGACAAACACGAGTCCTCCAGGTCCAAGGAAACCCAACAAGCCGGAACGCGTATATTCTACATCACCCAAAGCAGTACTGTCAACTTGTAAGGGTGATACCTTGAAGGTATTATTGGTAAGCCCTTGCAAGCCCCAATATTGGCTACCGGTTGCCGCACTGTGCACGCAAATTTCTCCTACTTCGTCTGTCTTACAAATAAATGGCTGTCCTTCCATCTTAATGACAACTACTACACCTGGAAAAATACAAAGATAAATCGCCATTAAGTTGCGTCAATGTAAAAACAATCTATTTACAAAAGAACTCACTTCCAGGCATGACCTGTCCGCAATCCTGTAGCGTCAATGACGTAAGAGAATTCTCCTGATCTACTCTGACAACTCCGTAACTCAGGCCGGACATAGAAAGAACTCCACGACCAGTTGCATTCACTCCTGCCCGTCCTGGCCTTCTCACCGAAACTGTGAGGGCTTCGCTCGAGGAAGCGCAAGGACAGACCGCGTCCGGCCTGAGTCCTTTGGACTGGAATACCGAGAGAAACTGATCGCAGGATGAAAGAGACCAGGGATTTGCGCCATCTGCAACAAGTAGCAGCCTCAACGATGCCAGAGAGACGTCCTTATGATCCTTAGTTGCTAATAGACCCCAGTGAAGATCTCGCGATTTTACAACCGCGACGCTGGCGCGATGTTTCGTGATCATCTGCATCCAACTAGCGGGATTGACCTTCATCAGAGCATAAGGGATGAAAATAACATGCATGCCGTTTAGCACGCTGGTCAAAGTGCTGTGCCAGAGGCCGACTTCCCGCTTAAAGTCTAACACGCAGACAGCATTTTCTCCTTCTGTATAGCCACAGGCCTGCGTGAGAGCGCGACAGTGAGACATCATCGCTGCCCTGGTAATAGTTACGCCCATCACAGAGCCATCCTTGTCAGTGGTGTATTCGATATACGCGGGTGTGTCATCGGTAAGCCGTGGTGGTGGCAGCCAATCCTTGGGCGTTTTGCCTAGATGCTCAGTAACAAACCAATGCAGTTTTGGCCAGCCCTTAAAGGCCACCACCTCGCCGGCCGCCGTCTTCGGCAGACCCTTCAAACACGCTTCACTAGTCAACGCCACCTGAAGATATCAAGGTATCAAGATGTACTGTTAATTCCCCCAAGGTTAAATGAGCTGTCACAATTACGTAACAATATTATTGACGCAAACTGCAATGCAAATTGCAAGACTGCTAGATTAGCTAATTGAACATGCAAATATAGAAAGGAATGCTGTTTGACAGCAAAGGCAAGATATGGTGCTCCGCTTACCTGAATTCCACAACTTCCTAAGAGAAAACCGATCTGCTGAGAACCCGCGTCACGACGGGTCAGAGGTACTTCAATGGGCACTGGCACGATACCAGCCTGAAGACAGCCGTAAAAGGCGCACATGAAGCTGATCGGATCGTTGTTCGGATAAACCAGAGCGATTCTATCGCCAGGTTTCAAGCAGCAGTCTCCGCTGCGACTTAGAGCCTTATTCAGAAGAGTATAGGCAATCTTGTGAGAGCGACTGAGCAGTTTCCCATACGTGAGCGTTACGCAAAGCTTGCCGTTAGGATCCAGGACGGTAGCCACTGGTGCTTTGTACGTTGCCGAGCCATACCTGAATGTAAAAAATTAATTCTTATATGGATCAAATTGAGAAGAAACGAATCTCGCAGTTTTGAATCGTTTGGATTCAACAATCCAGAAAACGCAGCATCCTTAGGTCATCGATTTCAACTCACCTTTGAATGGCGGCCTCGAGAGATCGTGGCAAACCCGATGGCACCGATAGTGCCTCGCCTACCGCCGACGTCATGGAACCACCTTCAGGTTTGGGCGCATTTGGATCCTTCGGATTCGCCGCGATCTCCAGCTCGATGTCGTCGTCCTCGTAAAATTCTGGTAGCGGCCGACGTTTCGGCCGTTTCAGCGTATTTAATAGTTGCTGGATCTTTGCGGAGACCTTCCAGCGACCAGTGGTGCCAGTACTATTCTGATCTTCGACTACGTGTGCATAACGGTTCACTCGGTCAGCACCGGGCCGCCGTGTCGCCGATTGCTGTTGCCCGCCTGGGGTACTACTCGTTACATGGGTAACATCCGGCGGTTGGATATTGCAATAGGCATGCGGTGTGTACTCGGCGATGTCGGTGATGTCTGCGCCAGGCGGCCTCCTGGCCGGCGGTCTGGGCGGCGGTGGAGTATCGCGGGCGGAACCGGTACTGCTGGTATCCGAAAGACCGGTGCCTATCAAGGGCGACAATTACTTATTGTTTTATTACAATACAATTATCGAACAGTTTATTTCGTGCACGATCATCATGTCATGCGCACGCGGCTTTCTTCACGTTTCAGCGCGCGGTTCAACCACTTTTTCCACTTGTACGCATGGAGGAAAAATAATGCGTATTGATTATTGGCGTGTCGTCCGGCGGAAACAGTCAAGGACGCGTGATGCCAGCATTTAGCGGAGTCACATGGCGCTTGAACCTTACACGACGCGGTTCCTTACATTTTTTTCTTTTCTTTCGACATATGCGGGTGTACCAGAACAGATGGACAAAATTACATTCGTTGTATGATGCGACACGCATTTAAATTATGTCCATTTTGTTTTATTTATTGATCTTATTCACCAAATATTTATATAAAAATTCCCGACTATTATTTATATTCATATTTCATATAATTTAAATTCCGGAAAAAAAACAGATGTATACGTAACAGAAACATTGCGTCTCTTCTATTATTTCTTCTCTTCGTTATGCAGTATTTAACAAAAATCTAATCACATCCCGTGTTTTCGTTTAAATTCCTAAGAATTCTTTCTCGATATCTTAAGTCGATTCTCGATTCTGTGATTTTCCATAGCAAAAAGTCCGATCCTCCGATCGCAAAATACACACTTAATTCTGCTAACAATTCATAATTTTTCTTCACCAAGATTGAACAGCAGTCAACTTTTAACCCAAAATACTTTAGAAACACAAAGTATCACTACAAAAGAATTTAATAAATCCCCGATAAACGAAAACAATACAGTTTTGTGTTATACAATTTACATCCAGAAGATAATCTTATTAGCGAACACACTAAAAATATATGACGCGAAAAGAATGACCTTAAACGAAACGTTATAAAAGTGATAAGGCTGAAGAATTCCAATCTCTTTGCTACTTGTATACTTTCCTTTGTCATTTTCTGATGCAATCCATATATTTCCATGTTTGTAAAAATAATTTAATAAAATGGTGATTTATTCCTTCCTGATGTAATGTCGCTTTTAGGGGATGTGCTCAGACTTTTGTCAAATAACGTAAGTGAGATAATCATAATTTTACCAGTTGGGCCACCCGCGCCTGGACTCTCTTCAGTGACGACGCTATCCTCGTCGCTGCTGGATTCGCCGCTATCACGTCTTTCTCGATCGGGGCTTCTAGCCATCACGGAGGTTCTCTTAGACGGCATTGGCAAGGATGGCTTTGGTCGCCCCTGCATTGCCGCCAAGGCTTGCTGAACCGCCTCCTGGCGCACCTCTAAACACGTAAGAATTGATTACTCAAATGAACAACAAGGACGAATGACACGTGCAGACACTCGATTATCTTACTTCCGCATCGTCATCCGTTCATCATCTCCCGGCACTATTTATACGTACATAATCATGCGTATTGCATCGTTTTTTTTATCTCGCTGACGCTCTAACGTAATACTCTCGAGATTGCGTGTGCGTGTTGTGTATGTATATATGTATGGAAGGATTTACGGGATAAAACGCTTAGGCTCGGAAAGATTAAACAATTAAATTAAAGTTATTGAGACCCCGTAGAGCAATACGACACTATGACACATGTAAATTTTTTTAGCGATACAAACACGTTAAATTAAATGAATCTCTTTCGCATGCTGTCACTTGCAAAATGTGTGCAGACTCTATTTGTTCCATTTTCATTCCATTTCGAGCATATTGACACAAAGAGCACTATAATTGCCTTTATCCGCAACGATTGATTTAGGTGAAAAGATACAATGTGTTGCAAAAAACATAAAGATCTGATTGTAAACAAGGCTCGCAGATACACAACCAATCTGGATATTTTTTAAATTTTAAATTTTATTTAAATGGACAACAACACTGTGCAAACTTTTTTTGCAAAATGATGAATACATAATAGTATTTTAATTTTTACAACCAAATACAAATATTAAAAAATCAAAGGTTTTAGCTTGAATTTGAAGTAAAAATAGTTGCTCTTTCTGAGTGAACAAATTCTTAAGCAACTTGGATTCCTCACATTCACAGCCTTTTTTACGCCAAGACTCACGATTAAAATGGAATTACGTTTTCCGGTTGCGATAGGATGCATCCAGTGCGGCCGATGCCGCCGCGCGTAAACTGCAATATAATGCAGGTAACATTCGGTCACTGAATCGGTTGCCATATATTTCCGGGTGAGGCATACCCATATCGTTATTACGACATCATGCAATACCGGGACGTGGCTTGTTACAAGTTGTACTTGCATCATGTACGCCGACGCATACAGGGTGTCCCACACATACTTAGTTCCTTAGTGTTTATCGTTAGTCATAATTATAATAATTAATTTCGGCAAGATTTTCATATTGTTATTGTTAATTGTGCAAAATCTCAATGTAAAGATATTAGGAAACGCAAGTTAAAATTGATATTTATATTGTTAAGAGAACAAAAATTTCAATAATCACTACCTACGGGTCTTTTTTGAAATTTTATTTCTATATAGATGACACTTCCCGTATGTTTTCTTGGGACGCCTTGTATACGACTCTATCGACGCGAGTTCCTGGATCGGCTTATCTTCTACGAGATACACTGCGTCGACATCGACTGGTAACGGTGCACCAGGTGGAAGATTACCTGCACTTTGCGTTAAGATAAATGAGCCTTTCTATCAGCGCTTCCAAACGAAACGAGTTTTTCTCCTGGTCATGTGAAATGACATTTTATTCGGGAAGGAAGCGTAGGAGAGAAATATGGAGCAAGGCGTCAAGCTTTGTAAATTTTATTTAAAGAATTAAAGTAAAAGACTAAAAAAAATGAAAACGTATCAAACTGTACAAAAATAAAAAAATGCTCGTGTTATAATACGATAGCACACAGGCTCTTTGTTCAATATCATCGGGCATAAAAAGATCAATAAAAGTTTCGCATTTCGTTTTTCATGCAACATTGTTAAACAAATTTTTACAGATATTTTTCTCTCTAGTCTCCTTATCATTCTCCTTAGGAAGACTCGATTGCTAATTTATGTTGACAATACACAGCATTACACTTCATAGCGCAAAACTGTGAACAAGACATGAAAAATAACCTCATTCGTTTTCGATATATATGAATTATTTACTGATTATTCAAACAAAACGGTAGTTTTCGGTATATTTCACAAGTCTATTCTATCGATTAGAAACGCTATTTTAGTGAACAATATTTTCATTTTAATCTACGTTGCAAGAATTTTCATGATATAGTTTCTCGCTTCTGACATCATCAATCCAAGATGGCTGCAGTGAACGAACAGGAGTTTCATTCACTGCGTAAGAAGGAAGGTGTATTTGTTATCGAACCATTGAAATAATTTGAATGATTTTCCGACAATACGATAGGAAAGGATCTAAATTAGCAATGTTCCCACTGTTACTACCCTGCATATCTAGTGGCGGAGGTGTGTACTCACCAGAATGGTAACGGCTCTCATTGCGTGTGAGTCTGCGATTACCGCGTCTAGCTGCTGCTGCCGCTGCCGCTGCCGCCGCTGCAGCAGCCGAATTAGAGTTCCCGGTGTTTCCTGTGGAGCCGCCAGAACCCGGGGGACTGGCGATTCCTCCGGGCGCTAGTCGACCGCCTGCATGCAACACAACAACAACAACGGCACATAGACAAAAAGGGGACGCTACGAGAGGTTAGGTTAGGTTAGGTTAGCTTGGTTTGGCTTGGCATGGCTCGGCTCGGCGCGAGAGTTGTCGTCGTTCACCTTCCCTCGGTCGCGTCGCATCCGAATAAACGTGCACTCGAACATCGGAAACCCTTGGAACTAAAATGTTCTCTATCTACTTTGCTGTTATTAATCGCACAAGTCAGTCCCAGCGAGTTTCTAAATCCAGCGAAAAGCGTTGAAAGAAACGAATCCAACTATTTTACGTTAACTATTCTAGGAATCAAGACTTTACGGATTCGTTCTTGAGGTCGAAGCTAAGGATCGAAGATCCTTGGGAGTTGGGCGGCTCTAAGGGATAGGTTCCAAGCGGTTAAGTACTGTCCTTGCGAAGGCCCGCCAGGTTCTCCATGATTTACATGCTATAGGTAGAGCGGCGTATTTATCCGGATGCGAAGGGTAATCGTCTAATTGCGCCATTGACGGCTGGTCATTCCACCATCGGATGCTGCGTCTCGTGAAAGTGACTCGTATCGATCGTCTGTGGCTCGGAAGAGGAGGTCGGAGGAGAAGAAGGGCCGGTCGGTGGCGTAATTCAGTTGAAATAATCACCGGATAATTTCAGAAGAGCCAAACGGATTATCCTATTGTGTGATTGTGAATTTACCACGCACTACATACTGAACGGCAATATCAGGCTCGGTCGGCAGGGCCGCGTCTCTTATATAGAAAAAAAATAAAAAAAAAGAGATGTTTCCGAAAGTCAAGAGTGCCTGACTCTACGATCAACATTGAGTTTCTCCTGCCGCGAGGTACCTGTCGTAAAATGTACAATGTAGATCCATGGTACGTAATCCCAGTGATGCATACGCGAGGAATCTCTATCGATGAGAACGCGTGAAAAAATATAAATGTTGCACGCTCGCGGATAACACGACGCAGTCGGTTGAATAGTGAGAATGCCGATGGATGGCAGGCCGGCCGGCTGGCTGCAATCTCGAGTCACCCGAAGGTGGAACAACCGGTCTCGGCTACCGCCTGGCTATGTCAAATTACAAAGGTATCTAAAGGTGCAAAAGCGTCTCGAGGCAACACACGCGAGAGACAGGGAGTAAGCAGGCAAGCTGTACGAGGAGAGATAAGTACAAGCGCGGCACGACGAACAAAACTCGTTTGCTTTTAACAATTTTCCATGGTGCGCAGAAAGTGGGAGTGTAACCATTCCGAAGGGACTCACATCTAGTTTTATAAAAATTTGGATGCGGAAATGGAAATACAGATAAAAAAAAAACGGCACGATGAGGTGAGGAACGTTCATTGAGAACGATCTCGACAGGGGGAGGACACTCGCATCAATCTTGTAGCTAAAATTGTGTTATTTGTGTCATATGTGTGTACACGTGTGTATGCGTGCATACAGAGATGAAAGTATGAAAACGCACAGTGATTAAAGAACTCTTTGCAAATTACCGAATTCTATGTTCTAATCTAATCGGAGAAAAAGCTCTCTACGAGAAAATTTTCTACGACTTATCGAAAAGGCAAAAAGCTAAAAGCTGAAAATCAATAGTGTTTGCGCGCCGCGACTCGGAGATATGCTCGTTCGTGAGGCTACGTAGTGCGTGGCGCTACCTGAGTGATAGCGCTTCTCGTTGTGCGTGACGCGCCGTTGCGTGCGTCGTGCACGTGGTTGCGGTCGGCCACCACCACCTTCTCCGCTTCCGTAACCCGTTCTCTCCAGCCCTCTACCAACGACGCCCCCGCCGCCGCCGTCGCCGCCATCACCTCCACCACCAATACCACCATTTCCAGCCCCTACGATCCACACAAGCGCATATGCACACTGTGTTTTGATTCTTAAATACCCTTACTTCTATTTTATCTCGGCTTGTTACTTAAAATTGATCACTTTGCGTCCTGATAGAGCACTTGAAAGAATGATAAATATGTTTATCGGTACCGTGACGAAAGTGATACGGTTTTAAACAACATTTAGACTGCGTTTTACGCACTCGCCTTCCTCTCGCGATGCATCATTTGGTGGTGCAATGCTGTCATAATGAGAAATTCACCTTATCTTAATAATTAATCCTAGAGACTACGTTTCGCCTGAATCGCGCCACCAGGGATTTATATAATATGTAAAAGAAACTTGCCGTTATTCGACTTAACTATACCAGCTAGAAAACTGTCGCTCGCTAGTTCGACTCGCGTCCACGACAATGGCAGATGCACGTAGCATATAACGAGCGGATAACGCGGAAGCGCTTCTTCCGCGTGCAGGTACAGTTAAACTGCAAGCCGATTGCAGCGGTTCTACCGATCGCAGCTGCGGGCGCAAAGGCGCGTCCGTCTAATACTATACGGGGTGGCTCCATGGAAATATACGAGATTCTCAAATGTTACATGCTATCTATCATTAGTTCCAACTCAAGATTTGACCTTAACGTACGGAGATTCCAACGATAAGCAACGATAGCAAAAATTTATATTCAGATTTATATATTTAAAGAATTATTGCATTTTGAAAGTTTTACAAAATCGAAAATTCCTTTTTCCAATTTATCTCTTTTATCTCTTCGCTCGATTTTTCGACGATTCGACTCTTATACTTTCCCTAATCTGTTAGTCTACGCATTTTATTCTCTATAAATGAACTGTTACACACGAATTTTCATAACAAATTACAATATTTTATCCTGTGTCTGCACATATCCTCTTATATGTTGCGTTTCCATACTGACAACGGGTTACTATTTAATCTATTATTGTATCTTATCTTGTAATACCCTTCTTTATTTCTGGAAAACTTTATATTGTAGAGGCAATTTTGTTAGTACATATCCTTTACAACTCTGATTTTATCTTGTTTTTCAGTTATGCTTATCTTTGATACGTGCAACTGACATAAAAAAGAGATTACCTTCTATTGTTATCTCTAAAAGTTATGAAAAAAATAAGAAAGTTTTGAATGCTCTTGGCTAAAATAATTCTTCAACTTTAATATTAATATTCAATATTAATATTCAACTTCAATATTAATATTCAAAAAAATAACATTTCCTTCAGGTTAAATTTTTTTCATTTTTTTTCAATAATATTCTACTTAATATTAGGGCAAAAAAGAAACATTTAATTTAATGTTCAAAAAGAAAGTTCGGAAGAAATAAATAAAAATTAAAGTTAATATTTGATATAACTTCCTTTTGCTTTGATCACTGCTTGGAATCGTCTTGGCATATTCTCTACGAAATTTTGGAGATATTTCTCGTCTAATTCCTAATTAAGTTTTTCTAAACGCTGCGAAATAATTTTCCTTGTTCGTTACTTTAATTTTATCGATCTTCTCATAAAAAAATCGACCATAGATTTTCTATTAGATTAAAATCGGATGATTGTGGAGATCAATCAAGAAGTTTTATTTGAAGAACGTCTGAGTAACGCCGTAACGCTGTTTCAGGTCGTTGTTCTGTTAGAAAATGAAACTATCTTCCAACCCGACTCGCAATAATGTCTCTAAATTTTTGCAGAGGATATCGATATACATATCAGTCAATATCTCATTTTGACTAATGAAAAATAAATAAATAAAATATTTTTCGGTTCATTACACTCCTATGACACTTTAATGAAATATCTTTTTCCATTAAATCTTCATTTTCTACAATTAGTTTAATCTTCCCCACTTTTTTAGTCGATAGAAAAAAAATTTCTTATTCAGATGGAAAAGTATTGATTCATTCTTGTCACGTAGAGGATCACGCTTTAAAAAAAAAATGATCGAGAATTAAAACAATTTAAGCTAGTAGAAATATTTAATATTACACTTGTTCTAAAATATAAAAAATGAGAAATATCTGACCGTGAAAGAGTTAAATCTACAAGCAACGGGGCGCATCGACGAGAGATGCGTCCGCGGAATGCAACCTGCGCGGATCAGCAAATGACGCGTGGTAACGTCCGGACAGTTCCGTCTCCGGTAATTTGCGACGATAAGACCAAGTCTTGCGTTCGTGACAGTTGCATGGTAACAGTTGGTAACTCGGAAACGATTCGCGTTACACTTTGCGCCTGCGCGAAGCGACGCAGAAACGCACTCGTCGATCGACGTTGTAATTCGTTCTCGTATGATTTTCCTAAAGCTCGAAATAATCCCATTTCCAAAAAAGTGGGAAATGTAAAATCTCGTAAAATAGACAGAAGTAAAATCGCATGCGTCCTTCTTGTTGCATCGCAATTTTCTCTCGATTTTCTTCCGAGCTGCGTTCCGCGTCTCGCGTGGCACAAGACCGGCAGCAGTTGCAAGACTTGCAAGGTGCCGAGTGTTAAAGTGACGCGTGCCGCGGAGGATTGCGTCTCTCGTCTCTTCCTTTTACACAGATTGCATTTGCCATTGTGCGCACAATGAGGCGCGTGTCGCTTGAGAATCGGAACGCGATTGATATTGCGAGCTTGTTGCGTCCCGGATGGCGTAACATTGCACACACCAAGATGCGACGAGAGATAAGACTCGAGAGTTAGAAACTGCCGGTCGTGTTTTTCCATTTGAAAAAATATCATCTAATTACGGACTGAAAAAAATTTACATTTTTTTTTCCGTAGACTAAGTGATATAATGAGATATAATTAATGCAAGCTTCACCTGGAAATTAAAAACAAGTTTTACTTCCGTCGAATTGCGGAGTCTTATCTAAAAGTCTCGCGTCGAAACATGATAGTGTATGATCGACGTGCGGACTCTATGCGGGCTAGATCGAATATGTGGTTAAACGTGTAGAGCGATAATATTTTCACATCGCTGACTTCTCGTCCGCTCCGTACCGTATATCGCGAATAATGCACGATGATATCTCCCGCTGCCACTACTTGCGGGAGTCTTAATGAATTCTAGAAAAGCGAAACACTCACCTATCTGCTTCGAGGCGTATTGCTGAAGTAGACGCGTCCGTTTCTTTTCATAACCTTTCTGCGTAATATCCCCTGCAACAGCGGAAAACGGCTCGATTAATAATCCAATCCAGAAAATAATTTAAATAGTTTAATATTACGTCTCAGGTCGTAATATGGAGAATAAGCGTTAAAATTGTTGTTATGATGTCAAATTTATCGAAATTGCTCTTGAGAAACATGTTCTTTTCTGTCATGTTGTTTCCGTTATTACATCCGTTATATTCACGGTTCAATAACAAGTGATTTAAATAAAGATATTTAAAAATGGTATTTACTTAGGAATAAAGGTACAAGTAAAACCTGAAGAGGGAACAGCAAATGAAGCAGTAGTAAATATACGTTTATAAAAATCTGTTTGTATCGCTGAGAATAAGTCGCACTATTAGGGATTCTCGCGGGGATCGAACGAATGTTTTCAAGATTGAATTTTAGATCGGTGCACGCTCGGCTGCCGGTGACTGGCGGCTGGCGGCCGGCGCTGATGCAGCTCGCCCATGTGCCGAGTACGATGTAAAACTGGTTAGCGTACTCGCCTTTCGTCACGCCTCGTAACTCGAGAAAACGCCGAAGAATCGATCCTAACGGCCGAGACATGATTTTTCCACGTTCGCGAAACGAAACCGGGCCATCGCGATTATGCTAATCGACGTATTCGAGTGATTCTTGATGTCGTCGATGCAGCAAGCTTATTCGTATGCGTCTATATGCAACAATTTCTCGGGAAAAGCGGCTTGATATATGAGCCTGTATGTGGGGAAAATCTCACAGAACAGAGTTTTTACGTGTATGTGTGTGTGTGTGTGCGCGCTTTATATATATATTTTTATACTTGAATTTTATGTACTTGGATAGATAAACTGAGGATAAATAAATTAACTGAGGAGATAAATTCGTATCAAACAGATAACAAAGTGTACAATTAAACAATTTATTTTACATTTCTTTACTTTAAGATTCGAGTGTTAGAAGTAGCCGTAAGGAATTTCCATTCGCGTCATAAATCGTTCAGCCTTCAAAGTAACGAAAACCATGGTAAGTGCCACGTTGAATTGTGATCGCGATACGTGTGCAGGCTCGCGATCGAGCAAGAAGCTCGTCGAAACCGATCGCGGGAAATATGTTGCGCAATTAACGCCGTCGGACACCGATGGAGGTAATGGTCGAGCAAAGGATAAATAGATTCAACACGGTCGTAATCGTGCAATTCAATTGCGTCGCCTGTTATTCAATATGTATCGAGTATAATCTGCGGATCCAAGATTATACGTAGTATCGTAAAGCCGTATGGCAAGCCGTTTATGCGCGTTTCTCAAATGATTGTTACATCATGAGTGTTAGTTTTTTTTTTTCTTTAGACTCAATTAATCTGTGTTTGTACTAAGAAATTATCCTATTAGAAAAAAAAATTATTATTTTGCTTTTATCCTCGCTACCGCTCATAGTTTCCTCTACGATTTATAGAATTATAATTCNAATCTTACTAGGATGTTTCCTCAAGGATGAGCACTTGCGCACGAGGAATACCGGCTGACCGGACGCTCTTCTCAATTGCGATTTTCGGCGCAAAGGTCTCCTCTTAAGTCCCGACTTTTGCCTTTTTAAATACTGTTGTCGTTGCTGCGGAAAGTTTTTCCTGCGCTCGTTGAAGCGATCGACATCATCGTCCTCACTGTCGGTCGACGAGAGATATCTGTAGCTCGTGTTAGAGCTCTCGTTTCTCGACTTTTCCTTAACAACATCCTTGGCTAGAAACGTGAGAAATTGACTACTGGCAAAATAATTTCCGGAAATGATCGTTCTCGTCGGCGCCACGGTTGATATCATTGTCGTTGCTGTTGTCGCTGTTGTCGTCGTNGTCGCTGAAAGTTTCCAAGTGGTTCCGCGCAATAGAAGTCCGTTGGTTCTTAGTTCCTCGGAGAACAGCTTGTCCTCGTTGAAGTCGCTGATTTTTGGAGCCGGACAAACCGATGATGAGGACGACGTCGCCGAGAAAGAGCCCAAGGACGATGAAATAATCGAGTTCAAGGCATCGTCTTCCCGACGCTCATTGAAATCACCTGACAACAGCAGCTTCTGGTCGTCAAACTGATCGTCTGACACGTTCGACGACCAGTCATTGATCCTTTCCAGAATTGGACCCTCGTCATCGGGGAAATATCTTATCTCCCGCCAAACTCGTCGTTGACGTCTCGAGCGACGTCTCTCAGGTGGGACGAACCATACCGGACTGCTGGTGCGAACGGCAGGTTGCTGACTCTTCTTGCTGGCGCGTTGAGAGGTCCTCTTGCCACTTCGGCGACGAGAATTGGAATGTCTAGACGCGCTTGTTCGTTTGAAGTAGCCTTCAGTGCTCACGCTTGGCGATGGCTTTGGTGTCTTCCGACGAAAGAGACCATTTCGCGTCACCCTAAAGCCAAGCAGTGTCGATTGCAATCGAAAGCTCATTCAACAGCATGATATTCGACTCAATCGATCAGTGAAATTTACTGTGAAAATACGAGTGATGTCTAGACATTTGTCTTGCCACAAACATGTTCAACCAAAGAAAAATCTCATCATTAATGTAATCTCAATATTGATTATAATTATTTTATCTTCTTTCATTTTAGTTTAAGTTAAATAGTGTTTAAATCAAATGCAGATTACATTCGTATTTTCTTTAGCTGTTTAAAACAATTAAAGATCAAAACATGTAAAATTTCGAGTATTGTAATTAATTACTTAGATGCAAAAGATTTAGGAACAAAAAACCAAAGATTTTAACAGAAGCGAATCAAAGAAAAACGTTCTATCGTTTCTTCATTTTCACAGATCGATCGTTAACGGACGAGCTAATCACCCTGGTCTGAAATCAGCGAATCTAGCAATCTTAAGAGAGAAGCCGAAGGATGACGACGACGATGAAGTCTCCTTGCTGATAGGCTTCTCTGGTGCCGAAACCGTTCTCGCGACAGTCGGCTGCGGTTTCTTCTCCTTTAAAGCGCTGTCCAGAGAATGATGAACTGAAGAATTGGAGACAGAGGAATACGGAGGAGTTGATTTTGGGACCGAGACCGGAACCGGCACCGCATCTCTCCATATCCTGCCGAGACTAATGCTGACACTGAGCGATCCTTCTATAGAGGACTCTTGAGTCCAAATAGTGTCGTGCCCGTTTGTCGTCTCATTTCGACTTAGCTCCGCAAGGATCCCAAAGGATTTAGATTTGGATGTTAAAATGGGCGAGGCATCGAGCTCGAGAATTTTCAGATCCTCGACAACTGAATCTGTGTCAGTATGCTTGGCAAGTTTTGTAGTCTTGGTTTTAGGATACTGAAGGGACTCGAGATGATCCTCATGAAGTTTCTCCCGGGAGGAAGAGCTGACTCCTTGAAGCCACTCGTCATAGGTAATGGAATCGCGATTGAGGGAATGCTCTTGATCCTTTTTGAATTCCTGCTCCTTAATTTGTTGTTGAGAAACAATTTTATCGTTCGCCGCTGGTTGCGGGGACGAATTAACGACCGGCTCCAGATTCTTCTGGAGACGATTCCGTCGTTTACCCCGGTCCAGATAACTTTTCCTAATAGAAATCCTTTTGAAGGACTCGCTGCGCTTGAAGGAGGGCTCGTTGCGGTCCTTCTTGCGGCTCACGAGCCTTCTCAGATTCTCGAAGGTAAGGGGCCTCATGAGGCAGCGCGACCAACCTCGACTCGCGAAAGTAGAATCGCTATAGATTTATACTATCTCTAAGTGGTATCGGATATTCGTATGGCAAAGATTAATGGAGGATACATTCGCGAATTTGATTTCGCAAAGATCTATATAAGAGAGCTGTGAATTCAAAAGTATTTTGCATCTACGACCGAGAATCTATGAGAAGTTTGCCAAGTTGATAAGAATCTCGGTAATCTTGGTTTTACGAAAGATAGTATTTGTGGAAATAAAAATGAAATTTCTTTTTTACAAAAGTGGATTCCTTTTTCCTCCTTCGTTGCTTCCTTTCTCTACTTCTCCTTCTCAATCCCTACTCTTTGTTTCTCTTTTCTTCTTGCCCTCCTTGCCCTTTCGCTATCCGTATCCTCCTCTTCGTCCTTCCTATCCCTTTCTCTCTTTCGTCCCTCTTCTCTGTTGCGCTAAGGTCCGCTAAGGTGCAACGCCGAGGTCTTCCAGTCGTGGATGATCAGCGTGGCTTTCCTTTTTCGACGCCGTGCTGCTGCGCCGCCACCACCGCCGCTCTTCCCTCTTCCTCATTGCCCTCTTCTTCCCTTTTCTTCCGTGCCCTCGGTTCGACCGGAATGATCATTCTATACGAAAAGATTCAGCACGAATCGCACGAGCGTCTTTAAAGTCAACGTACTCGATATCGAGAGTGATTTATTCTCACAGTCTCATAAGTAAGACTTGTTCGACGCTCACTATTTTTATTTATTATTATATAATTATTGCTATTGAATTTAAATGATTTTCTCGAGCTGATGACTACTCCAAGTTATTAAGGCAATAATTCATATATTTTTGTAATTAACATATCTATCTGTATTTGCATCCCAATTTAATATCATTGATGTTCATTTATTGGAAAATTGCTCAAATTGCTGTGTTTTCCTTTTAGCTCACGCTATTACTTTGTCGTTAATCAATTCTTATTTGGTTTTCTTCGAATATCTCGCTCACTGATTTAACTGCCACGAAAACACCTTGAAACTTCGTCAGATACTTTCTCCGCCCTCGGACGATTACAACGTTTGTCTCACCCCTTTCCTCTCCTCATCTGCCGTTCTCCGCGCGATCTCTCGGTAATCCGAGTACGATTCTCTACAATCCTTTAATCCATATTTCGTGTATATAAGGAAGCTCTTATTAAATTTAATTTAATTTTCTACTTAGTCAAAGATATATTAAAACCAAGACTTGATCACATCCAACAGAAGAATTAAATCTACATTTGGCGATGCGCACTATGAACGTATACTCTTTTTCACTGCTCAATTGTGTAATTCGTTTACACTTATAATTTGTTTACACACTTAACACCACCAGACTTCCATAAAATTCTGACAAACAATCACCGAAATTAACACTTGGCAGGAGTGAAACATTCTGTTCAGACTCTCACAAATCTCTGGCGGTCGTTAAAAATCACTATCCTCATCGCTATGGACACTCGCGAATACATGCACCTTCTCTACTCGCTTTCAATCGGCGAGCGAAAACCTCTTACTTGAGCCGCGAGCACGCGAGACAACTTATCCGCGCGTAAACTAACTCGATACGTTGCATCCACGCGATCGCGCTTACGATGAAATGAAACTCTTTCCTCGAAGAAGAAAGAAGAAGAACTCGAAAGGAAAGGACTCAGGCCTCGGGATCGCGTGGCGTACGACGGCGGTTCGACGCGCGTCCGCGCGTTCGAATTCGCGCGACGTCCGCTTCGTCTCGCCGTCGAGGCGCGTACTCCAAGTCGCGTCGAATCACTGGCATTTTGCGCACTCTCCGCGACTTACGGCGATTCTCTTGCGCGCGGGGAGAGCTCAGAGGGAAGGAGAGAGAGAGAGAGAGATAAATAGAAACCTAGCCGGGTGGGAAGCCGGCTCGCGCGTGTAAAAGTCGCCAGACGGAAGAGTAGGTGAGAGGATTGAACGCGCGGAGGAACGAAGCGAACGAAGAAGAAGTGAGAGGGAGCGCAGTGTATGGGAGTGATGGTGGCATGCCGTCCGTCCACTCTCGCCTGCCCTCTTCGCTCGCGCAGCATCCCACTCTCCCTCGCTCCATCTCGCTCGGTATCCTTCGCCGAGCCGGCGCGGGCCGCGGCCTCTCGCTCGCGCGCTGCCCGAGCTCCACTCGAGACTCTCGACTCTCCGTCTCCGTTCCCTGCCTTCTTCCACGAGAGAGATTCTTAAGGTGGGATTATGAGGGTCGACCGCTCGGAGTTTCGGCCCCTCGCGCGGAATTGTTACAATCCGCGGTGTTAAAAGCCGCGCGATACGGCGCGAGCTCTAATAATTATCGCTAAATTATAATTTCCTTTCCCTATTTTACTTGCCAGGCCCTTGATTCCATGAATCTTCGCTTCCGTCGTGTCTCACTTTCACGGTTTCGTACAAAGAGATTGTTTCGTTGCACATTTCGTAACCACCTGACGCGTTTCGCGGATTCTGATCGCAAAAAGAAGCCTGAAGTCTCGAGTCAATGAATTAACAAATTAAAAAGCGTTTGATACCATGTTACTCGAAAAAAAGCTTCGATTTATTCCAATCGATTGCTCTTCGATCCTCAAGTATCAACTTACGCTGGCAATGGTGGCTCTTTTTACGAATAAGATTCGAGATACGCCTACGCCCAATCGTCTTGTCAAGTCAAACGCTTCGACTTCGCTTGCGATTATGAACGAGTGGGCGGAACGGAATGGTTGCACGGCAATACTTTTCAAACTTTCTCATCTTATCTATCCTCCTGTACCATAGATTTTACAGTTTACAGTAAAATATATGTATTACGGAAAGAATGTGATCAATTATATATTTTATAATAAATTAATTAAGCGGTAATATTGTGATTAAACCTATTATTAAAATTAAGATTGTAAGTATACGCTTTATCTAATAATAATAATTCGTCAGCATTTGCATATTAATTAAGAAAAACCTGAGTAACATGCAAAGTTGGTACCGTCATTTATTTTGGATTTTATTAATATGTGAATATGTGCTATAAAAATTAAAGACTATCCTGTAACATAGAATCATTTGATATCGCACGAATATCTGTACTTATATACCAGCCTGTATATATCTTCGCTTACATAATTAAAGAATTCATGAAATATTTCTCTATCGATAATACGTCTCTCTCGAGACGATAAGAATTCTAAGCACGAATGGTGCTCCATGAAAAACGATAATCTCACGTACCGAAGACATTCGATATCACCGATCCTGGGTGCCGTATGGCAGCGTGGATTATTAAACCATATATAGATATATTGTCAGAATGGTGCGGAGGAGGGACACTATAATGGCCGATAAGCGCGAGGAATGTCTACGGGGTATACTGGCTCTCAAGGCGACTCGAGGACGTTTACCCACGAAACCGGCGACCTTGATCTTACAAACGATCCACGAAGGAGCGCCCGGTGATGCTGCGGCTGCACCTGCGTCGCGTGCGCGACGAAGTCGCGGCTAATCAACCCCGTTCTCCTACCATTATCTACAGTTCATCGGGAGAACAAAACGTTCGGCAAAAAGGATCGGCAAAGATTAATCAAGTGTCTGTTACGCTTGATTCGCTCAATTCCATTGCGCATATCGCAAAGTCTCATGTTGATTTTTCAGAATAAAATTGATTTTAGATAGTAATAAGATAGAAAAAAAACAATAAAATTTATAAACGTTACAATTACTATTATGAGATCACGAATATCAAGTCGCGATAGAGCGGTGTGAGAAAAATGATGAGGAACAGAGAAACAATAAAGAAAGAACAATAAAAAAAAATACAAGAACTTAATATGTAGAAGAATTATAAGTAAGAGACGCTTTCTCTCGAGATTTCAACAGATAAGTTCGTACAAACCTAATGATAATCTTTAAGATCAAGATCAACATTGCGATGCGCAAAATAGCAATGATCGCCGAGATAAATACGCGTCGTTTCTAATTGGCCTAATAACACGGCAATTATGAGATTGTAGGTTAAGATCGCTTTCTATTATTTTACTAGGTGAATTCTCCGCTCGTGCTTCTGCATCAAAAACTAATGACTTAATAACATGTCGCGCGATAAATATCTAGTTAAAGAAATATCGTGACAAAAGCAACGCTTTTTAAATTGCCAATTATGACTTACAAGGGACATGTCACAACTGTCCGGAACAGATTTGATTCTCCCTGAAATATGTTGTTAAACACAAAAAAACTAAAAGACTCGTATTTTTTTATATGTGCGCAATCTCATGTTTAAGGGGTGAAACACTCTTTTGGAAAAAAAAAACGATCTTTCTCTTTCGGGACGAATATCATCGAAAGTATAACAGATAGAAAAAAATGTTTTAAATAAAAGTTAAATGGTTTGAAGAATACTTTAGAATAGTTATTTCAGGAACAAAAAATTTTATTTCCCCTACCACTTAATTTTTTTATTTTCTGAAATAACTATTATAAAGTATTCTTCAAACCATTTAACTTTCATTTAAAACATTTTTTTTTATCTGTTATACTTTCGATGATATTCGTCCCGAAAGAGAAAGACCGGTTTTTTTTTCAAAAGGGTGTTTCACCCCTTAAACATGAGATTGCGCACATATAAAAAAAATATGGATGTTAGTTTTTTGTGTTTAACAACATATTTCAAGGCGAATCAAATCGGTTCCGGACAGTTGTGATATGTCCCTTGTTAGTTCCTAATTTATCGATGTTTGCTAGAGAACCTGAAAAGGAATATTTATTTTCAGAAATACATTTCAATAATAAAGAAAAATATTCGTCAAAAAGTAGAGAGAACAAAATAATCAGTTGTTGACAAGTACGAGCAAGAGTCTGATCTCATTACTTAATATTAAAATAAATGTCACGATGTTTATTTTAAATTAAACTGAGAGAGATTTAATCCAAAAGTGTTTAGTCATTTTAATATCGCATTTTATCTATTTAATAGTTAATAATAATAATTAAAATAACAAATCATTTTAATATCGTTTTTATCTATTTATAAAATAACAAATTAAATTATCTGTAAAAGTGCCCACCTTGCACTTTCATCTTATTTTAAATATCAAAAATGCAAGGAATGCATTCTTATATTTCTTTTCATTTATTTGTCATAGCGTCTCACGTCTGCACAGTGTATCAATTGTATATCATTTGTGGGTTATGCTTTCGAAACGATTTTCTTGGTCATTTCTTAGTAAGTCATTTTCTTGGTAAGAATATAAAGACCTAACTACCAATATATTTTTTACGATGTTCGTCAATAAAAAGTCGTGATCTCAAAAGCTAATAAGTTATAATTTTTCTCTTTTATTATTATTATAGCTGAAACATTGAGCCATAATTAATGACTTGTTTTTTCTTGTCAAAATATCATCAATGATAAATATATAAAAACAAATGACATATTGGCAGAAGCACGCGTTATTGCTACAATGAAGAGCATAGCGTAACGCGAGATTGAGCTTTGCAACGAGCGCGCGATGGAGTCGTGCTGCGAATTTCTTCTTTATTAATGCGGATGCACGGACGCTGCGCTGACATAGACTTTTAAGTCTTATTTACAGCTGGACGACGTAAGCTGCTTACGTTACACCCGTGCCACGTGCTAGCTTGGTCAAGCAGTTGACCAAGAAATTTCTTTGTCCGTTCAACCATCGAGCTTGTCTTTGCCTTACAAGTGGCGTCGCTTCAGCTTGGGAAGTCATGATGACCTTAATGATTAATTGACGTTTGTTTGTAGGTATCGTAAGAAGAATCTTCAGATTCGAGGATCCGTTAGTTATTGAGATTGCGTCGATATAATTACGGAATAAAAAATCTAAAGAATCATAGAAAATTTTTCCTCTACCCGAATTTCTCGACTCAAGCATTTAATATTTTTCTTCCAACTGTTATATGTTCTGTAAAAGTGAGGGAGAAGAGAGACAATATGTCTAATTGGTAAAATTGCCAAGCCGACGCTCTGCTAATAATTTCAAGTTCATACACATCTAATCTAATTAATTTGCACGTAATAGTAATAGTAATTATAGTATAGTAGCTTATCACATTCTATTTATTATTGTATTATTTATTATATCTATTGTATCTTATCTTCTCTTATCATATTTTCTTTTTCTCGAAGATTTTATAACAGCAATTTTGTTGGTGCCTCTCCTTTTGCTTGTACAAGTATATTAATTTTATCATGTTTGTTGATTATACTTGTCTTTTATATATGCATAGTAATAAAGAATTACTATTATTATTATTAATACATAATGAATTTGGGGTCATTATAGGACACACAAATTTTCTAATTAATTCATGACTCTTCCTATTATCTGTTACGTCATCGAATTTACGTGTGCAGACGACAAAATTTTCCGAGGGACACCTGCCATTTAGGGAGAAACGACTGGAGAAACCGGTCGCTTCCTCCTTACAACAGTCCTAACTACGAATGCAAATAACCGCATTCTCGAGTGAGTTACAGCTCGTTCACGGGAAGAAAAGCCTCGGACACCTGCAATGTCGGAGCTACGTGGTAATTTTGTGGCATGGGTCAATACAATTGTTTTTCGTTACATGACGCGACGAAACGTTCATAGCACTGCGAGCTAACGTTTTCGGATAATTTAAAGCGTAGGAAGAAATCGCATATAGATATATGACATATGACGTTTATCGATTAAAAATGCAAAATAATTCGCATTCAAAGAATAAAAAAGAGTCCGAAAAATTTTCTTTTATTGGAATAAAAATTTTATCGAGTGTCAAAATGTAGCAAACAAAAATTTTGCTTTGTCATTCGGCTTCACATCCTTAGTATCCAAAAATGGATGCCGAGATTTGATAATCTTAATCGCTGTGATTGAAAAAGCCAACCCGTGATAATACATTAATACGTTGTCAATATATGCTACAAGACAATGCCCACAACTAAAGTAGCGATTAAAATCAGAACGCCGAATGTGACGAAGAGACTTCTCAGTTAATTGAAAGGGATGGACGGCCATTGTAATTTTTAGAAATAAAAAAAAACGTGAACGTGAATAAATGAGTACTCCGTTCCACACAACAGTTTATTATTATCAGCGAATCATCATTTGTCATAAGACAAATTAAAAAATTTTACTCCCTTCACCCTTCGCATCTCATTTTTACCTTCTTCCGTTGTCGGCATTAGTTATTTAACGAATTTAAATAATACTTTTCAGTAATTCGATTTAATAAGAACAATTCTGTCGACGAATTGCCGAGTTGTACTCCTGTATAAAACCGATAAGGGTTTCGGACTCCTTGCACAGAGAATGGAGACGGCAACGGCCGTAAGGTGTTATCGATTTTATCAACAAACGGGGGCTNCTAGGGGATTCTATCTCGGTGTAGCACGGGGTGAGTCAGAAAGAGCGAGAGAGATGCACGAAAGAATGAATGTACGAGTGAGAGAGAGAGAGAGAGAGAAAGATAGAGAGAGAACGAAGTTCGCCGCGAGGGGCGGCGGATGATCGACATTGCGTTCGCCGAAGTCAAAAGAAAACGGTCACTCACCTTCAGACAGCTCGAGGTCTAATTCGGCGAGCTTCTCCCGCACATCCTCCGGAAGCTTGCCGATGTCGATGTTGAACTCGGCCATCGCTAGGCCATTCGCGCTATGTCGTGATCGCGAATCCACCAGCGGTACATAGCACGACCCGTCACCACCGTTCGGCCATCTTGCCTGCCACTAAGGTGCGCAGTCGCGCCGCTGGCGGCGCCACAGGACGCGCGTGCCCGCGCCCCATCGAACCCTGATCGTCCACAACTGCCGCAAGACCGCAAGTGCTCTAATAGATGATTCGCAACGAGCGACTTTCGCGACTATGGGTGCCATTACATGAAGCATGGAAACGCGGAAAGAATTACTATTCTATTCATAGAAAGAAACGACGGAAACGCGGAATCTAGTTACTACTAGATTCCGCGTTTCCGTCGTTTCTTTCTATGCCATTTAAGTGGAACAGCGGAATTTGTGCGTGTTTTGTGTGTGTGTGCCCAGGTGTGCTATAAATAAAAGTGCAAAATAGCTCGTATGTACATACATATAATACATTCGTATGTTATTAGCCGACAACTTTCACTTTTTTAAAAAAATTATATATTATGGCGTTTTCGACTGAAGCAAAACTAATCCGGGTTGGGTTTGTTTTTTTTTATAACTGACCAATCACGGTTATTCCATTCTTTAGAAGAATAATTGTGATTGGTCGAAAATTAACCTGAGTTGGGTTATCCCTAGAGTTCTAAATAATCAGAGAAGCGCAATCGCTATCCCCTCCATGATTCCATGATGGCCAAGTTGAGCCCGCAGCTGACTGTTTGTAAACAAGATAACTTTTATCAATTTGATTATTCATGATATAACGCGTGACCAAAAATATCTAACATTGTTTTATTAATAATATTACAAATACTAATCTTTTTTACTCACTCATACTATGCCAGCTAAGGTAATACAGACAGCTGCGGGCCCAACACTCTCGGTTTTGATTGGTGATTGCGGTTCGCCAATCAACAAGCGAGCTCGTCGATTGCGCTTCTCTGATTATTTAGGACTCTAGGTTAAAGGCCGCAGCACAGACTTTTACATAACGCATAATACATAACGCATAAGGAGATCAACTAATCAGAGTTCTTTATTTTCATCCTGGAGAGAGAAATGAAGGACTCTGATTGGTTTCCTTATGCGTTATGTATTATGCGTTATGCAAAGTCTGTCTGCGGCCTTAACCCATGGAGGTAGGAATAACAGGAGGGAGCATAAGATACTTTTTTAGACGAGGGGTATATTCTGACAATGAGAAGTAAGGAGAAATCGGTCGAAGACCATATTGAAAGGAGAAAGATAACCGCTGAATTTTAGAGGTTATCTTTCTCCTTCCAATATGGTCGCCATCTTGAGTGGTAACCTTCGTCCCACGTCTCATTCTTCACCCCCACGCATTTTGCTCCCTCCTGTTATTCCTACCTCCATGGTTAACCCGCTTCAGTCGAAAACGCTATTAGGTTGCTGCATGGAAGTAGGAATATCAGGAGGGAGCATAAATGCGTGGGGATGAAGAATGAGACATGGGACGAAGGTTGACCACTCAAGATAGCGACCATATTGGAAGGAGAAAGATAACCATATTGGAAGGAGAAAGATAACCTCTGAAATTCAGAGGCTATCTTTCTCCTTCCAATATGGTCGTC
>JAJVSH010000073.1:576271-614350 GCA_021460005.1 Tetramorium alpestre | reverse complement strand
ACAATAATTAAAAAAATATTAATTCTATTTAATATAAAATAATATTCATCAAATACAAAAATTCGTGACTACTTTTTATTTTGAGGCTTTACAAATTTTTTGAATTTATTGAACTAATTTTATCATTGTTTCTGTTGATAATTTATTCCATGCTTTTTGTAATTTCTTTTATATGTATGTCGTCTGTTTGTTAAGAAACACTCGTGCATAGATTTCAATAAATAAAATAATAAAATATTAATCTCGATTTAAGGATAATTGGGAATAATTCGAACGTTGTAAATAATTTAAATTTAGTACACGCACAATTACAATTAAATAAGATACTATAAAAATAGCGTTAATTATTGTAATAAAATGTTATTTGTGCTTTATTTGTGCTAGTTAACAACAATATACGACATTTTTTTAGATTTTTTAAAAATTGGAATAAGTGTCTTTCGATTAATTATGGTGGTAGTGTATGTAGGATGTTTCTCTGGAAAGTGGCAACAAACTGTATACAGAGTGTATGTAGTTTGTTGCCATTTTCCGGAATCAACTATGAGTACTTTTGAAAAACTGCCATTTCTTAGCCACTTGATCGATTCTTATGAAATTTGGAAAAAGTATTAAAGAAAGATAAAATTTGTATGAGCGTCATTAGAAAGTGTTTTATGAAACCTTAAAATCGAACAATACTTAGATTATCATTAGTAGCACCAATAAAAATTTTATCCTTGATATTTTTTTCAAATTTCGACAGAAGCGATAAGAATCAATCAAATCACTGAGAAATAACAACTCTTTAAAAGTTTTTTTTTATTGACTGTTACACCGTTACACCTTGTATAGGCGATAGAGTAAAAATACAAGATAAAACATTAGTATAAATTTTAAGTAAAAAAAATATTTATGCCCGTATTCATAGTCAGGCCTTAGATTTAAATTCATCTTTAGATACTCTGTAGCCAATGAAATGATCCGTAGAGCGTCCAAAGATAAATTTAAATGTAAGGCCTTAAATGTAAAGTCTGACTATGAATACGGGTATTAGCAAAAATAAGCATTTTAAAAGAAAACAGATACGAATATTTTTCAAGTACCTGAAATGGTATTCTCCTAGGATGACATTTGACCGTCGCGTAATCCGTGAGGCTAACTTCTGGCTCCCCAGTCTCCGCATCGTTTATTGTTGTTGAATCAGTTGAGCGGCAAATATCACAATCGTAAAGCGAATGAATCAGATCCTCGCCGGTCTCTTTGTCTATATACACTCGATCCATATTGATTCCTCGTTCGCGCAGCTGATGGAAAAGACCAGGCAGTAAAAAAAAACCTGGTCGTCGGATTCGATCACTAGGTCTTCGGGGTCACACTTCCCGGATGTCTCTGTACACGTTATGCTAATCAGTCAGACACTCTAGTAGGGAGGAGATTCCTCAACCAGATCGAACGATAGTCTGCAACAGGGATGCTTCGACTTAGCAACAACTGATTCTGGCAGATAAAATTAGCATTTGCACGTAGTATCGCGAATACATGTATCACTCGGGAAACGAAGGCGTTTTGCAAAGCTGAAGCGCATGTGTTAATTAATTGCGTTAGGTCACTCTTTCTTGCATACATCAGAAATCAAAGCGAAAATGTACATACATACATATGTATATAGCGGTCATGCGTAGCAAAACACTTATATATAGCAATACTTTAGGCGATATACATATATAAATCGCGATAATCGGTAACGTATCATCTAATTGTTTTTGTTAAGGAAAAATTACATCGCTATTTCGCTCTTGGTGTCGAAGAACGATTTCCATTTCTTATTCAACAATATTTTTCAACCAGACCGTTGGCGACAGTTACAAGTTTTTTTTCTCTCTTTACGAGACTTCTTACATCTGATTACATAAAATTATCCGTGCATGGACTGAGTGTGACTATTAGCATCGTTATTAATCGTTTCCGCGAAATATATGCAACACATGCATTCGTATTTCCTGTACGCGGCTACAACAATGTTGCGAACATATTCCATCATGCAACACATGACTTTACGTTTTCGATACAGCTCGACTATTTTCGTTTTCACTCAAATTCTTTTCTATCAAATGGAAGAAAATCGTTCTGATATATTCCAAAAATGAGACAAGCATCAAATCTAAAAATTAAAAGACAGTGTAATTCTTGATTCGATACACAATTCCTGTAGTGCTTAGCTCAAAATCAAAATTAGTTTATAATCGGACTTTGGAAAAACACGTACTCTATCATCTAATACATATGTATACAAAAAAATTATTCCGGAAACCTATTTTAAATCTGACTTTGCGTATCGTGTATATTGCAGGTTTATATGTTTTCTCGATAGTAAAAACTTCGATTCAAACTTGAATCGATATTTACTTGTCTTTCCATGAGAAAAAACTGTAGACAAACTATACAAAATGGGAAAATATGTTTATATTTAAAATTATTATTGGAACAAATAAAATAAGATAATGAATGCTGAAAAAAGACATGTTTTTCATTCCAATAAAAATGGAGAAACTTGGATTCTACTTTTACTTTTATAGTTTCAAGAACAAGAAAATGTAAAACGGCGAAAAGTTCGTGACTTCGGTAGTCTTAAATGACGTAGCAACTTGCACTTATTTCCTTCCACGAGCACAATTATCAAAGTAATTATGATAGCGCCACGAGTTTCGAGTGCTGCAAAGCGCCAGTAAAACAAGCATAAAGAATAGGATAACGTCTACCTTATAAATTATACTTGCTCGACTATTTTTATTTCTCGTAATATTTGCATAAGTCGTAACAATTATCAGTAATAGCAATTCTAAGCGACTCTACGCTACTAAAAAATACATTAAATCAACATACGAAAGACAATTTATTATATCACTTCCATGAAACGTACATTTTCCGTACCGTTTTCATAAGTTTTCTGTTTATTTACAAAAATATATCGATATTTGATATTGACAGCTACACAATAACGCCTTTTATCTGGACTAATGTAAAATAGAATAGATGAGGTTTTCATATTAAAGGTCAAGATTATTGAAGTGCATATATCAGAACGAGATACGGCAATACGAGATACATAAAAAACTGTACATATAAAGTTTTTGAAGGCATTAATCTAGCCTAATTTCAGAGCTGAAAAATAACAATAATAATAATTTTTATTGTATTATAACCATCTGAGCAACAATGAGAAAACCGTAAGACAAAGTATAATATATAAGAATAGATTAGTATCATGCAATGGAGAGGTATCAACAAGAATTGTTACAAAATCTTCCAGTAGCAGAAATGGATGTAAAAAATATATGTACAGGATGTCTCGACATAAATGGCCACTCCCTTTTATGTTTGAAATTAAAAGAGATAAGTCATAACAAATATTCATCAAATTAAATGATTAAAACTGAACTCTATTGTAAGCATAGTGATTGCTTATCCAGAAGCTATTTGTGTTAACGAACATAATGTGATATGCGTTCCGCTATAATTTCTTTATAGTAATGTGGAAATTTCATTATATAATAGAACCATTCATAATAGAACCTAATGTTGTTTGAAAGGACTATAACGATGTATAATTTAATGTAAGATGCGCGGAATCTTTTTCTATGAGAGACGTAAAAAACGCAGCGATTTTATTTACTATCACAAAAGTACGAAATATATTAATACTGCGTAAGAGAATGACATCGATGCACTTGGAGAAAATATCAAGGGCGCGTGACACTTATATCGGGAGGAATGAGATAAAATCGAAATACGCGAATGCGCACGATCAAATTGGAACTCACGCTGTCGCTGATATCGTCGCGATAATTAACGTGGCCTTCGCAGTTGAGGCAGCATCGAGCGCGGAATCGATTCGTTATGCAAATTCACTTGTCGTTCAATTGCGGCGAATCGGATGATGCCATAATTCAGAGGTGGCTGTTGAAGACGGCGCCGGGCTGGTTCGCCGCAGGATTGTGCAACGATGCGTAATGTTTAACTAACGGTCCGCATGCGCAATTTATATCGTCGTACCGCACATCTTTAAGAATCACTCCAAGTGAGTGAGTCAACATCAGGCTAGATCGAGCGACCGCAAACAACTGCGGACAACCGATTCGGAGCAGCGTTCGGAGAGCCTCTGAGGACATGCGCAGTAAATCATCGAGCACCAGCAGCTATATTAGTCAATTACAGTTCAATTACATCCTACATTGTAGAAAAGACGTTATAGATTCCTCATGGAAAAGGAATAGGAAATGAAAAAAAAAATCACCAAAAAAATTATACAAAAATAAGATAAAAATTGCTTTTATATAAATCTATAATATAAATCTCTTGATTGCTATTGAAATTATCCGCACGCTCAAAAAAAAGATACTTTGAAAAAAGAACAGTTTGAACGGGATATTATATTTTTACATTTTAGGAATTGTTGAATTAAAATCTGAAATCAAAATTGTGAAATTGAAAATGGCGGATCCAATATGGCGAATTGAAACCGGCTTAAGAAACTCTTAAAAACAAATTTTTAGGCGAATCAATAATTATTTAAAATTTCCCATATTAACTTTATCATTTTTTCAATGGAAAATTTTTAATTGAAAAACAGCACCTTCGAGAAATCGTCAAAACATTTTTACATTTTACATTTGCAAATCAATCATAATGTCTCAAGCTCTTTAGTTCGATATTGAATCTACGGTTTTGAATTTTGAAATTCTCAGATTCAGATTCAGCGATTTGAAAATCTTCAGAAAGCAATTTTGTTCATAATTTTATTAATTCTTTTGTTGAAAGCATCTTTTTATCCAGCAGCCAAGAGTTGCTTTTCTTCGATATATCCGCCGACACGGGGAATGATACAGGAACCACAGACATCCGCATTGTAATGTTTGGATTTCCTTTGGATTGGTTCTAGGAGACAATATTTATCCCATCTTAAATTTAAGATCGTTTTAAGAAAGGCATGGGATCGCCCACATTGTCAATTGCTAAAAAGTTAAGTTGCTGATAAAGTTATTGCTTTCTGTAAGAATTTCTCATAGTTCGAATGGAAAAACTCTAAGCAGCGATCGCTGTGAGTGGCTCTCGACAATGAACTCGGGTAAGAACCGCATAATGCGCATGCGCGAGAAAAAGCGGCCCGCCAGGCTGAGCAGCTGAGCTGCTGAGCAGCACTGTCTCCGATCGCGGACTTTGACGTTCGTAGTCGCGTAGTGTGCTCGCGGAGCTCGGGCGTATGCACACGCGTGATAAAAATGTTTGTTTATAGTTGATAATTGTTCCGATAACGCTAAACATGATGGATTATGAATTTAAGATGAAGACTCAGAAAGACCGCACCAAGGTCGAGGATCTGTTCGAGTTTGAGGGTTGTAAGGTCGGGAGGGGTACTTACGGGCATGTATACAAGGCCCGTAGGAAAGAAGGGTTAGTCTCTCTAACCTGACTTCGGCTTGCACTGCGAAACTTCCTTCATTTCTATACATTTCCATTATTTTACGTTTAACACTTGAGTCGCGCGACTTCCGCAGATTAATGCAACGTCGCGATTTATTCTTTGAAGCACCTCCGTGCCTACGTTGCAGTCGAATTTCCTTTCGTGTGAAAGCACCTGCTGTCTTCATTCTATCGATCGCCTTTTATTCAAGATTTCTCGAATGCGAGAGAGTGTATTTATTCATTGTTCTACCTTATTGAAGTTTGCGTTTAACATTCAATGCGATCATATGATTCCTAATTTAGCTCGTCTCGTTCGCTTAATATGAAGATTGTTCTCAATATAATTGTTAATTTTCAATTTAAATGCTGCATTAAATTTTACATGAGTTATGTAAGCACACAAGCGTAAATCATCATTATTTTAATGCATTTGTAATTTTTTTCTTGAAAAATTAAGCAATATTTAATTATAGTCTCTTTACATATCCACTTGTATTATTTAATCTTACTGCTAATATTAATATCACTACTTATATCAATTAATTATACTACTTTTATCAATTAATCTAATCTGGATAGCTGTATCAGTGTCGTAGCTAGGGCCACTGCTCAGACTCCTACGTTAGAGGCGCAAGTCAGGCGAGCACAACTAGAATCCTATATTTGGTACTTTGGCATTTCGTCTTAAACAAATGTATAGGAAATAATATATGAAAAATGAAACAATTATTTGATACCTTTAATAATATCTAAATGTGTTTTAATTATACCCATCGGGGTATTGATATCTAAAATTTTTTTTTATAATTTTATTAGAAGGCTGCAAAATCAAATGCTTGCCTTGAGTCTTAAAGTTCTTAGTTACGATACTGATCTAGATATTGATTCAATCAATTGTATTATAATTTTTAATATTGGGAACAGGGTTTCAGATAGCGAACTAAAGTCTCGGCCTGATACAAAAGACTTTGGCCTTAAGCAAATTGAGGGTACAGGACTTTCGATGTCTGCATGTCGAGAAATTGCTGTAAGTTGCTTCATTGCTCTTAAATAATGCAGAAACGTTCGTTCACACAAGGTACGATGGGTAAATTTGATTAATTTTCTTCTATTTTAGTTACTCAGGGAATTAAAGCATGTCAATGTAATTACTCTTATTCGTGTTTTTCTCTCGCATAACGACCGTAAAGTTTGGTTGTTGTTTGACTTTGCTGAACATGATCTATGGGTATGTTGACAAGTCAATTTTAAAAATAAAATATTTTCGGACTGTATGGATATCTTATAATGGTATGGATATTTTATAATAATGCTTGAATTTGTTATTTGCAGCATATAATTAAATTTCATAGAGCAGCAAAAGCTAATAAAAAACCAGTAATGGTACCAAAAGGGATGGTCAAATCCTTATTATATCAAATTTTAGATGGTATTCATTATTTACATTCCAATTGGGTACTTCATAGAGATTTGGTGAGAATTATTGTCGACCTTATTAAATGTTTCCTTTTTTTCTATTTTTTTATTACGTTTACAGATCATGTAATAAAATATCACTTCTTTTTTTCAGAAACCGGCAAATATTTTAGTAATGGGTGAAGGAAATGAGCGAGGACGTGTGAAAATTGCTGATATGGGCTTTGCTAGATTATTTAATGCTCCTCTTAAACCTTTAGCAGATTTAGATCCCGTAGTAGTTACATTTTGGTATAGAGCTCCGGAATTACTTCTAGGTGCCAGACATTACACGAAAGCTATAGGTCCATCTATACTTATATTTTACACATTTCTAATGCAAAATATAATATTGTTATACAAAATTGTACTAAATATTTTATTTTGTCGCTGTAGACATATGGGCTATCGGCTGTATATTCGCAGAACTTTTAACATCCGAGCCTATATTCCATTGTAGACAAGAAGATATTAAGACTAGTAATCCATACCATCATGATCAGCTAGATAGGTAAGAGTGTAATAATTTAAATTTGTTTTGTGTACTATGGAGAATGACATATATAAGTTAACTTGTATTTAGGATATTCAATGTGATGGGCTTCCCATTGGAAAAAGATTGGGAGGATATCAAAAAGATGCCAGAGCATCCCACATTACTCAGAGATTTTAAGAGATCCAAGTCAGTTTGTCAGCTTAAAGCACAATTTCATTATCAACGTTTTATTCGAAATCTTTAAATATTGATTCTTTCACTTTCAGTTACGCAAACTGTTCACTTACTAAATATATGGACCGGCACAAGATCAAACCTGATAGCAAGGCATTTAATTTGGTATGACATAGAAAAGAAAGAGATATACGAGTTTAGTAGCATTCCGTGTAAACGTGATTTTTATTGTTTTATCTAACTTCAGTTGCAAAAATTACTGATGATGGATCCGAACAAGCGTATTACATCGGAGCATTCTATGCAGGATGCTTACTTTCAAGAGGAGCCACTGCCAACACAGGAGTATGAATATGTTTCTATACTTTTAGTGCAATAATATTTATATATTTTTCCTTAATAATCTTGCTAAATTGCATTTAATATAAAAATCTCAGTATATTTGCCGGGTGCCCTATCCCTTATCCCAAGAGAGAATTTCTCACGGATGACGATACTGAAGAAAAGACTGAAAATAAAGCGAGACAAAATCAGCAACAAACGGTAATTACCTCCGAGATATATTGAGAGCATTTGTATGATATATTGTACTTTATATGGTTTAAGCCGCAACTACTATAATAAGATAACCACTTTAATACAGACATAGTTTGTAATATCCAAATAAGTATCTATTTATAATTATATATCTTCTACATTTTTAAAAAATATGGTTTCGATTGTTCAAACGGCCCCGTATGACCGCCGCAGTGGCAAGGCGAGTGAAGCCCACTTTGCCGCTGTCTAAGCTCCGTCGCTATATGGTAGTTGAGGATTGAACTGATTTTTTGAACGTCGCCTTGTCGCTCATCCGAGTATTCGTGAAACAGCAACAGCAGAACCAACAGCAGCAAGGTAACGGCGATCACAATCATGGGCAGAACGCGAAACGGGTGAGGCTGAACGGGCCGCATGGTGCACCTGAGTTCCATCAGCACCAGAGCCACGCGATGACTCATCAGCAACCACCAGGGATGGTTTATTCGACGGCCCAGCCAACGCAACCGTCGAACTTTCATCAACGTTTCTAATTTTGTGACTCGTAATTAGACCAATCAGGCCGAAACTTAAATTGTCACTGATGCATTAATTTAATTTACTAATCCTGTCAAGACGGTCAGTCCGTGTATATTCCGTACAAGTATAATACAACTTTATTTATATATACATATTATATGTACATGCGGAAAATTATTTTTTATTCCACATCTTCTCTCACTTCCGTTTCCATACATCCTTTGTTTCCACTTTTATCTCAATGATATTTCAGATTATATACATCAATGTCTTCCCTTTTTCGACCATAAGAGTACTTGCGACGATGGTCGCAAAGACGGGAAAGGTGGCACGGCGGATAGCAGAGAAACTGGGAGAAACGAAAGGAAAGGCTTGATCACGCATGGGGCGAAGGGGAGGGAAAGCGATCGGAGTCGGGTGTCGATTAAACGACGGAGGGGGATCTATCGCGCACGCGCGCGACGGGAATCGCGCGTGCGATTGCGACGGACGTCGCGTCGTCGCGGGCTCCTGAAACGCAGTTTCCGCGAATCGCTGTTCAGTGAAAAAAGTGCGTACACGCGTGCCGCTCCGATGTCGTTCGGGATGTTAGTCAGGCGATGTGCCGTCGGCCCGGGAGTCGTCGCCTTGCTCCGATGAGAGAACAAGACAGGTGAGGACTCTGATCGCGTTAACTTTTTTCTACATTTCTACGATGCAGCAGGATCTTTTTTTTTTACTTGTTCATTATTACAGGCATTCTGTCTAGAATTTAGACTGTCTAGAATTCTCTTAAACATTTTAAAAACCTTTTGAAAAAGACTTGCAGGTTATTCCAAACTAAATCTCCAAAAACAGATCTAAAAGCAAACGTTAAAAGTAACTTTAATTAATTGTTTAAAATACGTAATATTATATTTTCATTTACTACGTGTGCGTAGAATTGTTATTGTATCGAAAGAGCAAAAATATCCTAGAAATTTTAAAACTACGGCCTTTTGATAAAATTCTTAAATCTTAAGAAATATTTGTCGACTCTTTTAATCAGAAAAATTTCATAAAGCTACAACGGAAATCATTTTTTATATGATAATTTGATTTGATTTTAAAGCACAAATAATTAAGAATGTGATGAGCAAAAATTGAAAAGATCAAGAAGAACAAGAGATTATTTATATCGACGTGTCGATCTCTCGTCTTATGTTTTACAAGAATGAATTTTTTAAGAGCTTAACTAAATTATTTTCCACAGTGAGTAATCATTTTTAACGCTGAATATGTCAGTAATACAGACCGTACATTCATATTCTCGCCGCCCTTGTTCAGCGTTAAATATCACATCTTCATCTTTGAATACAGCCTTCATATATTAAGTAAATAGGATACAGCATCACGTCGACTACATATTTTCGGTTAAAAACAACGTAGAAGTACGGAAAAAAAAGAAAACCAGTTGCGCGATTTGACCACTGTGTGTAATTTTCGTCGCTTAGTGACTTCAATGCCTCTTCACTCGCACAGGTGATGTCTCCCGCGCGTTCGCGTTTTGGCGCTTTCAGTTTCTCTCGACATAAGGACGGTTCGTTAGAAGAAAGATTATTAAATGTTTGTGCTATGATCATACAGGTGCGGTTTCATCGAACGATAAGCGATTAGTGCCGCTGGCATACTGCTGACATAATACTATGATCCGTGAGCAGGGCCGTTTTAAGCTTCGATCAATTTTCATCCAGTGAAGCTTTGACTATAAATGGACAATACCATGTTACAATAGACATTTGTTTGACATATATAACATGTAATGATACTGTGGATATTTAACTAATTGTATGTACAAGAGATTGCAATAATATAACTTTCACATTACTTTGCGATCTATATTACACCATAAATCTTATTAACGTTCCGTTTAAATCGTTCCGTTTGACGTCAAAATAATAGATATTGGTTTATTTTAATTATAGCGTGTACGTCTCTCATGCGTTTCTGATATGCGCAATTGAGTGCAGCTTTAACTGGTATTGGCAGACCGGATTATATTGAAATTATACTTGTCGTTATTCATTATATTAAAATATCAGTACATATATAATTTTACTTTTATTATATTATGTAAAATACATATTGTCCAATTCTAAGAGCCTTGGTGAAACCGACCTTGTTACTCGATAAACAAATGTGGCATTTAGAAACAGCAAGCGCGCGCTGCGTGATAATCATGCTCTCGATTGCAAGGCGTGGAGGAAATGTATCGGTTAGAAATATCGGTTTAATCCCATCCAATCTTTTATTTTGCCTTTAGAGAGAGAGAGAAAGAGAGTCTATCNGATCGAAGGAATTATCGCGCAAGCGGAATGTAAATGCGACGGAAAAACGCCGGCAGCTTAATGCTACGCCCTATAAACACATCAGCAATCTCAAAGAATTAACCTAGAGCGATAATTGCCTGTCTCTTTCCATATGTTACAGTTTTAGCACTATAATAGGAATAGAGGAAAAAATTACATAGCACGCTTAAGCTTGGCGATAAGACTAAATAAATTCAATACACTTTACTTCTTTAACAAAGTATGATATTCTAAATATCTTTTTATAGCGCTAAAAATAACTAGATATCTTTTTATAGCGCTGTAAAGGTCAACATTGATGTAATTAATTATATATTCGTAAAATATGACTTTATAAATCGATTCTTTTGATTGCTAACTTACTCGTGATGAAGCAAAGCGTGAAGATCACAAGATTTACGCAGAAAATGTTATGCAGTAATAAAATTGTATCTTCGATGCTAGAGATAGATAGATTCAATCTTTGAAATTTGAATTTGCAATTTTACTTGTTTATTTATTATATCAAATTATATCTTTTTATAAAGTGCAAAATCTGAATCGAAATTTATAGACACGAAAATGAAATTTTTATTTTTTATCAAGATATTTTTCTAATAACTTTATCGATTTTTTTTTAAGAATACAGTTGAGCTCTATTAAATTAAACTAAATTAAATTGTTCCGAATTCTGAATAAGCGCATTTATTAAATGATGCATTAATAGATCATGAAAGAGACTAAACGGTCAAAGAGCTTTTCTACTTGTCGTCTACTTGCTTTTCTACTTGCATGTCGATCGCGGGTCGTTTTTATGTTGGCGTTCATCAATTACTCGCCCAGCATCCACGTTTAATGACATACAATTATAGAATTATGGCGGAGAATTTTCCCCTCCATGTAATATATCATTCAGCATCACGAGAGTGAATCGCGTATCGATGTGCGCGATTGCGATTGGTATCTCAATCAAATGCGCCGACGGCTCGAACGGACAAACGTATGGTAATTGAAACGCGTGTGATAATAGCATAAACAGTTTTGTATCAATTCGATCCGCAATGGCTCAATTTTTTTACTTTCGAAGAGCTATCATAGATATGGATAAAAGGAGAAGGGGGCAATTCTGATTACTATCCCCAATCGGTGGAGACCATGACCACGTTGCAACAAGGTGATCACGATCAAACCGCATTGATGCAAGATCGTATCGTTTAACTCGTATCGCCTTCGATTTTCTTTAATAATTATGAATTATTAAAGAAAATCGAAGGCGATACGAATTTAGATTAAATTACAAAAGTTAAGATTTCTAAAGTTAGAGGAAATCGATAAGAAAACTAAGTGAAAGGTCTTTCTTTTTATTAAGCACTCTATTTTTTTCTCCATCTTCGAGACTCATTATTATTAGAGACACATTAACAAATTTATAAAATTTGTTTGCTTTGAATCAATTTGCAGTAATCTTATTATTACTGTTATTTTTAAAGATTGAATTGATGGGCGTTTTGACGTTGTGTTTATTCCAAATGATCTTTTGCGACGGGATTGGTTCAGTCGCCGGGATCACTCAACATACAGCTCTGGCTGCGTGCTCGAAGCGGCAGACAGGACGCGCAAAATCAAATGTTAAATCTCGACGGGTCGCGTTCGCCGAAGTCGCGGCGATCGGTTTCTCCGCGTCGCCGCCACGTGCGCGATGAAAAATATTATACTAACGAACTAGTATGTTCAGTCCAGAGGCGCGCGCCCGGATCGCGCATTTCATTTCGCTCCGGGCAAGGACGATCGCGTTATGCCATCGCCAGCTTTCACGCTGGCTTTCGAGAAACGTGATAATAGTTTCAATGAACGACATATGTTCGTCGTTCGGACGCATATTTTACGTTAATTTCGCCGTGATCGGCAAATCGTTTACAATCGTGATCCTCTGAATCTCATCTTCCCTTTCTCTTTCACGTCCCTTTGTACTTAAATACGTGGGACGACCTGTTGCACTGCCGGTGCATTCAGCCATTCCCTGCTTACTGCGATTGATTTGCCTCAATCAGTTGCACACAAATTGCGTATTCCGCAAGATTCGTAAAATAGATTCGTCAGAAATGAAATATAGATCATGCTCTAAGTTTCATTCAGTTTCGCTCAATATTCTTTCGCTTCAATTTTCTTTATTAATCGCATTAATTTTTACTTTTTTATATATATTACTTTCGCTTTATGTGTATAATAAAATATAAAATAAAAACCTTTTCTTGCAGTACGTGTGTATAATAATGCGAGATAATATTGAAATGATCAGAAAATCTTGTTTGTCATTTCGTGATCGCTTTTAATACGTCATTTAAGGCGTTGAAACTAGCACGACTTTAAACCTTCGACTCTCCCAAACTCATCGCGAGGTCAAGGCCATCCCGTAAGAGGTTTCGAGTGGCCCAGGTTAGGATCTAAAAGGCCTTCCACCGGCTTCGGTTAGCGCCCTATATGGAGACGTCGATGTCTACCTTCGCCCGATTCTTTTCTGATCGTCGCACAACCGACGCGACGGACGCCGCGTCTCGCGCGCGCTTTTACATATCGCTCGAGAGTTGGAGAATAAAAATCTTTATGAACTCGAAAGTATTTAGATCGTACTAAATCGTGGCGTGAGAGTAATGAGACGAAAAGAGGGCTAGAATAGAAAATCGATTCAATCGGCCGTAACTGCGCCAGTATATGGTCGATTATTACTTTGTGTGTGTGCTTTTTTCCTCTAATAGATAACGACGTAAAGCCAGCTTCTGTACGTACACGAGATGAACCAGGCGATTCATGTACGATCGCGCTCTTCTTGCGCGATCATCAAGATGCCGATTCGATATTTTTAAATATATTATAAATCACTTGATCACTTTTACTTCAGGCAAGTACAGGATCTAAATTTAGATAACCTGTATACCTATCGATCGACATAATTATATGTCGATCGATAAGTATACAGGTATTATATTATGTTTCTTCTTTGGATGTTCCACATTTTAATCGAGGCGTGTAATATATATATTTTTTCAAAGAACCGCTTTTAAGAGGGTATATGTTTGTGCGCGAGACCATTAAGTTATTTGCTCTAATTAAGACTTTTGCTAAAATCTTTTTTGAAGTTTTCACTGATTGGGGAATTTCCACAGATCAAAGAGAGAAAATATCGAGGAATACAAAACTAAAACATATTTTTCTTTTTTTTTTCTTCAGTTTTTTCTAGATTCTTATTGTTAGATTCACCTCTTATTCAATACATGACACAGCGCAATATATGCTGCTAATTTTTTCATCATCGGATTATAATTCTTTCTGGAGAACGCACGCACTGCCCACTCGTACACTCGTAATTCTCCTCGGCAAACAAATTCTCAGGGATTTATGTTTTACAAATGTCGTTTTCATATTTCTTTTTTTTAAACTGTATTTTAGATTATTATATTACGTTAAAAAGTGTTAATTGTGCGATTGATAGAATTCACAATAATTATAAATCACAGAGAAGAGAAAAAAATTTATAATTAGACAACATTTGGCGCTAAATGTGAAACAAGACTTTTATGACTTCGAGAATGTAAGAATACTTATCGACGAACTTTATTCAGAGATTCTCCAGTATACACGATTCTGCAATTTTTTAGCCATTTCCATTCTACTCTGACTCTTGCTAAATTGTAATGCAAGAAAGTGTCATCAGATGACTTCTCTCTCTTTTACAGAATTTAGTTTAAATAATACACAAATTTTTTTACTTTCTTGATTTCTCAACTAATTTTCTCTCAATCGGAGCGCATCGGCGATCTCTGCTCCATTTCCCAGCTACGAAATCCACTCTTATCGTGTTCATTTTACCCAAGGAACGGGCTCTGTTCGTCTTTCTCAAGATCCCGAGATAAATCGAATCGAGATCGCGTCGATCGCGCTTCTCTCGGCGTGACGAAGCCGGGAAACGACATTGGCGACAGCCGAAACCTCTTTTGTCGCGAGTGAAAGACGTGGGAGGGGTAGAGTGCGATAGCGTAAGCTCAGGGGGACAGAGTGATCGGAAACCACTGGGACAGAGTGAGAAAGAGAGGGAGGGAGAGAGGAGAGAGACGAGGTCAACAAGGTGCCCGATATGGTATCCTGTGACCGCTGCGAGTGCCATTTTACTTACACGCACTTAAGCGGCGGCGGTGCGTGTACGCTCGCGTGCGCGCGAGTGTGCGCTCAATCGCCTCTTCCTACGCTGCCTACAATTAGCAACTCGCGCCAAGTCGCCGCTAACCTGCCGAATGCAATTTCGTACATTTGCTCGCAGTAGCCGTGCATTCTTCTTCCCCAGTCTTTTCCTCTCCACGGAGACGTCCTTGCGCAGGAAGCGCGCGAGATTTCTAGAAAAGTCGCATACCGTCTGTCGCGACGTCCATAATTGGCATGACACGAGAGACCGCTTCACTCGTGCACAGTTGTAATATTTTAATTTTATCGGAGCATCTATGATAATTCTTGTTGTTTAGATTATATATAAAAAGGAAAGGAGCGTGTGGTGCCAGGATTTCTCATTCTCGCAGCAATCATTCCAGAGCGAGGCATGAACTTTTCTTCGTCGATTAGGAATATCGGGATCCCAGGTAGAACAAAATGTAATGACATCAAAGTAATGCTAAAGTAGCGATAAAATGACACAATAATGACATTTTGGTGTCATTTTCACATCCTTAGGACTTCTTGTTCTACCTGAGGTTCTATAACTCGCTCGCGCGCGCAAACAATTCAATTAGTGCGGCCGCGCGATTCCTTAGCGTGATCCTCCCCGGATTCGTTGAATAATGTTGCCCGAGGAAGAAAGAAACTAGACCGCTGGTCGCACGCTCGGCACACCTGGTTTTTTACACCTCAAGACCGTCCGCGGCCTTCCTAAGATGGGCAGCGGCCGTAAACGCGTGCGTTCGAGCGAGCGAGCGAGCGCGCCCGCCTCGAGGTCGCCTTGCCGTCGGTCGTCGAGGAACGATATGATTCGCAGGAGGAAGCTCTCCCGCACGCGTGTACCTGGCACGCGAGCGTGCTTAGCTTAAGCAGCACACTCGCGTGAATCATCGCGTGGGCCTTTACCTGGTTGCGTTTATATTCGGAATTGCAGCAGCCTGCTGATGCTTTCGGCCTAGGTATCGCGCGCGTCTCGTCTCGTCTCGTCTCGTCTCGTCTCGTCTCTGCACTCGCGTGGGTCCTTAATATCCGACCGATCTATTTTTAAGCGTGACTAGCACGAGATACGTGCCATGCACGCGCGCGCACACACGGTGACGCAATCCTATGGTCTTTCCCCTTGTATTTCCTCCCATGCCGCGCTGTTCCTTCCTCGTGCGCGCGCCCGGTGATGGGACCGAGCGGAATTCGATCCATTAACTAGTGGTAGTCGTGGCACAAAACGTAAGCAGTAAGACTTAAGACGTAAGGGAAGCGATTGTAGTAAGAGAATGTAAGCAGCCATTTTAAGAAACATGAACAACGAACAATTCCACATAAATAAAATTCTTATGTCTTTCCTATGTCTAAGGGTTATTGCTGAAGTTTTTCTATGTATACATCTGAAAGAAAATTCTGGTTAAAAACGAACGAATCAGAAAATTCTTGTTGAATTGATCAAATATTCTGGTTATTATAAATAGAACTCAATACTTTGTAAGTTATAAAATATTAAGTTCTATTTATAATAACCAAAATTTCTATTATAATAATAAACCAGAATATTTGATCAATTCTACAAGATTTTCTGATTCCGTCTGTTTTTAAGTAGACGCGCGGTGTTTGTCGACAAATTAATTTTGGCCACGGAGAAATCGGAAAAACCGGACAGAGAAAAAGCATTCAGTCTTTCTGAGGCTCTTCATACAAGGTATTTTGGCAATTGCACTGATCGGGATTTACACGAGTTTATCTTAATCCCGTCGCTACTACAACTATTCCGACTACTCTCGCCCCGTCGTTCCTTCGTATCTCTTTCTCTATTTTCTTACGCACTCTCGCTTCGTTCTTGTCTCGCTCCCTCGTGCCGTCGTCGCGAATGGCGTCAGCGACTTTCTCGCTCCTTTCCGTTAACCGTTCACATCCGGTGCGCCGCGCGATAGCGATGTCCGCATATCAACCAATATAATACTTCTCAAATCTTTTTTTGATGCGAAAGTTTTAGAATACGTTTGCACATGTAAAAAATTGTGGGAACGTTTCGTTTGCCGCATTTCGTCTATTTAAGGATATGGGACGTAGAGATTATCTGACAAAAAGTGGCAAAAATTTTTAATTTATAGATAAAGACATATTTTAACTAACATCAATTCTTTTAAATTATGTAAATATATTCTCAGATAGGAATGCATGCAGAAAAATTTTAGCATCATTTTAATTTTAAAATATAATGTATAATATATTGTCTAAATCTAATTTTAAAAATCATAAATTCTAAATTTAATTATTGCAACCTGTAACAATCTTTAAAAAATTGATGCCTAAAATAAATTCTTATATAATTGTAATATTAGAGCAACTCATTTTGTTAGTACAATTATTACTGAATACATTACAGAAATTAAGTTTGTTATTATTGTAAAAACCGTTATAGCATAAAATTGTACAATTATTATTCAAGTAATAGTAAGTAAATTTTTTAATTTTTTATTTCTTAAGTAAGTTTCCTTCACAACTTTCTCAATATTTACAACTTATAATTATAAAATTGTTTTTTAACAAAAGATATGCATTTTGCAGAATCATCTTGACAGTTATTGACGAAATGTTGTGAATGGAAAGTAACAATAATTGTACATTTATTACAAAAATTTCCTATTTTTATTGTTATAAGATTAATGTTATCGGTTTTTTCGACTGGAAATTCTTTTATACTTTTATAATTTTTTTTCTGACATAATCTCATATAATCTGTAACTCATATAGTGAGACTGACAATAATAAATAATATTTCCAGAAATTGATATTAATTTCTCAAAAAGTAGATTACAAATGTCGATCAAATTTTGCACATAAATTCTTCAATATCTAAATAAAATAAATAAATAAATAAATAAGTAATAAAATAAATAAATAAATAAAACATGTAAATCAGAGTTATATGTATAAAATAGCAGTTATATGTAGAAAATTGTTACATTCTAATTAGTGAGTGAAAAAATTTAAAATTTTGTATATAACAATTGTATATAACAATCTTAAATTTAGATAGATTGAGCGCTTCTATAAAAGACTTTATATCGTGATTAAAGGGAAGGAGAGGAACATAATCTGCATAATCTATTTTTATATTTTTTTTAAACTTTCTTTTTTTTCTATGCGATAAGGATAGAAAAGGAAAAACAATTTGTTCGTATGCTCATGCTCTCTCTCTCTCTCTCTCTCTCTCTCTCTCTCTCTCTAATTTCGCCATGTAGCTTACTAATTGAAGCGCTCAATCTATATGTATGTACAAATCTATATTTAAAATATGTAAACATATGATATATTAAATGATATATTAATAATGATATATTAAAATTTCATTAATTTTACATCGCTTTTATATCCTTCTTTATATTCTATATGTCCTTAAAGAATATCATTGCATTCGGGCCAAAGATTATCCACGTGTTCGCTGTAGCGAACGTTAACATGCTAATGAAATTTTGACGTTCCACGTCTCATTTTTTTATCTTTTCTCTTTATCCCTTTCTTCTTCCTACGCATCAACTATTTCATCTTTTTATGGAAGATGTAGAATGCGTATAATAAGCTTACAATTAACACTAGTACGCACGCTTAAGCTTCAACCTAGACCTCGCTCCGCAGCCTCGCGATCCACTTCACTTGTTATTGCGAATTTTATGAGGAGAAAGATATGCCGAGTCCGATCCCAAGAATCATTAATCTTCACAGTATAAATGAAGCGTTTTCACGCTTTAATACAAAGCGATCACAGTCTTCAGACGCTGCCTAGGAAATTCGCTTTTTGCTCGATTGAGTCATAGTCCGAGAAGGAAAAAAAGATTGCTTGTCTTTCGAATCGACCAGCAGTCGTCTAAAGCCGTGACGGATGGCTAGCGCTTTATCTTAGATCCCATATTTATATTTTTTACTCCATTATATAAATTTTCGGCTCAAATGAGCAAAATCAGTTCATCAAGTTTCTTGTACAGAATGTTTCTTAATTGCTTCGTTGAAGATGGAGATAAACTGTAATAAATATGACAAACGTACAAGAAAATAAAGAGAAGCGGAATAAAAGCCGACTAAAGAATTATTAATAACTGCACATCGGAGAGAATTCTTCAAAGAAACAAAGATTTTTTAAAATTCAAATTTCAATTTTGTTTATACTCAATTCAAAATAAAAGAAAAAAAGTGTGATCAAATAGCCGTAAGTGATGCTTCTCAATCTTTTCGTATTTGATTTCTCAAAAAGTTTTGTGATAAAATTAAGGATAATTACGAATTACTGATTACAAATACAGATTACAAATATGATTACAAATATGGTGTAGTTTAATCTTAACAGTTAAATAATCACAGGATTAAAAAAAATTTTTAGACAAAAGTTGGCTTGAAGGAGAACAAATAATGTTATAATTAATTTTTGAAAAGTTCAATTTTTTTCTGAAATCACATAAAAGACATTGCTTTTCTTTTAAATGAAATTATATGATTTTTTTACGTAACACAATTTCTCTAATGTTAAAATGTGTCAGAGTAAAAGATAAGACCTAAACTGTTGATTTTTCGACAATTTCATTATTAGAAGAATCATATTATGTAAAAAAAATCATACAATTCCATTTAATAAATTGACGATGACTTTTATATACTCTTAAAAAAATTGATATTTTTTTTCAAAAATTAATTTTAACATTATTTGTTTCCCTTCAATTCAAGTCAATTTTCGTGCAAAATATTTTTTTCTAATCTTGTGATTTCCAGATATTTGACTATTAAGATGAAAATAAACCATCTTGTACAAGTTTCGATATATACTTTTTTTCCCAAGAAAATGATCAAAAGTTTTGTTTTAAAAGTTTTTGTTTCGTAGCCAAATGCTCCTTCGACTATTGCTATAATTTGGTCATTCTTAACAAGAACAACAAGTAATACTTTGAACAAAGATATTTTGTTAATATAATAAATTGCCTGCATTAAAAAATTTTTTTTAATGACATCATCTGTCGGAATTGAAATTTTCGAGTCTTTTCTTAATCACTACTCGTGATTATCTCTTTGACTTTTTTATTACAAAACTTTTTAAGAAATCGAAGTACGAAGAAAAAGGAACACTTATTTGTACTCTAATTGTCCCACGTTCAGGTTTGATTCTCGTTGTAGCATAAAATTTTAGGATCAATCTTAAAGTTATTAATTCTAAAAGTAAATGCCTAGAATTCGTTTTATAGACGTCACTGAGTATTAATTGTGGTAAGAGAAATTTAGTGCCTATTGCGAAATTTAATTATCACAGAATATCCGTTTTAGCACGGTAGCTTCTCGTTTTAACGGTGGATTAAGAAGTATTATGCGCATTAATGCGCCGTTTCCTTTTACAGGCGCTCGACTCCGAAATAATTAGCGTTTATTGCAAACGAATTATCAAGCGTTCTACAAATCAGATAGGTGCGCACTTTGGATAGTCAACGATTAATATTTCGTTTCCGTTTTAGCGTAATTGTGCCGACGAAATATAATGTCTTAAAGTCACATTTGTATCAGCAATTTTATTTTCGTAGAACAGATCGATCCTTTTGACAAACAATTCTAGCAAATGCGCAAAGATACGAAGGGATGGAGAACTGATATGTAAAATTCCTTTTTTGTACAGACTGGAAACACAGCATCCGCGGATGCAGCCAATATGGATTCTCACGTCGGTCTCGACTACATCGTGGATAATCCCGATTATTGCGTCAAGCTCGCCTCAGGTAAATTATCCGACGTTCCCGATTCCGTAATCTCACGAGATCGTGCCGCGTATTAATGCCTCCATATTCCACCGATTGCAGCGTTGGAGACGGCATGCTCGTCCGTGAAGAAGCAAGTTGTGGAGTTGCTGTCGGCGTTGTGCGTTTATAGTCAAGACGGCAGACAGCGAGCCATCGACACTCTTCACACGTACCAGGTGACTGTTTTTGAAAGTATATCATGGGTGCAAAATACCTTTTTTTTTTTCGCTTGTCACCGATTACAATTTAGCATTACATATTCGAATATTGGGGGATGTAACGAATGCTAAAACGCGACATAATTGCAACGAGCCGCGCGCGAGGCGCTGCCACGAGGCACGATATTTCAGATGCAGAAGAAGTGGCCGTACCTGCCGCGTTGTAAAATAACCATGTACTGCGCTTAGGTAAAAGTCACGGTTCAAGGTCTCTCCCTTCGAACAAAAGAAACGAAGCGCGCACTGCAATAATATATTCCTCTTAAACCTGATGCACACGCCACGGCGTATGTACATACAAGTAAGAGTTATGCCGTAATATGTCCATTGTATAATCCCATCGCGAACCCACCGGCGTTGCGAAATATATTTTTATCGTGATGCGATTTGCATACAGGGGACAGATCACCGATTCTCGCGATCACGCGTTCTCTACGGGAGATAAATTCTTCTTCGTACCACGCGACGGTGCCCGGGAAAGGATTCGATCAACGTAAATCGGAAAATTTGGACGTGAGTGAGAAGAGTCGGAAGTGATTTCTGATAGTTTGAAACAGAGGTTTTTAATTTTTCTCTTTAGCCAATGAAAAATTGCTTCGATCCGACGCGGATGAAAGAGCGTTGATCGGCTCTGTTCCGTGCTTATCGCAACGATAACACTGATATCTCGGCATGTGGACGTTTCCCGGAATTGAACAACCCAAATAGCACAGATGATTGTTACACGGAGAGAATTTTTCGTTATATTTTACCGTAAAATTCATTACAAATTTTCACATGTTTGGTGATAAGAGTGGGATAACTAGACAATTATATAAAAATAAAAAACCTACTAAATATTACCGAAAATGATAGAAATTTGTGAAATATACAACAGAAATTTTATAAACTACATAATAAAAATTACCAAGCAGATTGTAATATTAATCAAACAGATTTTATTGTGATAGATATGAATAAATCAGAGGAAGAGAGAATTTATAAAAATCTTCCAAATATTAGTTATCCCACGATTACCATGATTTTTAGGTAAATTTTAAAAGAAAACTCTCTCCGTGTATGAACCTAAGAAGAATTCACTTTTTAAAATTCTTATGAATTAGCATATGTTCCAAATAAACACAAAATAAATTCTTTTAAAAAGAATTCTATAGAAGAGTATAAAAAGAATTTTTTTTTTGTATCCGAGAAAGGGCCCAGAATTGCTGAAATAAAAGCGAATTCTTTTTGAACTCTCAAAAATGTTTTTATAACAAAATGGAATGGAAAAATAATTTATTTCATAATTAGGGAATTTAAAAAGAATTCTTTGTGCTCCATCTGGGAAATGATAACTTCGATCTTAAATAGAGGTTTATGTCCGAACGCAGGAGCGGAAGGGCGAGCGTTATCGATTGCGAGTCGTGGTCGATGAGCTACAGAAAGCGACGGCCGAAGATTACCAGACGACACTGTTGGCGTTCATAAATTGTTTGGTCATCTCGACGCCAGTGCTCAAGGACCGCATACGTATTCGCAACGAGTTCATCGGTGAGTGAAAGAGAGCGGCACTCGAGTCTTGGCGGATGCCATTAAGGCGCAGCTTCCTCGTCGCCTCGAGACTGACTACTTGACAGTCGCGTCTTCCCTCGAAAAAATTTTTTTATACAAACGAAAGATGAGTGAAACGATTTGACATGAAATATTGGACAAATACGGCCGTAATTTATTGTTTCGTTTTGATAATTTAATTGGAAGAATTTGTTGACTTTTTCTTTCTTTCCGTTCTATCTTGTCTTCTTCGCTTTCGTCTATTCAAGTCCTCATAAAACGTAAGATTTGCGAGAAATAAGTAATTTGATTTCGTTATCGTGTTAATTAAGATGCACTGATGTACGATTGTGATTTTCGTTGCAGGTCTCAAGCTCCTGCCGATCCTGAACGAGCTGCGGTGAGTATCCCTCGACGACCGGATTCGCGGCATTAACTTTAAATTAACACTTTAACATGTGTGGAATAATAAATAATAATGAATGTTATGAAAGGATGCTTTATTGTACCCACACCTTTTCCTTCGCACGCCGCCTAATGTTACGCGACGATAATTACACGAAAGATTGGTTCACTAACGGAGGAAGGATTCCCTTGTGACAGTATTGACAACCCTGGACTCAATTCGCTTGCATGCACTAATCCAAATAATGTTCTAATATAAAAGCGTGTGATGACATTTGGAAATAATTAAATTTCTATCTTCCCGAACGGTTCAAGTTCGCAGGTTTACATAAATGTTTGCATACAAATGTTTAAATATAAAATAAATAGAACGTTTTATACTGCTTTAAATAATTCTTTTGTGTGGTTCAAGTCAATTTAATACAGTATATTTCAGATTTCAGATTAATTCTTATTTCCTTTTAAAGCGATGTTTTCCGAGAGATTACTTCTCGAGATGCTCGTTTATAATATTAAACGTATCGCGATCATTGTATACTGCTTATCGCAGTTGATGCTATTAAGCAAATAGCCATTAACAAGATTAATGCGATCGAGTAATCAGGATAGGAATACATATATGTTTGTAAGAAAATATACAATTTGCGTACAGAAGATCAAATCTAAAGAATGATTCGATATACTGCTAAAAAAATAAAATCTCCATGCAATTGCTGATAAGCATTTCTAAAAGTTCTTAAAAAATTTATTTTTCGATTTACTCCAGACTATAGGACGCTTATAAGGGGAGAGGGGGCGAGGAATTATTCGAGTGCAGGGATTGCCAGAAACGCAATTTTTTCAATATTTTTTTTGGGAAGAGAAAGTTACTCAAGATTCACAAAATTTTTTTCTTTTAAATATAAAAATGTTATTTCCGCTATATCTTATGAATTCCATAATAATTATAATAATTATTTCAACAGGTTTTAAGATATCAAGTATTAATAAAGGGATATTTCTTCATCTGGTTTATCTGAGAAATTATAAGACATTATTAAATAGTATTATTATTCTGTTATAAACTTAGGATTTTTACTTCTCCAGATTAAAGTAATATTTCAATCTTAGCAACATGATTGCTAGATATTTTAAAAAAATTAATTTAAATTGTTGACTTAATTTTGTAAAATTATAAGACTTCAATATTTATTCAATATTTATTTAGAAGGCGGCTCTGATAAATGTTTATATAAGGATCCACTTGTATGGGGGTCCCTGTTTAGATAACACAGAAGCAAAATTTTTGCAATACTCGTCAACAAAATTATTGTATAGGTAAAGAATGTGATTAAAACTTTGATTTTATATCCCTCTGCATGCAAGTAAAAGTCTTCTCGATTTTTTCCACAGCAGATGTAATGCAACAAAATTGCATTAAAAATTTTTATTTTGATAGATCACTATTATCATTGTGCCGTTTCGTGAGAAAAAAGAAAATTGAAATTAAAAGCATTTGAAAGAATTTTTAAGCTTTAATGCTTTTTGAAAAATTAAATTAATATAATAATTTTTCGCAGTATTATGCTTATTTGAAATTATGCGAAATTTTGATATAAATTTATCTGTACGATAATTTTGTGACCAGTGTATCCGAAATATTATAATATTATTAAAATATTCTGTCCTGGATAATCTTCCAAAGGTATAGAAATATCGCATCGAACATTATATTTGTTTTCTCACGCTAATTAATCCAATTACGTGTGTAACGATTGAGAAGAGCGCGACTCCGGAGACGGCACCTTCATCGGTGACGAACGATGAGCGAGAAATAGAATTGAGTGTAGAATCTAGACGATTCGTTTCCCTCTGCGCATTCTCGACAACATTCTCGAACGAAGACAAGAAAAAAGGGAAAGAAGAAAAAGCGAGAAGTAATTGACAAATAAATACTAATTATCACAAATGTTGAAAAATAGATTGAAAAATTTTTAATTGAAAGAGAGAAATGTGGGGAAAGAGGAATCACGGAAGGAAGACATAGGTAGAAGGGGTAAGAAAGAGGACCGGCTGCGGCGTCGCGGCAAGGAGAAAGGGGAAGCGAAGAAAGCCCGAATTAACTCTTCACCGGCACCGATGTACCTGCAACCGCATCTCGCGCCACGCTGGAGCCAGAAATGCATCTGCCGTCGCGACGCGCCGGCCGGCCGGCGTTCTCCACGTTACTTCCGATTCTCGATAATCGACGGATGTTCGTCCTCGTCGTCTTTTCTTCTCCGGAGCTTTCATCTTCGCTAGCCGCGCGACCGTCGATCAGCGGTAAGAAAGAAGAAAGAGAGAGAGAGAAAACATCAACTTCTTCCCGATGGACTGTCGACCTCGTTGACCTACATAGTAACCGATGTCTCTCGCGGATGATAAGCTAACGAGTGTCCACGCAATATCAGAACAGAAATTGTTCTCGAAAGAATATTTTTGGTGTGTCTCGTCGATGAATCTTATCGCCATTTTATTGAACCGCTTTGCTGTGTTTTTTTTTTCGAGAATTTCGGAACATTCGTTATGTGCTCACAAACTACATGTGTTCGTTTCTACGCTTTGGATATTTCGTAAATGCAAAATATTCTTGTAATCCACTTTGTGAGATTTTGTTCCGGCGAGGCAGAGTTCAGATGTCCGCCTTGCTACGCGCGACGCGTGAAGATTTCGAGTATTTTAGGGGAGAGAAGAAAGCATTTTAGAGAATTCTATTCTCTTTTTGCTCCTGTTCACGCGGAGCGCGTGCCGGCATCGCTATCCGTGAGTCATTGCCGTGCTCGCATTCGTGCTCTTCGTTATCCACGTCTCTGTTTTGCTCGTAGTGAAGATCGATGGCAGGATTGGACCGTTGCGGAGGGTATTTTGGTACGCTCTCTCGGTAGGACGCAACTGGAAGCTACCCAGATCGTTCTGGATGCTCGACTTGTCTCATAGTTTGAATCTTGATCGCGTGTCTCCGCGTTTTGATCCTTAAAATTTTTAATCGCTGCATGTTTGTCGAATCTATTATGATCACTGGGACTGACAAACGTTTTATTTTTTTCCTTGAAATCACGACTTTGATGCTGCTCTTTGCAAATTCTTTTCGATTACGACATATCAATGGGTGACGTGAATGGTGTCGCGAGTGATTAATATCGAATCTGTTACACCTAGAATATTTCGTGGACCCCGATCTTACTTATTAGATTCGAGAATCGACGCCGAAATATATTCGTGATGACTATTTCCGTGCGCTTTGAAGGCGCAAAAGCGTTCGCAGAACGCAAACTATTCCCTGCGTCTCGTGAAAAATATGCGTTCTTTAGATAGATTCCTGATTTGCGATTTGTGTTGCGACTTCTTCACGTACAGAATTTGTCGCCTGTGATATTTATCATAATCTATCTACCTTGTTACCCATTCTCGGGATGGAAAACAGCCAAACTTACCCAGAAAATTCTTACCACAGATCAGTCGCGTTATTTATTTCGAATATTGAATTGTGACAAAGTCGCTTAGAAGCATAAAATGCGAAGGAAGAATTTATCGGACTGAGAATTAAATCTTTAAAGAATTCTCGCGAATTGAAGGTGCTAAAAATAAGGAGAAGTAAATCATCAAATGTCCACAGGATGACGGTGATTGTTCTTGCAGGAAAAGTCATGCGCCGGATGTGAGGGTACAACTAAATGCCTTCGACGATCAACGGGAGACCGATGAGGAGCTATCGAATCACGGACCGCCCGGGATCGATCTCTCCTCTCACGTGGACGTCTTTTACGCCATTCTTGGTCAAGTGAGCGACTTCCGGTGTTTTCCTTGTTTCTCAGCTTCCGCCAATATTCTCGATCATTTTTTTTTACGACCAATCTTGAAAAAGCTAATTTTCTACGATTTGCGATTTGTCCCTTCTGCCTCAAATAAGCGCGTCGCGTCTATCGTCGCTTATATCGTCTATTAAACTCCCTCACCACTCACGATTCCTATAAAAGCTATTCAAAGCCGTCTAATCGAGACGAGCGCGTCGGGCGCTGCACGTAAGAGACGTCTGACAAAACGCAGCACACCCACAGGTCGCGGACACTCCGCAAGAGATACCCTTTCTGAGCATCCTGCAGCATCTGCTGCGGCTGGACCCAAAAGACGCCGCCAGCGATCTGGCATGGGACACCGCGGAGACCCTGGTGCACCGAGCCACGTTACTGGAGAGTCGCGAAGATGCTACCAAGTTGCTGAGGTCGCCTAGTCTTCAAGTAAATACCCGCATGATTTTTTTTATCACTTACGTCTTTCGAAATGAAAAAAATATAGTAAAAAATTACCACAAAAATATTTCACGAATTAAGAGTCGTGATACTTTGTACAACGTTTCTCCAATCGCCTTTAAGAATTATTGACGTGACAAGAATAATTATACGCGATCGTTGCACGTAAGCGAGAGTCAAGCGAGAGGTAAATTTGCTGACTCTATCAGTTATGACTATGTTTTTCTCGGACTTTCGCCGATTATGCAATCGACGGCTACATATCCGTCGACAGAGGGAGACGTTACAATGGGATCCGCGTTACATCAGATCAGCTAAATCTCGCGGCCACGCTCGCGGGAATCGTCGTCAATGTCAACCGCGTAGGCTAATGTAACACTTGCCGTGTACTTTTACTTTCTGACCGTACTTGACCGAAAGACGCGAGTCCATAAAAGAAGAAACCCGTACCACGCTTCGCGTCGATGAATCACGAAGCGTGCGTTTACATGTGTAGACTTCTCCGCGCGCTCCTTCCGTTAGTCGTGCAATGATTTTACAGAGCGAGAGATTTGCCTTCAAAACCAAGTTATTTCAAGATTTTCTCATATTTTCCTTTTGCAAATGACATTGCAATGAATTTAATAAAATATACACGTTTTATTACATGAAATATACTTTTCGCACTTTGCATAATCGGTTACGCGTAAAATAAACAAATAAAAAAATATATATCCAATTATTTAACCTTTAAAGGGCCGGCAAATTGCACGTCATATATTAGTATGCTTCTAAAAAATTTGTATGTATATACAGGGTGTATCATAACATGTGGGAGCCACTTCAGTAGTGGATAGGGAATACAAATACAAATAAAGTTCATATGAACTTGTGTCCTATGAAATAAGTTCATATGAACTTGTGTCCTATTTGACCTTTTTTCAAAATTATAGCCATTTTTGTATTTCAATAATCCGCAATTACTTACTTTCATAGAAGATGCTCGAGATAGCTACCCCCGGTCTATGAAATAGAAATCTAATGGATTTAGGTCATTTAATTGATTTCTTAAAAAATTTGCATAAAATTGACCAGACGAATCTATGCTGCCACTGTCGCGGCGCCGATCAGACGTGCGGAACGTCACGAAAAGCATCGCTGCCGGTGAACAACAGTTCGGCGACACCCTTACCGCCACCGCCGCCACCCCCGGTTCCAGTGGCGCCGGTTCCGCCAGCCCCGCCGAGTGGCTTTATTCTGCCGCCACCGCCTCCACCACCGCTTTTCGCTAACATCGCCACATCTGATGCACCGATGGAGCCGCCGATGCCACCCCCTCTACACGTGCCCCCCGTCGCACGTGCACCTACCCCTGAGCCGCCCAGTAATCACGCCAGGCTGTTGCCGCAACAAGAAATTCCCACCCCTAGAACAAAGATGAAGACCATCAACTGGAACAAGATACCTAATCATAAGGTATCTAAGAAAACAATTGTCGCGAGGATTTAAATCGCAATAATACTTTCTTCTCTAAAGCTTGTTCTTGAATGAAATGAAAGAGCTTAAGTTAAATAGAGCAAATTTTTAAATTAAGTAACGGCAGCAATGCAAAAAAATTATATTCGCGAAATTCTGTTCACGTCGTAGGTGATTGGTAAACGAAACATCTGGTCCCTCGTTGCGAACGAGCATCAGAATTCCCCGATGGCGGACTTAGACTGGGCCGAGATGGAGGGTTTATTCTGCCAACAAGTACCACCGATGGTACCACCGGCGACCTACTCGACCTCGTGTGGTGCCGGCGCCGACACCGAACGACGTCGTCGAGAACCGACGGAGGTTGCTTCCATTTAACACTATTTTGCTTTGCGGTAAAAAATAAAAGGATCTTGTATACGTTATATTCTCGATTGTTTTTTTTTTTATCTAGATCGCGTTACTCGATGGAAAAAGGAGTCTGAACGTTAACATTTTTCTGAAGCAGTTTCGAAGGTACGGAAATATTAACAAATGCTCCGCATAAGAAAGCGGTTGTCTTAGAAATTGATAAAAGCAGGTATTTTATCTCATTATTATTATCCTTTCGTATTCTTTATTCAGTTCGAATGAGAACATAATCCAACTGATCAAGGAGGGTGGTCACGATGATATCGGCGCGGAAAAGCTGCGCGGTCTGTTGAAAATTTTGCCGGAAGTAGACGAACTCGAGATGCTCAAGGGCTTCGATGGCGACAAGTCGAAGCTCGGTAACGCTGAGAAGTTCTTCCTACAGCTTATCCAAGTGCCAAAGTAATATTTTCGCTACATCCATCTAAAGAAAGATTAATGTTTTTTCCTATTAAGTTAAAAGAGTGAAAATAATAAACTGTATATCGATATACAGTTACAAGTTACGTATCGAGTGTATGCTGCTGAAGGAAGAATTCGCCGCGAATATGAGCTACTTGGAGCCAAGCATCAACTCGATGATACTTGCCGGTGAGGATCTTATGACGAACAAACCCCTGCAGGAGATGTTGTATATGGTCCTGGTCGCTGGTAATTTTCTCAATTCAGTACGTATTTGGTCGCCCTCGAATAATGAAATTCCGGTTGCCGATACAGATAAGGGAGAGTTTCGATTATTGCGTTTACAGGGTGGCTATGCTGGCAATGCAGCGGGCGTAAAGCTCTCCTCATTGCAGAAGCTAACCGAAATTCGTGCAAACAAGCCAGGGATGAACCTGATCCATTACGTAGCATTGGTAAAACATTGTTTAGTTATGTGACTGGATGAAATCGAATATGTATATATCTAGTTTAAGGAATATCAAAGAAATGTCTATTTTTGTAATTAAAATTACATATATTTTAGCAAGCCGAGAGAAAACGAAAAGATTTACTGAGCTTTGCGAAGAACATGACGGCTTTAGAAGCAGCGACAAAGTAAGGATTATTATATGTATATTACAATAATCGTGAACGTTATTTTAGCGTTATTCTCACAATAGGCATTTTTTTTACAAGAACGACGATCGAGCAATTGACCAATGAATTTAATTGTTTGGATACGAAAATTAAAAAGATCAAGAGTCAGATTCAACTCTCTTCGACCGAAAGCGATATACAGGAGCAGATGGCACAGTTTCTTCAAGTAACGAATATAAAGACTAATCTCATATATGTATATATTAAAATTAAATATTTTTAGAAAGAAATGTAAAAAGTGAACAAAACTTTTGCTCGAAATCCGCAGATGGCCGAACAAGAAATGGCGCAATTGAAGAGAGATATGGAGGAGCTCGAAGGAGTGAGACGATCGCTCGCGGAATTCTTCTGCGAAGATACGAACACATTCAAGATCGAAGAGTGCTTTAGGATATTCCATCAGTTCTGCCAAAAGTTCAATCAGGCGGTCGCGGAGAACGAGAGACGGCGTATTCAAGAGGAGCAAATTCTGGCACGTCGCAAACAGCGCGAGGAGCAATTGCTGGCGAGAAAACGACTGCGTGAGTGTATACGTATCCTGTCAAAAAATAGAGCGATGCTATAATTTTTGCAAAAATTAGCATAGTTTTGCACCTTGCAATTTTTGAGCAGCGACTGTTTTTTCGTAAACCGAAGACTAGGTACCTCGAAATAGTCTTAAAAATAGATAAATCTCAGATTTCTTTGAGAGAGAGCATGTTTTTTCTCCCGCCTCTTTCGACAGATACGTAAAATTCATATTCATTAAATATACAGTGAGCAATCAAGCGGAAACCCCAGGCTCGGAATCTGAATCTAATTTGATGGACTATGGGCTTTTCGATCTTCACACCAATTTACCTCAGAGAAATTATAGCCGCGGCGAGGCTAAGGTAAATTTTGCCATTTCTATCTATTTAGTTTTCTGTCTTATTGTTAGTATCTCTACTCATAATATTTAGTATTCTTGAAAAAAACAGTGGTGCTAAGGCATGAATAAATGTATCGAGATTAAAATAGAGACGAATTTGTATTTACAAATTAATAAAAAGTTAATATCCAGAAGATGACAAAACGCGATCATGAATATTTTTGATTTTTAACAATTTTTTTTAAATTTTTATGTCCAGATACTTTATATGTCATTTTGATATAAAAATTGTTCTCTTAAAATCTTTAAAATAAAAGAGACTTTAATAATAAATAAATAAAAGAATTTTGGACAATATTTGTAGATAAGAAGATTACAGAATGGCGGGGTTACGTCGGATGAGGATGTCTCGATCATTGGATCACCGAGCATCCGACGTCGTTTAGGATCGTGTTCCGGCGGACCGGATCAACAGTCTACCAAAGAAGACACATATTCACCAGGTATCGCAATTTGCATTAAAGAAACTGAAAAATTAAAAATTTCGTAAAAAAAATAAATAGTATGAGATATTACTTTTTTCTAATTAATTGAGCTGTTATCAATAAGAATCGAATATTCTCGAGCCATCTATTTTGTACGATTGGCTATTGTTACCTGCAATTAATAACGAGATCGTGATATGTATTCCACATTTTACTTAACAGATATTACGCCTAATGGCACGCTTCGTCGGCGCAGGAGTAGAATACCTTGCGAGGATGACGATGGAAATCTGATGGACTTTTTGCGAACATCCGGACAGGATAATACACGGGAGAGAAAATCATGGGGAAGTTTAGGTATTTGATAGTACTTGATATGTTTCACTATAGCTATTATTGTAAAACAAAGTTAAATTTTCTTTTAAATATTGAAGATCGATCGTGGGCACGAAGAGCTCGCGGGCAATCGCGAAGAGGGGATCTGCTGAATGCCGATTTCTCGGGGGATCGGGAACGACCGAGTTCGCCATCTCCTCTTGCGGAGAGTAAACCATTCCTACAAGAGGAAGAAACGAAATCAACCGGGTACGCCGATGACAACATAATTTGTATCAATTCGACAATCTTTCAATTGCCACTTTTACATCTAAATACTTGAATAAAAAGAATATACGAAACTTATTCGAAGGAAGGATACAGAGGAACAAATAAAAATTTAATAGAAAAGAAATTGTTAATGAAATTTGATTTATATTTTGTGGAAATATGTTTAGGAAAGCTTGGCGACAGAAGATCGAGGCATGGCTGTCAGAGAACGAAAAAGAAGATCGTGCGGGCGAGCAGCTTCAGAGAAGAGCGAAGCAATTGCATCAAGCAAACCGGCGGTCCTTCGAAGACTCGGGTGAGCGAGCTTACTTTCAAATATCGAGATAATTTTTTAGTACTATATTCATGGATATGCAGAAGTCCATTCAGGAAGGAGCAAAAATTTATCAAATAACAAAAATCATTGCAAATCTTGTGTAATCTTGTTTTTGTTTATATAGAACATATACTGATTGTGAGACTCTAATTTTATTTATTGAATTTTAGATTACAATATATTATGCATGAATAACACCGATACGTGTCTTTACTTTTTCTAAATTTTGTGCGAGGAGGGGGCAAGCGCCACGTTTTCTAACTTAAAACGTATCCAATTACAGAAAGCGAAGGCAAGAGCCCGATGAATACTTTAACAGAAGACCAAACCGTACTTGAAGGAGAAGGGTTCTCCGAGGTTTACGACTGGCGACCGTCTGTTGAGAAAACAGACGTGATGCGTACGATGGAGGCCATTGAAGGTGCGTATAAATTATAAATTTATTTTAATTTATTATAACTTTATAATTATAATTTTATTGTAACGTCAACATCATTAATAAACATTATAATATAATAATTGTAAACAAGCTGAGGTAACGAGGACAATTGACGAGTTAAGTGAATATTATTCGTTTCAGAAGTTCAACCATTATCGTCCCAGGATAAGTCTCCCTGGCGAAAATCGAGCTTAAACGTACCAAACAGTACGGAAGAAGCTGATCCGCGTTATTCCCGTAGATTTAGATCGAGACATAACACGGAGAATGCTCTCATGCCGAGCACATTGCAGGTAAATGTGAGAAGTAGCATAACAAGTTTAATTTAATGATGTAAATACAATAATTCATAAGCAGAAGAATAATAGTGTAACCTTTTTAAATAAAGTCAGAAGATAGGAGAACAACACAGGCCTGCAAATTTTTGCTTTTTTCTGCGATCCGGAGAAGAAGAGTGGTTTCTTGTAGTTTTTAAAGTATTATTAAAGTTTCAAAGAATTAAATTATATCACGATGCATTCACAGGCGATCAGAGAAGAGGACAGGAAAAAAAACAAGATCAGTGACGCGATGAATTTGGATAACCAGGACGAATTGACGATCTATCTCCGGCAGCCGTATACTAAAACACAAACGCCTGCAACTCGACGATTCTCCAAGCTCGGCAGAAAAGCCACGGACGAGGAGAGAGTCAGCGATAAGATCGAGATCGATTCGGACAACATCGAGACGCCACCGGCGACCAGACGATTGTTCAGTCCGCCGAAGGAAGTGAAACCCGTGGAGAAGGAACCCTGCAAAAGGGAACGTTGCAGCAGCTCCCTTCAAAGTCGAGAAACAAAGACTGCGTTATTGAAATCGATTAGTCCCAGCACGGATCTTGGCACCGGTAAGCACAAATCGAAAATAAAAAAATTAGAGTGGCTCATATAACTTTTTATAGCTCGATATCTTGGAAACTATGCTGATATTGATTTTAAGGAATTAGATTTTGAATTGTCTAAATTGAAGGGTTTAAAAGGTCTTCAAACGTGAATGAAACGTAATTAGTTCCCAAATCTCGATTGCGAGAATTGAGCGGAAATTAACTTTAAAATTTTTAATGAAATCTTCTAAACAAAATTACATTTTTGGATTCGATAAAAAAAAAACATTTTATCCGGAAAATTTTTTTAGATATTTCTATGAAGATATATGACCGTTTAAAGTTTCATTTATAGCTTTTTGAAGCGTGGAAATGTAATTGCAGCAGGTATATAGCAATGTTATTTTCATTATTATGATGACACACTATTAGTGTTAGGCGAATACCAAAAGAATTATCAGTACATGCAGCAATAATGTTTTTTGAATGCTAGAGGACTGAAAAATCCCATATGACATTTTTTAATTTAGAAAAGCAGCTTTGTGAGCATAGTAAATTGTGCAATAAAACTCTATAAATATATCATTAATGAAAATAACAGCACTAGATATTCTTGCTGTAACTAAATTCCTGAACATTTCAAATATACATAGCTTCAGCTATAGGTTGAAATTTCAAATCATCATATTTCTTCACAGAAACATCTGGCAAAGAATGTTTCGGATAAAACGTACTAAGTTAGTTTCTTTCATGGAAGCCAAAAATATAATTTTGTATAGGAGTTTCCATTAAAAATTTTAAAGTTAATTTCCGCCCCATACAATTCAAGACCTAAATCTTCAAAATCGATAACCTAGTTTCCAATATCGAGCTGTAAAGAGTTATGTGAGCTATTTTATATAAACAGAATTCTCGTTCTCCAACGCATCTATTACGCTATTACGCTCTTATTCGGTCAAAATTGACACATAAAATTCATTAATATATTATAATTTGCGATTTTACAAGTTTCTTGAAATATTAATTTCTGATAAAATAATATATCTTGGTTCCCAGGTAACTTTGATAGATACTCAGCGACGCGACGAACACGTAGGTACAAGAAAACCCAAGATCCCACGGGAGACAAAGACAAATCGGATGCGTCGAGTCTCGAAATGGTCTACGACGAAAAATCGCCGATGCAGCGACCTAATACCCTTGTTCTTGCTGATGAGGATAGCCACCACGAGAATGCGGATGCTATGCTGCGCGTCTGGCAGGATAAGCTGAAGCGGCGTGATACTGCGTCATTATCGTCAACGCGCGATATCGATGCTGCGCTAGCGGAGATCGCGCGCTCCGGCGAAGACCTTCAACATCTGACGACGGCAACGTCAACGACGATGAGCCATAGGAGCTCGCGACTTCCGGTCAGTCAGCCGCCACCGGTGGTGGCGGTGACCAATACCGTGTTAAGTCCGGTGATGCAGGAATCGCGGCCGCGCGAGCCTGTTACGATGCTCGCCGAGCGGGCGGTGACGAGCCGCGAGCGTCATCGGAGCATGATCGATCCGAGCCAGGTAAAAGAAGCGGTCCGTTTGACCAGCAATCCACCCAGCCAGGTGAACCAGGACCAGGAGATCGTCAGTGACTTTTCGCGAAACGGAAGTTCGCCGCGCGATCGGAAGAGCGAGCAGGAGGACGCAGCCAAGATCGCGGAAGAAGAAAAGCGCGCGGATCTGAAGTCCGTCGGGCTTCGGGCCACGAGGGAACCCGAGAAGGATATTCGAACCGCGGAGGATTCGCGTGATCGATCGACGACGCGGCACAGCCCCATGTTCCGCAGCCGATTCATTCCCGATATAAGTATCACGTCGTCGCCGCCGTCGTCCGGCAAGAGTAGAGATCAGGAATTGAATGACGAAGGCTTCGAAGAGACGCAGAGCCTCGTGTCGGAGACCTTGAGCCAGGAGACGTCCTCAGGCAATTACGAGACAGATACGCACGATTCGACGCGGTGCTCGCCGGCGGAGCTGGGCGGTTACGGCAGCGAACAACGTCGACGTAGCGCCGTCGCAGTGGTGGACGATGACGATCTGGTTCCTGGTCGGGGATCATCCGTTGACAAACTACTGAAGCCGGCTTCCGACAAGGTGTTCGACAAAAAGACGACGACCGCGAGGAATGCGTCGGAGAAATCCAGTTTCTTGCCGAAACGCACTGCGAGCGCGAAGCGCGAGTCTTCCACGTTGAGGAAGACCGAGTCCCTGAAGAGAACATCAAATGTTGTCCCGTTGAGCGATGCAGGAATATCGAGGAACGAGGTGCAACGTTCCGGTTCCAGAAGCAGTCTGCGCAGTTCGCGAAGCTCGCTGAACAGCGCGACGTCCGTAAACACGGTGCGAAATCTGGCCGCGAATCACGCCCATCTGCGAAGCTACACCTCGGCCATCCGAGCGCTGACCAATGATCTGAGGAAGAGCAGTCCCTCGAGTAGCCCGCTGCCGCCGAGGGACGTAGTCGACAAGAGACGGCCGAGTCCTCGTCAGATCGGCGCCAGCAGAATACCCGCCAGTAGAAGCAGCAGCAGTGGCAGCAGCGTCGGCCCGGCAGGGAGGAATGTTCGAAAAGCATCCGAGGTTGATATAATTTTATCGAAATAGATGATATAATTCCGAACTTCCTCATAAAGTAAGTTGTTTCGTTCGATATCTTTGATGTAATTTTTATCGCTAATCGGTAGGTGGTGCCTGGCATGTCAAAGGTCACAAGGGGCCGGCCGATCGCCTCGCGTAGCAGCAGCAGCGGAAGCAGCGTCGGTCAGCAATCAATCTTAGGAAGTCGACCGCTTTCCGGTGATAAAATGCCCGCGACGAAGAGCAGATTGATACAGCCGCGAGTCGGCTCGAAGAATCACAGCTTTATGAGGCCCACAGCCGCCAGCGTTAACAAGGGTTCCACCCCAAACTTGCCCAAAAGTATCAAAGTTATGGTCAAGTGATAACCGTCACCGATAAGGAATTGTATCTGAAAGTTTCAAGTCAAGAAAGATATATCTACATACATTTAACAATCGCATTAGAATTAACAAACCGTTAGCGTTACGCAAGATGAGTCGAATCCCGAGTCTGATAATTGATAAGCTATAAGTCGTAAGGACAAAAATTTCGACGGACAGCTCGAGGATGTTGATAATGTTATCGTAAGATAGAACTGCAAGATTAGATAATGAAAACCGTTATTCTCGCTTATTACGCCGTCTCACAATTGTTAAAACCAAAATGAGTAAGACTATTTTATCATCTAATTATACTATCATACCAAACAATGCGAGTGTTCGGATAAGAGGAAAATAATCAAATCTCTCTAGCTTTATCGCGCGCAACGCTCACGTTACATGACCAAGGAAACTTTAAAGGGAACGCCCCGATCTTTATATCCGGCGCCAAATTGAGGGAGTTTTCCTTTCAGTAGCCTAGAGAACGTATTTATAATATATAAGGTATATGTAGCATACTCAACTAATGTGCATGTACGATATATTATAACTTACTGTTAACAAAGATAAATATATTGTAGAATATATGTCCGATAAATAAATTAACAGATTATATGACAATGCAATTCGAAATTCAATACAGAAAAACCGCGCGGCATTATTAAATAAACTTACAATTAACTATACATACATTACGAGAAAAGAACGCAAATAAGGTTTGCCGAATAATTGCAAACGTGAGTAATCCGCACATATTGCACTATCTTTCATATACATATACATATATATATATATATATATATATATATATGTATACTTTATGCACTATATTCAACAAGAAATATCTACATATTTTATGTACAAAAATATAAACGATCATTTTCATCAACGATCCATTTTCAAATTGCATCAAAAAAACCGAGATGTTTAATGAGATCACTCTCCGAGTGTAATTTGGCACCGGCGCTTTCTAAAAGCGTAATAATTCGAAAAAACTGACCTTTTTTTCGATTGTCAACGAGTTACGTTGCGTATAAATCTTTCGTATGTAACTATACGGTACGTAAATATAATATTCAGCTACGGCTAGTCAAACCGGTGCGCACAATTGACAGGCAGTATCAGGATCGTCTTACTTTCACTATAAGCAGAATCAGCACAACTTAGAAATAAATAATTCCAAGTTGTAACTAAACTTGCTGCTTTCTATAAAGATTAATTATTGTGCAAAGTATAATTATAATGCGACGTAATTTATTGTGATTTTGACG
>JAJVSH010000073.1:537816-570191 GCA_021460005.1 Tetramorium alpestre | reverse complement strand
CTTCAAGGTTTTCAGTTTCACCCGAGAGAGAGCGAGAGCACGAGCAAGCGAGAGAGAGAGAGAGAGAGAGATGGATTAATTTTAATTCTTAAAATACTAAAAAAAACAACGTTAAGTTACTCTTTGTCGCAACGACTTTTCAGACATGCCTCGCAATTTTCTGTATATCTTTGCGGTTCGTAGCCCTACTTATAACTACAAAGAGAATGTAGTATCTTGGGATAACACTGTGTCTCTTGCTTTACAATCACGAATGTATTACAAAGACGAGAGCCAGGGTCTCGTGAACATCCGAGTTTAATTCAATTGTAATTGGCGAGGACGCATTTTTCGAGATTGACGTGCCGGTTGCACGCGCGGCTCTGATAAGGTACCATTCGCGCTTTGATTTAACACTGAGAAATCACGTGCAATATCAGCGCAAAAAAAAACAATAAACCTCGCGCATTTTCCTCGGTGAGAATCGCCGAAGAGAGAGAAAGAGAGTGAGTAAACCAAAACGGGATAAAGGGTGAAAAGCGTGCAGATAGCAGTGACCGTTTATGGATCTTTTCGCGACTGACTGAGTGCCCCAGTGTTATTTGCGGACCGCGCGATTCCTCTATTTGCAATTCACCGATAACGCGCTCCCGGTGTTGCCCCGATGATCCTCGGCCTCCCTCTCTCTCTCTCTCTCTTTCTTTCTTTCTTTCTCTTCTTCTCGCTCGTTCATTCTGAGTCACTGACGTATCAGAGCTGTTACACGGATCGGGAAGAAAATATAAACGATAACCGTGTAACTGTGCGAGTACTGCAGTGCCGTACTAAACTGAGGGTGAAGGTACTGTTGTAAACAATCTACACACAATTATACCTATATGCCCGATATTAATTCAACGTTAGCGCATCAGCGAAGTCAACAGCATTAACGCGAGAACAATGTCAGCGTTATTCCACAACGGTGGGCAGAAGGAGAAAAGATGATTCGCGAATTCATCGCGACTAACTCGAGGCCAAACTTTCAACTTAAATTCTTCTTTAGCTCTGCAATTCTTCCCGTTAAATCAATTAAAATAAATCCTCTTGTAAAATAAATCCCCTCTTTTTTATCACGTACCTTATATCTTTCGCGTTCCCCTTTACGCTCGCGAGTAAATAAAGAGCGCGATTAAAATAATTATGCTGTTTTCGGAAAAAATTACAATAAATCGCTCGCTAAGTCGTACGTTTCAACAAGGATGGCCGAGAATAAAAACACACGCGACGTTTTCGTCGGGGGAGAAAATGTCCGGGGAAAATGAGCGGAAGGTAGACAAGGCGACGCCGCATTCCGCAGCGTTTTCTTGTAGCGGTTTCTGTGTATATACGGAACGTGTCCTGAGCCTGTCAACCAGCTACATTGTTCCTTCTCATTAATGACTTTAATTAAGCGCACCGCTACGTGAGTACCGTCCCATCGTCTCGGCACGATATCCCTTCCCCCCTCCCCCTCCCATTCTCGCTGGCGATACGAGTCTTTCAAGGATGGTATCCACTGAGGAACGTAGAACGTGGTACACGCGATCATCGCGTTCCGACGAAGTCGCATTCTTCCTCAATAACATGATCCCGAACTTTGTTTACCTTTTACCTCACATTTACCTCATCTCATTTTATATGGACGAACGTCTCGGGAAATCGATGCGAAAGAAGATGGGATATGTTTAAATGTCAATTCGACACTCGATTTCTTAGCGGACTTTCATGGTGAATTTGCAGATAAATAACGATCGGATATTTTAGAAGATAAAAAGAACACCGGACATTGTTAAAGTCACTGCGAAATTAATTCTTATTATAGCAGTGAGTTATTTCATCGATTCTTGCTTCTTGTCCTCTCGAACTTGTTGTAATAAAAACAAGATAGAAAATAACTAAAAACAATTGTCAAAATTAATAAATATAATCTTATGCAGAATTGTTTTCTAATTTATTTATTTTCCGCAAAGTTTTCTAATTTACCTATTTCCTTCGTCCAGTATTCGAACCTGTTCTACCCTTTACGAATAAACTATTCTTAGCTCGCTCGACTAGCGTCAACGATCGAGAGCTTTGGATCAAAGCTCTAATAAAGGTCTAATAAAGAGCGAAATATATCTTGCATATCTCGTGGAACCAGTCCCACGCTAAAAGAAAGAAGATAAAGTGCTCGCATCAGCTATGCTCGAAAGCTCATGTCGTTCTTTTGTTCTTTCTACATATATCTCTTTTACGCGATTTCTTTCTTTTTTTTTTTTAGAAAAAGGAAATAAGAGAAAATATTGACAAAAAACATTGACGTTCGAAACGTTCAAAAATGGTTTCGTGCGTTACAAAATATAAATAAATTTAAAATAAATTGTGTGTAAGTAGAAAAGAGTTATATGATTTCAAACATTTTTGTATACATATATATACAATGTGATGTTATTTAACTAATTAGAATCACCAATCAGTATGTGTGAGTGTGCAGCGTAGTGTGTGTGTGTGTGGGTGTGTGTATCAAGCGCATTAAACGCTCTCGTATTTACATGAGTCTGAATAAAGTGTTTTCGTCCTGCTACTGACTGGGCAAATTTCGCTCTCGTCGCCGCACGCACGCACGCATGCACGCAATGTGCGTCGTCGCGCCGTCGTCGCGTAGCCACCGCGGCATCGTAGATGATAACGAACGTGGGTAATTGTGTGCGAAGACTTTGGAATGGCAGCGTGTCGCCACCGACCAGTAAATAAAGGATTATTGCTGGTGAGCAATTGAGAAAGCGCGAGTGAGTGAAAGAAGGAGTACAGGGGAGAACGAGAAAAATAATCGGTCGGGCTGCGCCCGATTAGCCGTGACGAGACGCGCGATCGCTGAGCTGGATCGTTATCTTTCTTTCCTTTCTTCTTTTTTTCTCCCTCTTCCCCTTCCCTCCCCCTCTACCCGCCCCTTCCCTTTTCCTCCCTTTTCTGCCTTTCTCCGTGCTCGCAAACGCGAGATATGCAGTTTGCAGTTTCTAATTTCACCGTGAAAACGCCCTGACATTACACACGGAGGATCTCGGTGCCAGTCGTTTCGCGTAAGATAACCGTGACGTAATAATTTCTTCTTTTGATTCTAGAAAAAAAGAAAGGAAACGATTGGGATTAAATCGCGTGGAGAGAAAGAGAGAATCATCATTCCATTAATCCAGCTTCCGTCGCGAGAAGACCGGAGAGCTGCATAACCGTACGGCGATCTCGTTGTTTTATCGTCTAGCTCCGTTTCTGTTCTAACGCTACCGCCTGTCAATTAAATGAACGAGAGATGAATAATGCCGCGTGCGCGCCGCGCGCCTCGTTAATGATACAGTTACAGCTATTATCTACTTTCGCGAGAGCGCCACTCAATCATAAACTTTATTGCTAAACGTTACTCGACACTTTTTCCGTCCCCACGTGTGAACGGAATTGTACCTCGAGCAGGCCACCGGCGCACACAAGACAGATTAATTGTCGTATACATATATTCTCGTGTCGCCTGTAACGGATACTATTAAATATTAAAGGATCAAATTTAAAACGATTCCTTAAATTTAGTAAAAATAAATAATACCTTGTTATTTTTAACTACCGCGTATGTCGAAATTATTATTTTAACACAAAGTATGTAGTCAAATCCATTGTTTCAGTTAAATTAATAACGTATTGAATAAGAGCAGTGTGACGACTTAAGAAATGATTACTTAAATGACTACTTAAGTTGAATACAAGTTGACATTACGAGTTTAACAGTACACTGTATTTACGTATCATTTCTCTCATTTCGACTTTATCTATATTTTAATCTCAATTTTCCGTTTCTAACGGTTCATTTCTACGACAACATGGATTAACTCGGTTTATCTTACTGTTTATCTTTTTCCATTTCTTAGAACAGGAAATGGAAATGGACGGAAATGAACATAAAAAGTTCAGATTTCAGAGATATACGATCAATTATCTTATCAAAAATACCATCTCGTCTGGAAAAGGTACGCAGATGGCATGTCGCATGTGAAGAAATTTTATAACACTTGCTTCCTACGTTACATCGATCGCGGTTATCAGCGTAACAATTCGGAGAAATGTTTACCGAAAGTGGAAACGACGAGCCTTCCTCCCCCGTTCGCGGAAGAAATACTAGAAGAAATGTAAATTCCAGACGCTCGCGGCGTAAGTATAATAGTTACGAGGAATATTATCTCATTAGTTGACCTATTTGTCAGACATATGATTATTTGCTTTCGTTCGATAACCCACTGATAAGTGCCATCCACATTTTATTCCGTTCGCACCGCAATTCAGGAATAGCTTAATAACAAGCTCAAGCGTAAAATTACTTAATACGTGTTTTTGAATTAGCATCAAGTCGATACAAAAATCATGCCATTCGTTTGAATTTTTTCATCGATGTAAATATATTACCGTTATTTTAGCTTTTTAGTAGTAACGAGGACTAATTCTCGCTAATAATTTCTAACACTAATTAAAAGTATTCTCTTAGACTTAAAATTCTCGTTTTTTCCTGACAAGGGAGAGAGAAATAGAGAGAGAGAGACTGTGTTCTTACTTTTCTACAGAATTCCACGAAGGACACTGAAAAAAAACATGTACAACACATGAGCGCTATCGATCACGTGATTATGCGAATCGCATCTCACTGTTTCCGTATAACGTACCCGATTACGCGGCGCACATGGTGCTTGGAAAATTGCGGTTCCCGTTTTTCGCGATTACGACGCGCATTCACGGTACGGTTCATCCCCTTCGGGTGGCCATAATCGCTATAATCGCTGAGCGCGCGGACATCAAGCAAATTCACGCCGCGTACCAGCGGCACTTAACATTTCGCAAATAAAATGATTGACCGCCGTCTCGGTTCTGCTGCCGACTGTCTGTCGCAATTAAACGAAGGGCTCTTCGGAAAAGAGGCGTATACAGAGTGTGCCGAAAGCTATCCGGCTAATAACACGAGTGAAGTCTACAAAATTTTCGAAATTTCAATCAGCATTTTTCTCGGAAGCCGCGCGAAGGTAGACCTGGCACAAAGATTAAAGGTAGAAAAAGTTGGGGGACGGACATACGATAACGTAGGTTGGGTGAGAATGTGCAACGTGTTGTTAGCTATCGCGCCGGAGATAGGATTGTCTGGATAACAAGAAAAGATTGTCAGGCGGACAGCGGGTGATTGTTATTCCGATTTACAAATAGGGGATCCCACGTCTTACTTTACAATAACAAAGCTTTTATTATTTGTCGTGTGTGTCCGCTAAAGCATAACCGGCGCAGAAAAAGTTTATACACATCTTTTACCCTACGTCCTCTGTCACTTTCTCGGCGATTGGCGATCTCACTTTTTATGATACCTCTTGTATCTAGTGAGGCTTCGGGAGAATATATTTCAATATATTTGCTTGTGAGAAAGCGATGCGTTTTCTATTATACGTTAAAACGTTAAAATCCCATGAGCACAGAAATAGTCGTTACAGTAAAAAAAGGATTCAATTTAAATTCTTTACGAATTAGCGTAGTTTGTTCCAAGTGAATTCAAAAGAAATCAATTCGAAAAGGATATATCAGAATATAAAAAGAATTCCTTTCGTATGCGAAAAAAAGATTCAGAATTGGTGACATAAAGGCGAACTTTTAGAACTCAAGAATGTTTTCAGAATAGAAATGAAAAGAATAAGAAATTTACTTCATAATTGGGAACTTCAAAAAGAATTGTGCTATCTGGGAAATCAATGCCTTCATCGCGAATATTTCTTGGCCAGGACAATAACTATTGTCAATTTCACTAACAGATTACTTCGTAAGCAAGTTTTTGCGATATCCTGCGAATTATTTGTTCGATTAAAGTCGGGGGAGAGAAAAAATTGCCGTAATTTCGACGAGCTCGATTTCCGACGTCGCGTGTATATGGAAAGTATGTATCTTACCTCGCGTCAGCTGTCAACTGTCAGTGTCACCGTCGCCGTTCCCGTTGTTACGCGGGTAAACATAGAACGTTTGTTTACCGCGTCGTTCTCGGAACGCAAACTCGTCGAAATTACGAGCCGCCGTCTGAAATCTTTCTCTTTCTGCTCCGTTTCTGCTCCGCCGGAATCCTCGATTTGTCTGCGACAGTGAGAACGCGAGGGATTCGCGCGCACTTCCGCGATTCCTTGGCCGACCGCCTCCGGGACCGCGCGTCGTCTCACCACGCGCGTGGAAGTGGCCGGAAATCGAAATTCGCGCCGTGACGTACCATGTCGTCGCGTAGAAGCTCCGGCGCGACGAAAACTCGCCCTCGGTGCCGCGCGCCGCGTCCGTAGTAACGCGATCAGCAAATCGCACGCATGTCCACGCGCCGCCGTCGCACCGCTCACGCATGTGCGTGCGTGCGTGCATGCGTGCGTGCGTGAGTGAGTGAGTGAGTGCGTGCGTGCGTACGACGCCGCACACCAGTCTTTTCCCCCGGCCACGGCGCGACTTATCCGCGCCGAATTCTTCTCACTCTCTGCGTCTGGTCCGATCTGGCCTGGGCTGGTCTGGTCTACTTGTGTCGAGCCTACGTGTGATCGGCGCGCGCGTTGCACGGCGATCTCTCACGGCTCGACGCCGCGCGGTAGACCCGGAAATCCGCAGAGCGCTTCGCGTGTGTTCGCGCCACAGGTGGTAGCGACCGATGCTCGGTTCCCTCGATGGATATACGAGTAAAAACGGATAGCCGCGAGCTCGCGCGAGCTCATACCTGTTCGTCTTATAGAGAATTTCGTAAAAAAACGGGATCGCGCACCGCCACCAGGAATGCGTTCTTCCTCGTTGATCTATCGATCGATCGATCTTTCGCTCGCGGTTTTCTTCTCCAAAGTTTTCTCTATCGGAGAGCTAATTGTCGGCTATTTTTTAATATTTTCAACATTCTCTATATTTTGATTTTACTGTTCTTTTTTAAGCGAGAAAGATAAGGATGAAAATCTTTAAAGCCGTTGGTGCACTTGTATTTAACAATATATTAAAATTGAAATGATTCAGGTTGGAAACATATATATTAAAATTTAGATTAACGTGATTAAAATTATTATTCCATCTTACAATTAGTAATAAATGATTTTTCTATATTATTATTCGATCCAAGTGCATTTGATTTCTACATTACGTATAAAGAAATTTCGTATTAAAAAGATTTGAAATATAATTATTTAGAATTATATTATTCAGAGAAATTGCATTTTAATTAATTACTAACAAAAAATTTAATTAAAAAAATAAGACAAAATGTTGAATATTAAAAGCTATTGAAATAATAGTTATGACTATTTAAAAATTATCATTAGAAATAATTTCGCACTTTTCTATAGTGACAAATGTAGCTTTATATGATCTTCGAGCTTAAAATGCGAACTTCACATAAAGCAAATATATTAAATGTCCACACTTAGCATTTAAATATAGGACTATAAATACGACATATTATTCTAATGCTGTTCCTACATTTGCGCTAGAAAATCATTGAACCGATAAACATAAACATATGCATTAGTCACACGTATGCAAAGTTTCTAGAACTAAACGCCTTGCTTGGCAAGTGTTAAATAACTAACACAATATTATTGATATAAATTTAACTCTATAATAACCGCCTCGCAATACGAGAATTATCGAGCCTTTTAATATCCCCAGACATATAAACGAAATGAATTGTATCGAAACAGAGAAAGAGAGAGATGTAAAACTATTTATCTCGCATTTATCTCAACAGAATTTATGATATTCACATTTCAACATTTTGAATATTGAAGTTTACAATCATTCTCAAAAAAAAAAAAATCAACCGTTTGGGAGAACAAAAGATGTTAAAAGATGTCTTGAAAATAACTTACGGACTTCAAGCGCATTATTACAGCCACCGTCAAGGTCGATTCAACTTTCTGTCGGCACCGTACTATTGCGCGCGAAATTCCGTGGAAATGGATGAATTGAAAGAAATTCAAAAACCGAATACAAGACGCGATCACTGATCGTCCGTTTCAGCCTGCCACGATGATGGTGGACGTATCGCGTACCAACTCGTTGGACAGCCACGGCGACACTGATCCCAAAAAGTTCCTCGGGAACCCTCGTGTTTTCCAAAAACTCCGAAAGTGACAGGGTTGGAGAAGGAAGCGGTCTGGCGGTAATGGAAGTGGAGATAGAAACGGAGGTGGAAGAAGAGCGAGTGAAGGATGAAGAGAAGGACGGAAGGGAGACCGAAGAAGAAGGAAGAGGGAAGAGAGAGGACCGCCGCGAACGGAGAGGATTCTCGGTGGGACGCAGGGAGGGAAGGGGCAAGGGAACAAGCCCGCGACCCGGACGTACAAGTGAGAAGACTAGTGCGAGCACGAAGGAGAAAAGGCACGGAGATCGGGGCAGGAAGAGATGCCGCGAAGAGACTGAGACGGAGACGGAGAGAGAGAGAGAGAGAGAGAACAGGAAAGGGGGAGACGTATGTGTCCGACGACAGGAATTTTAATCACAGTTAATCGTCTCATTGTCCGGCGGATCGATCAGAATTTATGATGGTAGCTTTATGAATGGTACGCCGAAAGGATGAACCATTGATCGCTGATATGACCCGCGAGATTCACGGGAAACGGAATGCGGGGAGAGACGAAGCCGCCGCTTCGCTCAACTCTTCTCCCATCCTTCTCTCTTTCTCACTTTTTCGTTCTGTCCCTTCGCTCAAGAGCTGAGGGCCTACCGGTCCATCTCACCTAACCCCGCGACGTCTCCGGAGACAGACTCTCTTATCTCCTTGTCCTCTCTGTTTACATGCCCCGTCGTGCCCTGCCTGTCGGTCCCGCGACCGCGCCGCGACATGGTTGGCTGTCGCCGATGGTGGGGCCCCATGGGATCCAGTGGGAACTCCAGTGTGCACGCAGTGGGGGTTCCGGATGACGGATGGTCTGGAACGGATCGCAGATGGCGTTGGAACGTTCCACGCCAAGGAGAATATGAGTCGCTCCTGATCGGGGAAGACTGATCCCGCCGTCGCTACGGGACGCAGTGATTATCCTTGTCTTTGCCGTATGCGTTCTCTCGTCTTTTTGTTAGACAAAAATAGCCATCGGGTCACCCGATGTACATCCGCCTTCGGGTTGCTATTTAAACTTTTCACCATTAAACTTCCGCCATTTCTTTTGCCGTTCTTCTAACCGTGAGTCACACGAATCTCTGCCCCGGAATTCATCCTCCGATTTTCCTATCTATATCTTTATATCTTTTCATTCCGTATTCTCGCACTAGTGACAAAGAATTTTAAAAGCTAATCTCCTAACATATCTTTCTCGCTCCAAGATCAAAGGGTTAATTACGGAGACGAAGAAATAACGAGTGCAGCGTATAAAAATCTTGGTAGGGTCGAGAAGCTATCGCGCTGGTACAACGTATTATTGACCTCTACATGTAATCAATTATCTGAGGGTACGCTGATTAGATAAATCGCTCGTGAAATTCATGAATAGAGAGAGAGATAATAGGAAGCAAAGCGGGATAGAGGCGGCTCTAGCTCTAAGGGCATAAATGAGATTCTCGATTTCTATAGTCTTATTCAAAGTAGCCTTGTCCATTATCTTTCTCTCGCTTGACGTTTTACTTAATCAAAATTTGCACAAGATTAAATGATCCAGGTCAGCTTCTTTGACAAGTGGCGTCGCAATTATATGTTTTATGTTTACAAGGAGGACAGGTAATATTCTAGAAATGGAGACGTTTATAGATAATTTGCGAATATCGACTGTTCCGCGAGAAGCGCGAGAATTGTTCGTGTCACGACTCTGCCAAGTAATGAGAGAATACCACATGGGTGCTTGAGTGAAAAATCACGGACACGGCAAGACGGCATCTAATTTGCGCATCCAAATCGATCTCGCCGTCTCGCGGTGAATTTGCGCGATCATGCGTAACGACCGTCAACCGGCTCGAACAACCGGCGTCGTCCCGACGAAGGGCGTAAACAACTCCGACTAGGGACTATGCGAGCTCAGAAATATCGAGTAAGACCTGGAAACCGGAGCGAGAGATTAGAGCAAACTGTCATCTACTCCGAGCAGAAAATAGACCTGCAGCGGCTTATCTAGATGTTCTAAAAACTGGAAGTGACCGGTAAACATTGGCGGTAGATAAATCCAGTAATTCGGAAAGGAAAGGGGAACGGTGATCGAGTGACGTGCGTAAAAGCCTAAGACGGGGCCTCGCATCCTTCGGAGGAGTCAAATGAATTTTATAATCAGTAGATTAATATTCATAGCGTAATTAACTCGGAACGGACGATAAAAATGTACGGCCGATAAGGGAAGCTTGTCCCACAAATACGTCGAAACCGGTAATTTTGGTCCTTATCCCCTTTCGCTCCCCGGACACTCGGACGCTTTTATTGGGAAATGTATAATTCATTCTACCGATTTCTTTCGAGAGAATCTACGGCTGTTCGGCGGGCGAAAAGACGATCGGCTTTAAGACGATCTCTTTCCATTTAAGGGTTAGATATTTGCCCGTCGTCTCGTAATGGTGTGAGACCGCTGTCCGGAGTGGAACGGATGGCCGCATAGAACGGGCTAGACCGGGTCAGGGGGAAATGATGTAGCTCTATCGCGTACATAAGAGGGCGTGAACACGTGGAATGAGACGTCGATCGGAACTCGTTTCTATTTGAATAGAATAAAACGAAGTAAAAGCGAGCGTCGAGACGGCATAGGCCAATCCGCGGAAGATACAAATACAACTGGTATGATGTACAAGGAAGTATATACGCGAGAGAAAAAAATATCATAGACGTCGCTAGATACAAAGATCAATTGCGTTCTGATACGACATAAAATCTAGAATTTTTCTGCTCTCCCGATCGCGTTGTTATTTCTTTAAAAATATCTTCAAAAAATTTTAATACTTTCTTTTGGTTGTTTCTTCTTCGAAACGACAAGAAGGAGAAATAATCGAAAGTGCTTTGGGCACATAATTATTAGATGTTTAATTTTTATCGCCATATATAAAATAAATATAATAGATCGCCTTATTTTTTTACAAACGTTTATGAATTGATGAAACTAATATGTATTTTTTCAGCATATTCGGCATCAAATCCGGATCCGAGTGTCCGAGTTTGATTAATAATGACGGGCATGCATTGGATTTTAATCTCGAGGCGTGAAATGCGCGTCAGTCGTGTTTCTCCGATTGCGTATGTCTGGCCGGAGCTAAGTTTCCATAAGTAGGTACAAAAATGTGCCGCAGAACGCGCAAAATAACTAGCGATATTAATAAGCGACACAATCGTTTTCTACGATCTAGCGCGACCTCCTTTTTAAACGTCGATTCGACCGAACCGACCGGGGAAGTTTTGCAATTGCAGATTTAATTAACCCCTTGCCTTCCCATTAATGCCCCCTTTTTTAATCGTCTTGTTATTTGTTAAATGTTACACAGTGGATTTCTCTTTGAGACTCAGGACAAGTGAATCTGATCCTGAGACTTAGTCGAGAATGAAAAATTCACGTTGGAAAAAAATTCGAGCGATGCGCAAATTCTTTCTCAACGTGGATGCTAATTTATTAGCGCTGTACCGTTAACTTGCACAATTAATATAATAAGGCTGCTGGAAAAAGGGCGCATCTGTCACATCATGCTGCGTCTCGAAAACCTGTGCAATAAGTTGGGTAAATTTTTACAGACCTGTAGCTTTAACGGACATTCTGGTATTTTTAGCTCTAAGCGTGCGTAAGGACAGAGAAATCCCTCATGGAGTAGACGAAGAAGGATGAACAAGTATTGGATGTTCTATGGATCGACCGGTTCTAACGTGACAGCTGTAGCTAAGAATGTTCTGTTATGCATTACAGTCGGCAAGACTAATGAGACAATACATGTTTTGCTTTAACATGTAAATTGTGATTATGCAGACCGTGTGTTTCGTATATCGTTCTTCTAATTAATTCTAATAAATAAGAAGATCTAAATTTTAAGTCTAAATTTTCTTGAGAGAAAAATTAACTCGAATTAATTGCGCTGACGTTTATAGAAACGATTAACATTAAATACCTATTAATGTGTCAAAATACAAAATAACCATCATCTCGTGAAGAAATATAAATATGTAAATGCTACTGAGGCTCCTTCTCAACCAAATGGCTACTAAATTACAAGTTAGTTTTATTCTCATTTTAGAGCCTTCGATTAATGAATTTATTTCAATACATATGTGTGCGATATAGTTACAACAATTGGGCGATGAATTTAAATATCAATTAATTATTCTCCAATTATTGACGATAAGAAACGATCACAGTTTCATTCAATTTTTCCGTTATTATTACATGCGGCAGTCGTGAGAAAATACTCGGTAGGTCTAGCACACCCTATATACCGTGCGCAAACATCTGTGTTTCTACAGCGTGAAATAATCGCACGCATAAATAAAGCACAACATGGCCAGGCGTGCGTGTCTCACGTGAAGCAACGACGTGAAGCAAAAACGTGACTTTGCCGTTCACAATTTGGTGTCTCGAAAAAGTTGCGGCGAAACAAAGAGTCTGCCCGCGACATCTCCCGTGTGGCACGCGATATTTTGCACATGTTTCATGGGATATCTAAAACCGTGATAAAAATATCATTCGCGATGTTCCGACAGCAGATTGTTGCGACTTGGTATTCTGCAGGTATTCTAAGTAATAATAATCCAGAAAGGACATTGCAAAATTGTTGAAGAAACATTTATTGAAAGTCCTTTTTCTTAAAATTATAGTCCGCTGCGTAGAACGTGGGATGTCTGTCTGAAAAGGCGGGCTGTTAGTAAAAAAAACTGGTTTCCGAAGTTGGCCCTATGTTGCTTAACCGCGTCTAATTATCACGTTCCGTTTTAAGTTCCATAGGACGAAAGGAAACCTATTTCTTTTATGAAAAACGACTTAGGTTCGGGTTTCGATGTTTGCCAGACGACCGGCATGTGAAAAAGAGATAGAAAGCCGACCGCACTAAAAGCAGTTGGTTTATTTCTTAAAAGAGACGATCGCGCAACCGGGCCAAATCTGAATTTGACCTTCGCTTGGCCTTTTGCTCTGTCGCGACAAATCACATTTAATTTTTCTCAATATTATCACGTTGCTTGGAATTTTAATTATTTGTCTGTCAGCGTGTGAGTTTTTTCTATCAGCGCATTTTTGAGAAAGAAGAAAGAAACAAGATTATTTAACATTTCACGTAAAAAAAATAATCTGTCAAACACATCTGACAAGTAAATTTATAAAAACGTTTTCTTTATTTTATATTTATATCTCTACTTTCTCAAGCAAAACATGGAATATATCTAAAAATAAAATTTAGAATCAAAGTCAAAGCGGAGAGTCAAGTTTCCAAAATTAACATGCACATCACGTAATCGTGATTTAATCAAATTCTTGTCCTCAGCCTTCAAATAAAAACTAAGTATAAGATGATGAAATACAACGGGGAATAAATGAATAAAAAATGAAGTATAAGATGAAGAATGCTGGAGAATACATGAATATAAAAATAAAGTATAAAGTGAAAAGAAATGAAAAATAAACGATAAGATCTATTTTTAATTTAATTTATAATAATATTTAATTTCTTTTGTCCACTAATTGATCAATGCTGGCATGTACGAATTGAGCGATATCGAATACACGGGGTCAACAGTTTTTTGAGAAATCCTCAGATATACATCGACAGCTACCGGTTTCATTCCGCGTAACTCTATAAATTATTTGCGGTTTTTGTGCAGAAGAAGAAAAAAAGGAAGAGGTTCAACTTTTCGGTTAATAGTCCGGTTCTCATCCACCGTAAATCCACGCACACAATTCGCATATGCGGAGCGCAAGGAGGGAACGGACACAGGTGTACGTACGCGCGTGCACATATATGCTGCGCCGCGCCACGCCAAAGAAACCTGGCCGACCAACCAGGAAGCGATCACGCACAACTGCCGGTCACTCGCCGGAATTCTGTCGGATGCGATTACATGGCACGGTAGTTCGCTTTAAAAATGGGAATCCTCTCTCCATTTCTCCTCCTTCCTTCCACCCCCTTTCTCTTCTTCATCTCTTCGCGGATCGTCTGACCGCCGCGCCGATGTTATCGAAGTTGGAATTCGCCCGAGGTTCTTTCCGTTCCGGTACTGTACTTCATTCCTTTCCCCTGATTTAAGTACGCAACACAGTAATATTTATTCGGTGTGTAATGCCTAACGTACGCGTCGCGTTATGAAACAAGAAGAATATATAACAAACCTTTCACAATTAAAAAAATATACGCACAATTGTTTTATTATACGAGTTACAATAATAAGAAAATGTTCCAGAGAAATTATATTACGAAGAGTTAGCTGCCGTTCAGAATTTCGCCTTTATTCGTTCTATTATATATAGCGCTGTTGAGGACGTAGGGCAGGAGCTCCATGAAAATATCAATGTTGGGATCCAAGCAGCGGCCGAGGCCTTCGATCACCAGCATGCTGAGAATCACGCCGCTGAAGGATCCGTCCTGCTTGACTCGGTGACGGACCATCGCGGAGAATAATTCCGACACAACGGTACTTACGTTTACCTGCGGATACCCGGGACGGTTGTGCGTGTAGTAATCACTTCTTTAAACAGGAAAACTTGGACGCGGGAAGGCGTAACCCGGCAGATCCGCCGTCACGTTCTTTCGACGGCCGATTCCTTCGCAATTGACGGACGCGGATTTTTTCCGGACCGCTGGTGGTAATGCCTATCTTTAGAATCGCAATAATTCGCGATTATCCATTATCGACGTTACGATACCGGTACTAAAAACTGGTTCGTCCACCCCTCACGCGTGTTAATATTCGCGATGCCTTGTAATTGCGTGCCACAAGGTATACGCGCCGTCATTTTTCACGCGAACGTTTCTCGGAGGCCGATTGATCCTGATTCAATCCGCACGATCTTAAATGGCGTATCCGACAACTCCCGCTATATAATCACGTCGTTCGCATTCGCATTATTGCTATTATTATTATTATTCCGCGCTACGATAAGTCGACATAGCTGAAATGCTGACGATACCTCGTAAAATGTTTTAAGCGTATGGTCGTTTAAGCAAAAATAACAACAGAGAAGATCAATTCTGAGAAGCAATGCAAATCCATGCGGGCAAGTTTAAAAAATTAATAACAGTCTCCAGTACAATTTCGATTGAGCGACGACATAATCATGAAGAATCGCGAAAAACGATACTCTGCTTCAGCGATCTCAGATAGCACAGAAAATCCAATAGAATTCTTTTTAAATAACTGAATTTTGAAATGAATTCTTTTTTCATCATTTCTGTTCTAAAAACATTTTTAAGAGTTAAAAAAAAATTTACTTTTACGTCATCAACTCTCAGCTCCTTTTTGTATATAAGAGGAATTCTTTTTATATAGAATCCTTTTTTCATGGAATCCAAGAAAAGGATTCTTTTGAGTTCTTCTGGAACAGATTACGCTAATTCATAGAGAATTAAAAAAACGAATATTTTTTTAGTTTCTAACAATTATCTGTGCTATTAGAAATCTCTTATACTTCAAAGAAAATATTTGTTACTAACGTTAAACGGATTGCAAAAATGAGACTTGATGATGTTCTTAATCGAGTATTTGAAGCCGTCCGGATCGGGGGTCATGTGCGAACTGTGCTCCAAGATATATTGCGCCGCCATTTCACCCTGTTATATTTTGCATATAAAATTTCAATCGCTCAATCGAGAAATGTGAAAAAACGTGCAGTAAATGTAAAAATTGCAAAAAATGTAATCACTGAGATGTACGAAATATGCGTGTAAAATATACTGTTAAAAAAAATTAACACTTTTCACATGCTAAAAAACTTGAGCTATTTTTAAATTGCTAAAACTCGGCGAGAAATCATCGTAGACACAAAATTAAAAAAGTGTTTTGAAGTTTGAAGTGTTTTTTTCAAATACCTCGTGCAGATTTCAATTATCATTTTTATTGTTTACAAAACGGTACAATGATGAAGCTTGGTCCGACAAAAAGTTTTTATTATAATAAAATGTCATAACTTTGCTATGTTACACCTGATGTGCAAAAAAACGGTAGAGAATTTCTGTTACTTGCATCTTGTAGTAAAATCTTTTCTCTTTAATTTGAGTGGTTGTGGTTCGCTGCTTGATTTTTTTACCAAATTTTCATTAAGAAAAAATGGTTATTTTGACTTTCATCACTTATCACTCATGAAAAAATCGTGCAGCGATCTACAATCACTCAAATTAAAGAGAAAAGATTCCATTATTACAAGATTCAAATAATTTTTGCACGCCAAATGTAAGCAAAGTCATATTAAAAATTTTTATTTTGTCAAACCAAGCATTATCATTGTGCTGTTTTGTAAGAAAAAAAATGATAATTAAAATCTACAAGAAACATTTGAAGAAAGAAGTTTCAAGTTTCTAAAACTTTTTTTTAAATTTTGTACCTACAATGATTTTTTGCCAAGTTTTCAGGAGTTTAAAAATAACTTATTTTTTTAGCATATTAAAACTGTTTCCTATTTTTTCTTAGTAGTGTATAAAAAAATAAAAAGCGACGAATACGTGAGAAAAAAGAAGTTTAAAAAAAATTGTAGCGAAAAACACGAATTTGAATTGAATTGTCTTTCTCTACAGATCAAAATTTACATTTATGTAAGTATAATAACCGATTATTATCATATATCGTAAATTCTTTATAATGGCGGTCTCCTTGCTTTCGATACTAAATACGAAAAAAGATGTGGTATGAGTAAAAATAGACTTCTCTGTCTTACGTCCCTCATTAAAATACCGAAAGAAAGCATACTTCGAGGACGAAAAAAAAAAGAGAGAAGAGAAAGAATAAATATGTTCCCCCAATTGAAGTTCCCATTAAGAAAACTCGAGCAAGGAGCGNATATCAAAAAAAGTAAACGTTATCTTCTCGGGCTTACGTTTCCCATTAGCACCGAGTAAAAAACGTCTCGGAGATTTTGTCGGCAGCGATCACTCAAAGATACCACTAGTCCACAGTCCAGGATGATCAGGCATAGGTTGTGCGCCACGTAATCGGGGGTAATGACCCGCCGAAAGGTGTCGAACAGGCTCGCCTTCGGGACGACCGCTTTTTCGACTAGAATGTTGCCTGGGTGCAGGTCACAGTGGATGAAGTTGTCTTTAAATATCTATGGTCAAACGGCGTTCGCATATTATCGTTCTCGATCGAAAGGTCTAATAGAGTACTAATAGGGTACGAGAAATCGATCAATTTTCTATAAAACTTTGTGATCAGGTCTCAATTTTGAATTTTAACATTAATCTTATTGGAAGCAGAGAATTTGAATTCGCTTTGGCATAGATTAATAACGATAATAATAGTTCGAAATAGCCTAATAATGAGTTATAGTGACCATTTTAAGAACTGTCGCGATTCCCATCCTGGCGAGTCTCCGCTGTAAAGCAGTGTCTTCATGTTCGAGATAATCGGATATTGGTGAACCCTCGTGGAAACTCTCGACGAGTATGTTGTGACGGGTCAGGTGCGTGTAAGGATACGGAAATACGATGTTGTTCCACTTTGAGAAATTAATCGAAAATTTCAAGAGGTTGGTCGCTTCCAGTCGCATATCAACCTTTGCAAAAATCGATTGCGCGATTTAGTTGAATGCGAGAAGTTGCCGTGTTCTTGCTCTTATGTCGTTTTTAAACTACAAATTATTCAGAGGTTGAATCTGGCAATTGGAATCAATTACTGTCTGGATTACTTCTCGCTCTCGAGACAAAAAATGAAGTGACTATTTCTTATTCGTTTCGGAAACTCGTCCAAGTTATGCCGGTTCCAACAAATCTCAAACCCAATCAAAGAAATTCAAATCCCAACTCGTTATAACGAGATTTCTTTCGAATTACACAGAATGAATGTAAAGTTATATTCGTGGGAAATTACTTGGTCTTCCATTATGCGCGTAAATTCATCGATGCAATGCGTAAGACTGAGCCAATACAATTTCGGAATCAAGTACGTGACGCACTTGGAAAGGCCGCGCATTATCGCAATGTCCCTTCTGAAGTGAATATAATATAGTGTGTCCATTATTGCCGAGCGATATTTCGTAGCACATGTTTCGGACTTTTAATTGAATTTACGTTTGACAAAAATGTCCAGGCTAACCAAGAGTTTCTAAAAATTTGCCAATTGAAAACAAGATATCTCTCATGAATTAATAACGTTACATTAGCAGATTTTATGTTTCCTAAAGACTTAGAAAGCATAAAATCTGCTAATGTAGTGTTAATCATGAGAGATCTCTTGTTTTCAATTGTCAAACATTACATAAACTCGATATTTTTGTCGAGAGAAAATTTAAACTTTGGTATGGTAGCGACGAGACACTCGGTACTTGCAAGGCGAATATAAACATCCGCGGTCCATCACGAGGCTTTGATCGGCAACGCGATTCAATGTTACCAAAAAAGACTATTAAGAAATATCTGCGATATCTCAAAGAGGGTACTTGAGTTGGCCTTCGATTCCAGGATGCAACACTTTTACCGCTACGGTTTGCAATTTCCTGGCACGCGGACTGGTAGGTGTGAATTCATCGCTTTCATCGAGAGCTCTGTCTGAAATAGTTGATATCAATCTTGTCTCATTCATCACCTACAGCTATTAACAAATTGATTCTGCTACTTATGTTAGTTCAAATAAATTTAAGAGAATGGGTATAACTGTAAAATCATAGAGCAAAACCTACCTTCATATTTTTTTTTCTCATTACTAGAGCATCTTATTTTTTTTTATTCCTTTTTTGTGATTGATTATATTTTGATCAATGCTTTTCTTCTAAATAAACTTTTTCTACATTTTAATTGCAATTTGAAAATAAGAAAATATTTTGTGCAAATTTGGTTGTGAGTAAATTTTTAACAAAATTATAATTTTTGAAAACTGAATTGCATAATAATTTATTTATAGTTGAAGAGATTTTTTTCGCAATCTTGAGGTAATAAGATTTTATTTTGATCATTTACATACGTCCGAATGTATCGTTTTACGAAAAAAGAAACTTCTTAAATTTCTTTAAATTTCCATAAATTTTTAGAAACTGTATCTCGACAATATCGCGTTGTTTATTTTAGGTTTGCGATCAGCCTGATTTCTCTAATCGGCACGTATATTTAATGAGGCTTAATGCAAATTTATCTAGACAGGCCGAAATGTCTGCCACGTGAATACTTCGTTCCAAGCGAAATGAAAACGAAGGCATTTCGTTAAATCACGCGCGATTTCTATCGCAGCTATGTTACGTGTCATACAGAGAGAAGAGATGAAATCGCTTTCTAACTTACTTTCCACGAAACGCGACGTCCGAGGATCCTGCGTCGCACTCAGATCGATCCACGCTTTGTACACCTGCGCATCGATTTTTGGGCGCTGTAGAGCCGCTGAGTAACATTCATTTCGTCGCATCGAACACCGCGTGTCCGCGACGACGCACATGTTCTCAGTGACAAATAATGATTGAAAAGACATCGAATTGACCAGCAATTATTTCTCATCAGTCTAGCCGGGGTTAGCCTTTGGCTACATACCTGCGCGCAACATCCCGAGCCAATCGGTCCCTCGTCATCGAACTTGACGAATAAATCCCGCCAGGAAGAACCGTACGTTTCCTTAAGCAGACGCTCCGTGTACAGCCAAGGATGCGGCGTCGCGTTTCGTTGCAGCCGTGAAAGCGTATCGCAGACGTCTCGCGGGAAGATGTCTCGCCGCGTGGATACCCATTGGCCGAACTTGATGAAAATCGGCCCGAGAAATTCGATACCTGTGAAAAAATGCGGGTCCCTTGCTCAAATTGTTTCTTGCGACGAGATTCTCTCTCGCGAGCGAAACTCAACTGATCACCTCGTTCCGACCGGTGTAAAGATTTGTTTCAAAGATCTTAACGTTATCATTATATATGATAATAATAAACATGATAATAATATAAATGATGTATATTAATAAATTATCCGTAATTAATAAATATCTATATAATATAATTTTAACGAAAAACTATTTCTTCTTGTAAATCAGAAGATAACTTGAAGATAACATTAAATCCAGATAGCAAGCTGGAGTTATTTGTCGTCATCTGACATCGAAATGATGTTTTTGACATTTTGATGTTAAAGTGACAAATAACATTGGTTTTTTAAGAAGTAAAATAAAAAAAGACAAGAAAAATTACTATAAATGTAAAAAGGAAATATTATAATTAGTATTTTAAAAAACGTTTTAGTATACTATTGGTATAAGCCAGACGTACCAAATATATTGAACATAGATCTTGTAAAGTGTCTGCACAAATTTTGTCGATAGAACATCAACGGAAATATATTAAAATCTATTAATTGATAGAATATGTTTGACAGCAGATTGATCGCAAACTGACGAGATATATCATTTTGTAACTGTTTAAATGATATATTCCATTGGAACGGCTACTTGAAATTGGAGATTCTATTTAGTTTCTGGTGGCAATATGCTATCAAATTATGTCGACGGGCTCTACTGGCAGAATATTGCAGACGCAGTTAATGCCAAACTGCCGCCACATTCTATCTGTTGACACTATCATACTGCTAACATTTTGCTTACTGGATTACCTTTTCGCAGGATGGTGGGAAACGAGCTCGTGTGGGTCAAGCGTGTTATTAGGTACGCAGCAAGCAATGTAGTGATAACTGAAGTTATAATCGCGATTCTTGCTAACACGAAAATCGTCTCTCGCGCGTTTGCGAGAAAATCGCTCTTTCGCACCTTCTGCTTCTTTTCCTCATCCTCAATGGGTTCTACTGTTTGCGGTTCGCGAGGTTTACGCACGCGAGGATTGCGAGGGAGTATGGTCGAAGCGAAATTGCGGTTGTTCCACTGCTTACGATATTCATCGTCATAACGCATTTTTGCCGACGGATGAAAGTGACGCCCTCGGGGACGATAACACAATCGCCATTGTGCGATATTGTCGTTAACGCGGCGACGAAAGCTCGCGAGAAGACATGCGAGTTTCGGGCGCAGTAACATCGCCGCATTTATTTTCTATGATCCATTTCTTTTTCTGATTCATTCACAATTTTAATGGCAGACGAAGGATGGGGAGAGCGTTAAATTTTGCAATTTGCGTCGCCATTTCCACGCGCGTCCATGACGCGATTCGCTCCGAACTTTTAAGCTGAAATTTCATGCGAGCGAAGAAAAGCTAGCGTTTACCCCCACTCCGCCACATTACAATTCTAATGTTGAGAAGCTAAAGCTATCGTCTGCTTTCTTTTCATGGAGCGTTTCTTCGCTGGAGCGTTAATTTGTATTATGATTTTAAATATTATTTGAATTCGAATTTGTGTATGCATAATAAACGATACAAGTAATTAAAAAAAGAAAGTATAAGTGGAAAAATGCGTTCGGGGAGCGCGCTATCAGTGCTAACGCATTATTGACTCTATCCTTGTTGTATATCTAATAAGTGAAAAAGATGAAGTAAAGGCTATAACACATGAATTTTCGTAAGATGTAACAGTAAGATTCAAGCAATCGCGTTGCTTAATTCTTGTTATGATTACGTACGGTTGAATTAAGCAATGCGATTGGTTGAATCTTACTGTTACATCTTACGGAAATTCGGGTGTTATAGTCTTTAGAGTCAACTAATTGCCTTACTTAATTTAACCGTACATAACTATAACAATAAAAATTAAGCAATGCGATTGGTTGCATCTTAGGCCATCACACATACATTTCCGTAACCGTAAACGTAAGATTTCGACCAATCACATTATTCAATTCGGTCGTCCGTAACCGTATCCGGCCGAATCGACCAATCGTGTTGCTCAATTTCTTACGATTACGGTTACGGAAATGTATGTGTGATGGCCCTTACTGTTAAGCATCGTCTACAATGGCCGTAGCAGTAAGAGTGTAAGCAAATCAACCAACCACAATCAAGTTTTTTTATATATTCTTGATTGTCGTTGGTCGATTTGCTTACGATTTTACTGTTATGATCATTGTAGACGAGCCATTATATCTTACGGAAATTCGTGTGTTATAACTTTAACATATGTTAATGCTAATAGCGTGCTCCCCAAACACGCCCTTAGGAAGGAAATGCTAAGAAAGTATTAAGTTTTACGTAAATTAAAAATGGAAAATTGTACGAAAAACTATACGAAATATAGACATACAATGACAGCCACAGTTGAAGCAGAGATTACCCAATGAGAAATGATGATCGAAAAGACATTGAATCGACATCGATTTAACCAATCATTTCGTACTGAGTAGGAGAAAACACGCAACTATTATAATTTCCATTTCTATAGACATTGAGGTTTGTTTCGTTTTAATGAAGTTTTTATTGTAATATTTATATTATACATATTTATAATATTTTATTTTATTAAATGTCACTTAAAATGTGACATTTGATGTCAGCTTTGCTTCGCTAATATAGTTCGATTGAATCGAACTTTAAACGTGTTTTCGTTAATACAGCCATTTTCTCAAAAATCGATGAGGAAAGGATAAATGCCAGCTTTTCTTCGCTTCCGTGAAATGGTACCTGTAACTTTTCCATAGAGCGGAAACGTGAAAAGCGAAAAGTTTCACGTAAACGCAATGATTCCATTGGTTGGAATCCTAGAGTTCACGCAAAACTTTTCACTTTTCACGTTTCGACAATTATATAATCGATATCCTATAATTTAAAAGTTATACTTTTTCATACGCTTGACGCTCATTTTAGCGTCAAAATTTTAGCGTCACGTGATTAAAGTACACTTGGGGGGAGGGAGTCTACAATAGTTGCATATGCCTTGGCGCTAGTCGCAAACACCGTGATACGGCGATGTGATTCGTCAATTAAGAGGATCCTGGAATCGGTACGCGGTACCAAAAATTTTTGTAAAGGTACAACTTTTTATTGCCTTCATTGATTGAAAAATCCTTTTACAGAGTTAAAGTATAGGCATTAATCTGTGTCTGCTCGGTAGTATTGATGCTGAAAACAACAAAAATTTTTTAATTAGCTGTCAACTCATGACAATATGTGCTTGACATAAGATGTCTGCAATCCGTATTTGCGAAATATCACGGAGCAGACTGATAGATTACATTAAAGAACAATATAGAATTTTGTAAATTTCATTTCGACATATAATTAAAAAGTTGTATTTTTACAAAAATTATGTGAATTTATAGGCTAGGTAAGGTAAAGAAGAGCGAATAATTAAATTTTTTTCGTTTTTGATATGAAGTTAATACTCACGTGGTTCATTTTTGCATGTACTTTAATCCTGCAAAAGGATTTTGTATTCTGTAAAGCCAATTTGATTATTCATAATATTTTAGCCTAAAATTCCAGCCTATATTATCGACCTCGATCAAGTTCGAGCTTCGCTCCAGGATCCCCTTAAGTCGTTTGCTACTGACGACAAGGCATTTGCTTTACTTATTGTAGAACCCCCCTTAGACTTACACTTTTATAGAATTGAAATGAATAACAAATTTAATTATTAATTTTGTAATCATCATAATATTGTATAATATAAAATTCTGCCGGAACGACCGCGGTTAAATTTAATCGGGATCGGTAATGTAGAATATAGAATAAAAATGTTAAAATATCGATAGTTTTAATTCCAGTTCCTACATTATCGATCCTAGTTAAAGCATACATGAACATGGTCTGTATTACCAACAAAATTACCATTTAAATTACCAAATTTATAGTTCTAACAGTATTCCGTGTTAAATTGACAAAATCTAAAATCCTTCTTCATAACAATGTATACAAAAATGATTTTAGGAAACTCTAATTTCACATGGAAAACGAGAAATAATTACTATAAATATTATAGTTTTCTTTACCTACTTCTACCTCCCCAGATAACCAAGCGTGCGATTCCCGTACGACGTACGGATACTGGTAGGCTATAGCTACCAGTTCAGTATGATATTATATGCATCGGAAACCGACATTGTCGAACGTAGCGATTGGCTGTGGGATAAAAAATTTCTCAAATCTTTAGAAATTTTCTATCCCGCAGCCAATCGCCTACGTCCGACAATATTGTTGTCGGATATATGTATGAATCTACGTACGACGTCCGACATACGACAAAACGATATCCAATAAAAGAAATCTTTTTTTTAGTAAGACATATATACCATTTTTAGTAAGACATAGTGTCTATGTTTTCGAAGTTTTTTTAAATATTATTCTATAATGTATATACGCTAATGCTTCCCCCTTAGACGAGTCAATGCCGAAAACTAAAATAATTTAAAAATTCAAATCTATTTTACCTACTCTAAGGTTAAAAGATTGTCAACTCGTGACAACATTTCTTTTATATAAAAATTTTACAATTAATTGTTGAAAAATGAGGTCTACGGAGGATGTGGGTTACATGAAGAAATAACATACAGTTTTCAGAATTAGGCTAACATACCTTAAGAGGATGCTGGAGTGACATAGTTACCGATCGAGAATTTTAAAGGCCCAAGCACAATGGAAAATATAAGGAACAGGGAATAGATATTAGAGATAAGGAATAAAGAATAAGGAACAATTGATAATATCAAAATGTATCAAATGTATTGATAGTATCAAATTAATTGAGGAATATTCATGGTCAGCGAATGCCATGATGAGATGCTGCCCGTATATCGGTTCAACTGCGACTGACTACGACTGCGTATATTTTAACATTTAGATTCTAACAGTTGTTCTTTAATTTTGATATTTATCTTTTCATTGTGCGTTGAGCCATCTCTTTTCAAAGGTTGAAACGCAATTGTTCCTTATTCCTTATTCCTTATCTTTAATATTTATTCCCTGTTCCTTATATTTTCCATTGTGCTTGGGCCTTTAGTTTTCAATTTATTTTTATCAAATTGGCTTTACAGAATACAAAATCCTTTTGCAGGATTAAAATACGCGCAAAAATGAACCACGCGAGTATCGACTTCATATCAAGAACCGAAATTTGAGACCTATATTCTCCAAATTATTGCATCCTTGGCATTTTTTTGGCTTTATAGAATTAAAAAACTTTTTCAGGATTAAAGTAGATATTCCAAAAAAGTAGGGATGATAGTTGTTTTGCGCCTAAGACCTACCAAACTTTTATGTGAAGCTGTTATATTTACATGTCAACAATTCTATTGTTTTGTAACCTTATTGTTTTGTTGTTTAATCTGACACGAAGTACAAGTGCAGTATAACTCACAATGCGTAAAATTGAAAAATTAAGTAATAAAGTTAATTAAAGTACAAAATATATTAGTAGATAATAAATCGTGTAATATGTTGCATATTATGTCATTAGACTTAATCTATTTTTATGTTATATAAGAAAATATTGTACAAGAAGCAGTTATTAAATGTGGCGCAACTAAAAAGAAATAATGCAATACTATTTACAGCGCGGCGCATATAATACGAGGATATCATCTCGTTTTTTGAAAAATTGAATCGTCAAAAATTGAACCATACATTAATATACATGGATGGATTTAGCTCTCAATATTCTTCAATTTTTGTTCTTACAAAATTTTTTAATTTTGCAAAATAAGAAGTGGAGGTGGGGATAAATAAAAAATTTAACATTTTTGAGAAATGTAAATACACAGTTGTAAAGAATATAAAATACCGTAAAACTTTTATATAAAACAATTTTTTTATATGGTATACCCCATATTTTCAAAGATATTCGTAAAAAACGAAAAAATCCATTATCTTTGAGGAGTTGTTTCAACCCCTAAACGTCGAGATACGCCGCTAAAAAAATAGGAGTCTAATATTTTTTGATGTTCTACCTCTACAACATATCCAAAGCTCATTAAAATCAGTGAGGGACACTTCCGACGGTTCCCTTGTTAGTTATTAATAAAAAAAAAGAGTTCCACAACAAACGGAAAATGTATCACTTTTTTTATTAATAAACTAAGTTAAATTTATTTTATATATAACATTTTGTTTAATATATTGTATATAATATATTTTTGTTTAATATACATATAGTTATATATTTCTGTTCAATATATAGTTATATATGTATATAGGGTGTCTATAAATTCGCGCATTCAGTGCACGTGACGTGATACTTTATGGTAAAAGAAACAACTTTTTCCTTTAGCAAAATTCTACCCGACAAGTAGTTTTCGCAGGCGAGCAAGTTGAACTTAATAAGCGCGTTTATCCATGTGGTATGCATGGCCGTCTTACGCTTTTCACTTGTTCATTGAAAAAGAAAGACATATGTAAATAGTAATAAGCTTTACGAGTTAAATTATTCTTATTATTTTAAATATTGCACACAATTGCGCATGATAATTATATAAAATTACTAAATATCAAGAATAGTTTACTAATTAAATGAGAATACGTAATCTGTACAAACGTCGAAAACTTCATTTATTGTGTAACAGTGGTTAAAAATAAAGTAAAATATTTGAGTTAAGGCATTGTAAGAGCTAATTATCTTTTTATTTTTTTTTACTATGAAAATACAAAGGACTTGTTTAAACTATTAATTTTTAACATGTTTATAAGAATTAATAATTACATAAAATCTCAGTAACAGTTGTATCAATATTTGGAAATTTATTACACATTTTTAAAACAATTATTTACAAAGTATTATGTAAGTACAAGGAAAATTTAAAGAAATTGTAAAAGCATGAAAATTGTTTCGATATAAAAATATGAAAATATTTATATTTATTGAAATAAATAGTTTTTTGAAAATATGCTTTCGACACACTTTTGTAGACTTATAATTCTTTTAAAAATAAGTCCAAAATTTTATAATTAATCATATAATTGAAGCTAAAATAATAATTAAATAACATACGTAGAAGCGCGCGCTTGTGATGTTGAAAATTAAAAGTTCACAAAATTTTTGACAAATTTTGAGCTATTATAATTTTATGAAAAAAACATACAATAATTGTTATGAAGTCATTTTAAAGGGCGAGCTTTTTATTTTCACTTGCTTTAGTTGCATTGGTTCTCCTGAAGATAATTTTACACTTTAATAAATGAGAAATTCAAAAAGAATTTAAACCTCAAAAATTTTGCAAAATTAAACGACTCTATAGAGATGCAAAATTTATTTTCATTAAATTTATTTTAGTTCAAATTAGCATTTGAAGATTTAAAGCCAGCCCTTTAAAATGACTTATTAAAAAATAATTTTCGATTTTTTTCATCGTTTTATTGCATTTTGGAAAATTTTCTACAAAAATGTCAATTGTGCCGCCGGCATTAACGTATGTAATGTTTTAACATAACTTTTAAGTGTCGAAGTATTATACCTAGTTGTCTCAACGGCCGAGATAAATTATTTTTTATTTGCACTTAGGAACGAACAACAAAATCAGATTTTTACATATTCCGAAAGGGCGTTGTGTGTAGAAAATTTTGTACCAAAATCATACGAGCAACATATTTTCTTGATTATTTAATAGCTTTTTGAAATCATTGATGGTATACGCATTGCAGTACTTATTAGTGATATAGTGATATTATTTAAACAACGTTATACTTTCAAAATGTTTTCACGCTATTTTAAAACAACAAAATAGCAACAAATTTGAATATAATCGATTTTTTTATTAGAACACTCTTTAATGCTTTTCAATATGAGAGAGAAGGAGGACTGAAAATTGTGTCAAGCCAGACCCCATCGTTTATGAAAAAAATATATATAGTTTTTAAATAGAAAAATTGTTTATGCCGTATTTTGTTGCTAATTTGTTGCTGTAGATCAGTGTGAAAACATTTTTGAATTATAACATTATTTAAGCTATAATTACCTATTTACTTACAATTAGTGTTGCCGTATGAATATTTTTTTAAACAACGTTATATTTCCGAAATCTTTTAGTAATCATATAGTAATCATATTTTTTAAGGTCATAAAGAGGGCGCCATTTTGATGGAACTATATGATTTTTTTACATAATATGATTCCTCTGATTATTCTGCATATACAAGTGATAAGACAGAATTGTGGAAAAATCAATAGTTTACGAGATATTTTACTCTACTTTATTCTAGCATATTTTGACATAAAGCATAAAGTATTTCATATACTATAAATAAGACAGAAGTTTCGACTAGCTTATAATAATCCTACTTATGTCCTAATCACCCACAAAAGATTTGTCAAAAAGTAGGTTACTTAAGGGAAACCTTAGAGGTTCCCTTGTCAGCATTAAATCCGCCAGCGACGTTTTGCTATGTAGGATATTTAGGGCCATTAGGTCAAGTCGAGATAAGCGAACAGAATAATAACAGAACAAGTGGAACGTTTGGCCTAGCAGCGAGAGTGCTATGTGTCGGAATGAGGGATCGCAAGTTCAAATCCAGTCGGGGCTCATTTAATTTTTTCGTCGCTTACAGCTTGACAAACAGAAGTGCGAGATAAAGAGAGAGGACATTATATAGCTGTTCTCGTTACTGTCCGAAGCTAGCCCAAAGCTGAGCACACACGAATAACCATCACCGCTGCACGCTGTTTCGCCCGAAACGCGTTATTGCCCGAAGCTCAACAGCCAAGTTCCGATGGTCTCGATGTTTCGCCGCTCTCGCCCGTAAGCGACCGTGCGTCGCCGACCGGTTGGGTACTATAAGAGATGCGGTGCGTTCGGCGAGCCGAGCGTTACGAGAGAGACGTTGCGAACTTGCGAGTGCGTTTGTCACGTTTCGTACGCTGCATCGTGAATTTCTGAAAACTGCTGAGACAGCAAAAAATTCGAAGCATACCGTGGATCGGCTCTTTGTGCGAAGGATACTCTCGGTAGCTTCTGCGATACGTTATACAGATGCACCGCCAAGTTCCGATGGTCTCGATGCTTCGCTGCTTTCGCCCGTAAGCGACCATGCCTCGCCGGCCGGTTGGGTGCTATAAGAGATGAGGTGCGTTCGGCGAGCCGAGCGTTACGAGAGAGATGTTGCGGTCTTGTTGCGAGCGCGTCTGTCGCGTTTCGTACGCTGCATCGTGAATTTCTGTAAACTGCTGAGACAGTTTAAAAAACTCGAAGCACACCATGGGTCGGCACTTTGTGCGAAGGATACTCTCGGTAGCTTCTGCGATACGTTATACAGATGCGATACGCTCTCGGTGGATGACACTATTCGTGTNTTTGTAAATAAAATAATGTACATATAATTCCCCGTAAAAATTTTTTTATATAAAAACATATATAAATATATTTGTAATTATGTATCAAATATGTCGATCAATTATATATGTTTCTTTTCTTTTGTATAGTCTTTCTTCGCATATATAGGAAGAATAATAATGAGAAAAATTAAAAAATAATTTAAAAAATCATTTTCGTATTTTTTTTTATAGAGAAGAAAGTTTGAAGAAATGAGAAAAAATTATTTATATATAATCTTGTCTAAATGTAATTTATATATAATTATATATATAATTGCCATTATTACATTTATACATAATCTAACGATAGTCTTTTCTTCCAGGATGTTTATTTGATAATCAGTGATTTGAAAATAATGTTAGTTAGAGAGAGACAAATGGAATATAAAATCGGTTCGGAAGCGTGCAGGACCTCAGACATTGATCAGACTCCGTGATTGCAAGGGCAAATTTTGTGAAAAAAAATGGCTGATGAAGATATAATGGTAATCGAAGACGATGAATTCTTGGACGAAATCGTGAAGGAAGATGTTGCAGACTCGGTTTAGTTAAGTGGCTGCCAACATCAAAAAACAAAACTAAGCCAAACAGGTATCGTTCGGATATATAATATACCCTATATCCATGTCTATAACCAAATAATCTTAAGTTCGCTCTCTTAATTTTTTTCAGTTGAAGTGCCCACACTCGTGTCTCGTTCAAAACTGAATTCTTTTTTGGCTACGCTTGACATAAAAGCCTATCCGGAAAAGTCGACGAAAACTTGACGTAAAGAGTCGATTTCTAGAACATTATCGAACTCTGCATACACAATACACTTAACGGTTACGTCAAGGAGCTTTTCGAATCTCACTTCTAATCGTAAGCTCCCATGTTTCACGGGATTCCGATGCCCGGGATAATTAGCCGATAAATCGGGAGTAAGGTCGCAAGCAAAAAGGCAGTATCCATTGGAACAATCGTCTCTTATAAAATTCAGTTGTAACGGTTCACAGGGAATTTGCTTACCGTTGTCGTACAGCGAAAGAAAATTTATATCATAATTTTTGAAATTAAACGGATTTAATTTTCTGTTTCCGTTAAAGGCTTTGTTATCAACAAAACCGACTATTATTTGCTTCGGTAGTTGACCGAATGTTATTACATCTACATATTCTCTCACGAGGCCGGAGCGTATCGTGAATGTTTTAATCTCAACCCTCGTGAAGGGATACTTATCGGTGGTTTTATTCAGCATTTTTTTATGCGCGCGCAACACACGGCGGCTTACTTTCGTTCTTCTTACGCGTAGACGGGCGTCTAGAATGCGTATTTTTGACTGCGAGTTACTCTCCATAGTTAGTCTCACTCTAACTTCTACACCGTTAATTAATAATTTATCCATATTGAAAACGTCGCAGTGAAGATGTCCTTTGAGATCTAACGCGCGTTCCACGAGAGCTTGATTTGGGGTTGCCGAATCTAGCGTTTCGTCCATGTGCTCGGGAGTATCCCACAGTGAAACGGTGAGATGGGAAGTTTTTGCGGCATAATTACGTCGTAATGACGCCTCGATGTTCGCGCGGTACGCGTAAGCGTTGTTTGATGACACGTGCTTTTGATTGAAATGTACATCTATTTGTTTGATCATGGAATGCAGATTTAGATGATTTACAGGTCCTACTTTGGTCGTGTTTGCAGCGGTATCTGCCGAAGGTCCTGTTGCACTTTCCACTTGTACGCGGATAATCAGCATGGTGTGCTTGAGATCCAAATAGTCTTCCCCGTTTCCGGGAATGACGAATTCTATTCTAGAGGCGTCGTCCGCGAGCGAAGTTACGGGTTTGTAATAATTATATTCTCCGCTCTCAATGCTGGTTTGGATAGGCAGTAAAGTGAAGACATCGAGTTTGCTATTCAAGCGCTCGTTCGAGTGAGTAGAAGCGCACGTGTGGTAGAAGCGAAACCGTCACCACCGATTCCGGTGGAAGTCGAGATTAAAATCCCGACAATCCCGAGAGAGAGAGATGATAACTGCGTTATAAGAGCCATTGCTTCTATTATTCCTAATCGGCAATTTATTGGTCTCTCGTGTACATCAGACAGGTAATGTTCGTTTAAATCGAGTTTTTTGTTGAAATTGATACAAACTTCATCGTGCGTGCGAACCGACAATCGACAGCCGTCGTCCCGAACACTACGAGTTTTACTTCTACAAATGGAAGTTACGATCAAAGAACGGTTTTTTTTTCAACGGTTAAGGCGCTAACAGACTCTTTCTTAATTCTTAATGCGATATTTGTAAAGTTTTGGTTGAAAACTAAAGGCAAATATAAACAGAACGTGTTTTAGTAACTTTCCATGTCGATTAACATTTGATTGTCAACGTCGCAATCGTGTTGAAGTTGTTGTTACGCATCAAGTAAACAATGAAACCACCAACAGCAATAATCAATAAGGAAGCCAGAGAATAAAAAAGTATATGTAATGTGAATCAAATGCAAAGGAATCAACCAGCTACATGTCCCATTACGAAGCATAACACTCACTCGATGGTAGAAATGGCGACGATGAAGCAATTTAAAATACTTAGACGTCGAAAGGAAAGCAAAACGTCGCTAGCGGACTTAGACTTCGATGCAAAAGTAACACGCCGCAATCGTACATAGACGTCGAGACAAAAGCAACACGCCGCAATCGGATTTTGAAAATTCTCGCCCCGGCCGCGCCGGAGGTAACGACGACGTCGCGGTCTTCCATTACAAGCATATTCCTAATTAACGATGCGACTTGCCTGTATCCTTGTTGAATTTTTACGTCTGGACGACGCGAGACGGCTGTCGATTATCGGTTCGAACGCATGACGAAGTTCAAACTAAAATTTAAATTTAAACTCGAACGTTACCTGCCTGATGTAGACGAGACGTAGAGACAAATAGATTGCCAATAGAGTAATAGAAGCAATACACAATGGCTCTTATGACGCAATTATTATGATCTCTCATCGTCGGGATTTTAATCTCAGACGTGAAATCAGAAAGCATTTATTATTGCAGACGTAATTACGAGTTCTTCTTCTACAAGTAAAGTTACGATCAGAGACCTTTCAACGGTTAAGGCGATAACAGTCTCTATCTTAATTCTTAATGCGAATATTTGTAACGTTTTCGTTTTGATTG
>JAJVSH010000073.1:484163-500539 GCA_021460005.1 Tetramorium alpestre | reverse complement strand
TGATCGAGGTCGATAATGTAGGCCGGAATTCTAGGCTATAATATTATGAATTATCAAATTGGCTTTACAGAATACAAAATCCTTTTGCAGGATTAAAGTACATGCAAAAATGAACCACGTGAGTATTGACTTCATATCAAAAATGAAAAAAAAATTAAAATATTCGCTCTTCTTTACCTAACCAAACCTATAAATTCACATAATTTTTGTAAAAATACAACTTTTTAATTATGTGTCGAAATGAAATTTACAAAATTCTATATTGTTCTTTAATATAATCTATCNGTCTGCTCCGTGGTATTTCGCAAATACGGATTGCAGATATCTTATGTCAAGCACATATTGTCATGAGTTGACAGCTAATAAAAAAATTTTTGTTGTTTTCAGCATCAATACTACCGAGCAGACACAGATTAATGCCTATACTTTAACTCTNTAAAAGGATTTTCCAATCAATGAAGGCAATAGAAAGTTGTACCTTTACAAAAATTTTTGGTACCTCGTACCGGCTCCAGGATCCCCTTAACGCTCTCCATGCTGTTTGCATCGGTATTCTTTTTGTCGAATTATCGCGGCAAACGCGTCCGACCTGTCCGAAGACGTGCCAAGGGTCACGCGCCTAAATTAAGATCCAGACGGATACCCAGACAAAGCGATAAAAAAAATTAAGTGTCGTACCGGGAACGGACGGTTCTTCATATCTCGTATTTTTTTTTCTGTCAGTCATATCACGACAGTTCATCTGATCGATCCTGCGGGTAAATGAGATCGATAAATCAGGACTTCTGTAAGACCCAGCGAATCATTGACGGGCAGTGTATACACAGCGACATTGATGCCTGGACATACCGACTGCGCCAGTTCAGAATGTGTCTCTTTCTTTCCAATATGGAAGCATGTGGAAAAAGAAAAAAACGCATTCTGAACTGGCTCTGTCGGAATGTCCAGGCATCAATGTCGCCGTGTGTACATACATACATATCCCTGATACGGACTTTACAGTCATAAATTACCATTTTCCTACTTACCGACATCATAAAATTTTGAATAAAAGAAATATGAACAACGAATTTCGTTCTCAGAGTATATTCTACGTATTAAAATCTACAAATTAATTCTTAAAATTTCAAAAAAGCGGAAGTGCGAGAATGTTATATGCTGCATATTTATCGAAAATTAAAAGTTTCAAGATATAATGCAGGAACTCTGAAAAATATTTACTATAAACAGAACATTGGGAAAATGTAAGTAATATAAAAACTCCAATAAAGAATTTTAATGATTCCTGGAATAATTACTAAAATTATTAAGCTAACGTTGATGTAATTATTAATGTCAGATGAAAACTAAAATGCGCATCTGTATTTCGCGCAAAATAGGAGAATGTAAATCTTCAACAAAATCGACGAAACATAACAATGACTTAATTCTGAAGCAATATGAAAATAAATTTTGCAATATGAAAATAAATTTTGGAACACAGTGATTAATACTCGAAGCAAGTAATCAAATGTTGGCTGCGTTTCGATGTTCACTGCCAATACTTCACTGAAACTCTATAATAGTTTATGTTACGTATACATTATAGATTTTCAATACTGGCAGTGAATATCGGCAGTGAAACGTAGCAATTACATCTTCCTGCGAAGAAGCAATTGCGACTTTTCTCGATGAGGGTAATATCGCGTCATTCGAACACCTGCTCGAGCTCACGCGGTGTCGCCCTTGTGGTGATAAAAATAAACGCACAAATAACCGTGGAGATTCGCGAAGTTCGCTAGTTCCGCGAAGTCGCTCCCTTGTATTACAAACGAGCTAGTACAGTGGAGATATATTAAGACGCGCAGAGCGGCGCATTGAGGGGGATGAAGCAACGCTGAGAAATCCATCGCTCTGTTTCCCGAAAGTGCAATTAAGAAAAGTGTCAGTTACAACAATGCCGTACATTGGACGACGATACGTTTGATCGTAGAGCCGGTCTGAAGGCTTCTGTTTTTCCTCCCTCCCGCGGCGTTCGAGAGGACTAAAGGGTAACAATGCCCACCGTAGCAAATTCCTCGCTCACCTATGAAATTCTCATGTACCTCAACTCCTTTTACTTCGGCATGTTCGCTGTGTGCGAGTTGTGCATGGGGCTGTTCAAGGTCGCAAACATGCCGTCACCGGGTGCAGGCAAAACCCTCATAGAGTTTGCGCTGCTGTTTTTCTTGATCCTGACAGAGAGCGGCAGGATTTACCTGGGAAGAAAAGGAAATCTAACCGAGCGCGGGCTGCCAATTCTCATCGGAATTGTCCTGACTATTCCCAGCTCGCTGGCAACGCTCTATTTCCTGCTCTGGCAGTACTATGTACTCAGGCTGGAGGTGATCCTCTGCAGCATACAGCTGGTTCTGCTGGCATCCGAGGTGGTCATTGCGATCATGTGCCTTATAGCCATCTACCGACCACCAGCCCCAGGAAAATAATTAAACCGTTGCTGCTTCTAGTCGCACAATGACTCTACGTTCTGCACTTGTCACGCTTAATAAACCATTCCGAGTGTCGTCAAGGCCAAGATCAGAGTGCTTACCGTTATTTTATCATGCAATAAGACTTCTTGCTGTGTACAATTTTTATTATTATATCTGTATCTATAAGACAATTCCCACATGAGAGGATTATGTTATTTTCTCTCAAACATGATAAATTCGATTTTGCGTGATAACTTCGTGACACATATTTTTTAAGAAAATAAAGACTGGTCATCAAAAAGATTTTTATGTATGACTTCTCTAATCAAGAATATAAACACTGCCATGTGTAAATATTTTCACCGCAAATATTATTTAAGCAGTAATTTATCCAAGTAATAACTCCAAAGAAAAAAAATTATATGTGTAGCACTATATCTACTTCTATTATGAATATAATCATCAATCTTGATAAGAAATTTGCACGTATATTTGTTGTGTATACGCATTTATATCAAAATAAATATTTTTCAAATAAATAATACAATACTTACGCCGTAATACATATGGCGTAATACATACACGCAAACAAACACGCAAATATACACACGCACATATTCTCTTTTCGTAATGGTATATAATGCCGACATTTCTTTCAGATCACATACATCTTCAAGTACTTATCTTCTCAAATACATTATGCGCCATACATGACTGCAAAACTTATAGCAAATATTTCTCAGAATCGATATGTTTGAAAGCTATCAAAACTATCGGAGATTTATAATGTGTATGAAAAGATTATGACGATTAGTTTTAATTAGAAATAAAAGATCAAAATTTAGCATTCGTAACTACAATCAATATCTAATTACTATGACAAAATTCTATCCTAATCTATGGCAATTGCAGTAAACAGTCGATAAAATACTACATTTATGACAAAATTGTATTTTTACCTAAATAATATAACTTTTAATGTTTTATACTGTTTGCTGCGGCTCTACGTCTTCTGATCGCACGTAATCGAGTGTTACAATAAATTTGTAAAAATACCGAGCCGAATACCAATAGTATACCAAATACCCCAACAATTGTGAACTGATGATGATAGCTCAAACATGATAGTAGTATCGCTAGACCCTGTAACAAACATTATTTAAGTGCGGGATTGTACTTTTTATATTTCCTTTCTTCATGAATTGATATCAAATGATTATATACCTGACGAATGGTCATTATAATGACAAATGTAATGGTTCCAAATTTTGAAATGGTATAAAAAATGTACAATTGGCCAGTTGCTGAACACAGTGAAATCAGCAAACAGTCAAATATAAACCTGGGATACTGTATAATAAAAGTCATTAATGCTACTTTTATGTAAGCAATATTACAAGAAACTATTGCATATCGTAAGTTAATTACCGTCGTTATGAAAGAAAATATCAGTGGAAAGCTCGATTGTTGAAATAGAGACATTGCAGTCAACAAACAAGAGAACATATTAACTGCACACATCATTTGTACGCTAGTTACACCATAGTCTGTAAAAAGTGCATTCTGCCAGGTACTTGTGAAACTATCTAACAATAAGTATCCTCCCAATAAAATAACCCCGGAAAGTGTTGTAGCCCCATCTAAAGGTATTTGTCATAAATTGATTACAATTAAAATTGTTATTATATTTAATAAGTATTACATTTATATTATATTTAATATTACCGTTTTTATGATCAGAACTGTCCAACATAAAGAGTGTCATTCCAATAGAAATGAGAATTGCGGTAACATACTCGTAATACTCGTATGTCGTGTGTGAAATTATTTTTCCCATTAACATAACTGGGATAATTTTAGAAGCTTTGGCTAGAACCTAAAAAAATAATTGGATGCATATAAAACATTCACACAAATATTCATATTTTGGCAAAGAAAAAGTTGTATTAGACACTAGAGAAATCAACGAATTATAAAAAAATATATACATGTACGTAATTTTTTACCTGCGTTGGAAAACTGACATACTTCAAAGCTTCGTATTGACACCAACTGCTCATAATATTTGACAAGGAACAAAATGCATATTTATATAATGGCGTCTTATGCTGCGGTTGACGTTGAATAAGTAAATATAATCCTGATATTAAAAAAGCAAGAATTCGATTCACAAAGACTAGGAATTGCGAATCATGAAATCGCGCTTTATTGCCAGAAGCATCTTCATATTCCTGTATAACATAAATCAGTAATATCTTGGTTTAATTTGAAAATTATATAAACAACAATAAAATAATCATACTATATACTAATCCTAATAATAACAATAATAACATAAAAAGCATATTGTTTTCTTAATAGATATTTCTCTGTCAATAGAGTTTGGCTAATATCTGTAACTAATACCTGTGTCATTATCTTTTCCTGCAAGTAACCCCATGTTAGATAACTAATTTGTAGTCCCATAAAACAATATATCAGGAGTAGGACATCTTGGGTAAAAGTACGCTGGACATGAGTGGAAGCATTAGCTGGAGTATAAGCTGGTGAGTCCAAAAGACCTGTCTCGCAGTGTCCCACAAAGCACGAATGCACCAGTCTAGGAATACAGCCTTTTCCTGTATAAACATATATTTTTTTTCAACTACCACAGGTATATCATTATATTGTTCTTTCTGAATCAATACTTACCACCTCTTTGAATGTATTTTGTATATCGTACATATTTATATATAAGGCAACCCGGCAACAGCACAGTAGCATATCCCAATAAATTCAAACATAATCGAATAATCCAATTATATGTAGATATTTTGAAGATCTCTTCATTATTTGTGAATAATTTGATGACTTCGCTGGTTCCAAATATGACGCTGACTGAAAGTAGTAGCAGCATGCTACCAAATGCAGTGTCTTTAATTACATTAGTAATAAAAACATGAAAATTATGTATGTAATTATAATTATAGAAAAATAAGATATCAAAGATACAAGAGAGAATGCGAGCACACAGTGAACGCTAGTTTGTTTAATCGTCCTGTCAGTTGTAAAAACGAAACTGATGCCGCATTTACGCCAAAGTCGAGATTAAGACATACCATATCACGATGTCACCCATAAAGTTTCCCATATTTCTCGCGAGTGAGGAACTCCGGCAACGATATCCAATTATCCCATAACCTTCGTCATGAACGTCCCTTTGTCTAGCTTACGTGCGTGCGGACTTCCATCCGCTGTGCATTGTTATACACTACAAATAATTGTCATTAAAATTGCAGTTTTATCTTATCTCCGCCTTCTTGTACGATTCTACCATGGTGTTTCTAATCTTCGTCATAGGCGAAACATGCGATACACATTATAGAAACACATATATAGATGTATACATACTCGCGACTTGCGACACGTATCGCAGGAAGAGGTCAGGATCGACTCGAGTCTTTTAGAGTGCCAGAGGGTATACTATTAATGTAACTAAGTTTCACGTTAAAAAGGATTCGTTTCTCTAAAGCCACAAACTTGATCAGACAAATCGAAGCCTTTTGATTTTATTATTTAATTTATAATTTAATTTGATTTATCCATGTAACATCGTTATACAATCCAATCATCATGATTTTAATACAAAAATATGAAGATACAATATGATAGCACTAAAAAGTAACAAATTCACCACTCTCAACATATCCTCATAATCCGAGATTATATTTATTCAATAAACTCGAAGACATGTCAGCGAAGATTAACAGCATGTGCCGACGCGACTGATTAATCAAAATGTTTGTAAGTAAAATGTTACATTTGCGATTTGCCAATAGAAACCAAGCCGTTCAAAAAATGATGATAGACTCTGCTCGATTTCGGCAATTCATCTATTTTATTATCAGATTCTGTTATATTTTTGCCTACATTCTATAAAAATAGTAGCACACTTTCCAAATTGTTTTCGATAGATTTGGCTGTTAGAAGCTGCAACAGAAATTGAACAGATTTGCTGACTTGAATATATGTACAACAATAGATTTTAATGTTATTGTTTCGTGACGCAATTTTAAGTTATTCAAATGATGGAATTATCGTTAATTACTATTAATTAATTAATAGATATGTTTTTCTGATTAAATTTTTTTTTAAAACATCTTTTTCTTTATATTATCCAATTATATAAGTATTTATTTTATTTTACGAATAGAAAGCATAATACATAGCGCATTAAAAATATATTAAACAGATTGATCTTACAAATAAACAAATAAACTTTTCTTGCACGCGCACGAAGCGCCCAGTACAAGTACAATCCTGTCGAGACGATGCGCATGCGCAATCTTGATTAGTGCGCGTCTCGAGTGATTTAATTTGATCCGGCTTTAGAAAATACAAGCCTAACGTTCGTAACTGCGGGCATCTATTATAATACGCTACTCGCGAAGGACAGCACATCACGAATCGCCGCGTGCGATTGGCGAGCAGCGGCCTTGAGAATAAACGCATTCGGACGTGTCTCGCGTATGTACATACATACATACATCAGAGACGCCCATAGAATGGGAGAAGATGGGGGGAGGACTCGAATGAGAAGAACTCAAGTGCCAAGGAATCTGGCTCAATTTTATATATATATATATATTTTTTTTTTTTCAGGAAAAAGGAAAACAGGAAAGATTTACACAAACTTTTTCTTTTTTTTTTAGACCTGATAGAAATATTCTTTAATTTCACATTATTGAAATAATGATTATATTTTTAACAGATTTTAAAATTTAGACTACTAATATAAAAGAATTCTTTTTTTTATCTAACTTTTTTACTCACTATAGAACTGATTATTAAATATATTTACAAATTAAAGATTTTTTTATTTCTTCAGCTCGAATAATATTTTAATTTTAATAACAAACATGATTATTGACAAACTAGATATTGTAATAAAATTATTTAGATTATTAACTTAATACTATATTAAAATTTTAGGACTTCGACATTTATTAAAATATTGGAAAGAAGGAGGGCTGATTTTGTCGACGAGATCTACAATTCATATGGACGGCCCTGCATTCCTTGCGCGTCGCGCTTGCGTGGCACGAGAAGAATACTAGGCATGTGCGATAGTACGTATACACTCGGTATATAGGTATATGGGTACACGGCCGACTAACCCGGAGCCGTCCTAAAAAAGCACGCGAGGCAATCTAGCTCGTGCGATTCACGGTGCAAGGACACGCACGCGCGCTACGTTGCAATCTAACCCCTAACCTAACCTCCCTAACCGCCCCGTTTCCTTTCCTACTCTTCCACCCCCGTCCCATCCGCGCCCCATTAATTCCTGAGATCGCCCTCTGCATGACCGATTTAAAACCGATTCTTTTCATCAACGAAAATGTCGAATTTTGTTAATTTCTTTAACATGTAGATGTAAAATTTCTTTAACATGAAGATGTAAAATGATCTTGATATCATTAAACATTGTAATTTCATCCAAAGTTTGTCTTAGATTAGATAAGGGGCGAAGATTCGTTGCACAGTTGTTTGGAGTTTACAGCGCGGTAAGTATTCGATACGTTCGCTAGAGTCTTTTGCATTTTCTTTTTTTTTTTACTTTTAAATCCTCAGCACAAATTCTCCGGAAGAATTCATGTATTTTTGCCTACATGTTTCTCAAAGCATTTAATTTATCCAGTTGTTTAGTATAAGTAAAAGCTATGTATTTAATGTATAATTTAAATCTAGATCTTTGCGAATCTTTGAAATGAACGGTTCTTTTTTTTTTTTTTTTTAGAATCCTTTCGCTTGTAATCGATTATTGCGTCGAACGCTTCGATGGAATCGAAAATCCGAGTGTGTAAACCGGTTGACCATAATTATTATATTACGTCGAGAATGATAAGCAGAGAGAGAGAGAAAGAGAGAGACGTTTCCCCTCTCAAGTTTAGCGGATACTGAATAGGTGTCGCAATCGAGGAAAAATTCCACGATCGTTAACTAATCATGAAAGATCCGAAAAGCCATTAAAAGATTTCTTTTACTAACGATCGTTATTAACTGTCGATCCGGTCCCTAATACTATCTCACTCGACTGCGACATCTCGTTTACGAAAAATGTTCTTCCCTGTCGGATAGAAAACATTTTCTTCCACTCTCCATTCGAGGTGCACTAACGGCCGGTTGTTATCGGCGTTATCAGGCTCGTTAAGTATCGCGGGCGTTACTTTATTGAACGGAGAATTAATGACTCAATGATGGTACAGAAAATTAATGGATAACGCACTCGGTGGTTTGGAGGTCGTGATATATCGACATCGCGCAACAGAATATAGCAAATGCCAAGAAGTAAAGAGTCGTTTGCTTCCGTTTTACGAAATTACGGTCGGATGAAGAATCGATCGCTTGATTAAGTCGAAACGAATTGCCATTCTGACCACATGTTGTATAAAATTCGCGCATTTTTTATCGATCATTGATAGAATGTCTGTCTGTGTATGTGTGTGTGTGTATGAGTGTGTGTTGTTGTTTTGTATATCGATATATTTCTCTGCCTAATTAATGTCTATATTATAAAGAAACACAATAATGTCTCCTACCAGTGTAAAATAGCGCGAGACACATCAAGTATCTTTAACTGAATCTCGCAAAACGCGAGATTTGGGAGAAACTCTTAGATTATCTTGAGATCTCAATAACAGCTAAACCAAGCTGAAGACAGTTTGGATTTACATCATAAAAATAAGTTACATCATAAAGTTACATAAAAAAATTACATCATAAAAATATTTTTATTTTTCATCTGTGTGTCCTAAATGAAGATATTACGAAAACAAAGTCTGAAGTGGCAAATTTACATTTAAGAAATTATAAAAATATACGGAGTATTCTATGAAGCGAGGTTTATTATAAATAAGATGTTTGATAAATGTTTTCTTTTTCTGAAAATGTTCTACCTCGCTTAATCATTCCTTCATATTTCATTAATGAAATATATCTTGATGTCTTACATATTTTTCATTCCATTACACTTCGCATGGACGTCTCCCTTGCACGATTGCAGCCCAAATTATTCACGCCTTGACATTTCGTTGTTAAGAAACGATCTTTTCTCGACTCGGTCGATTAGGAGTATCGTGTTTATGAGCGAACTCTTCGCATCACGAGCGAACGTTGAGTTATCGCTTGTCCAATCCGTCCACCGAGGAATTCCTTTTTTCTCTCTCTTTCAGACACGTGTAATACGCGGCCGCGACATTATGTATACATGAACTGAAGGCCTGATCTCGCCGTTCCATTTTTTTTTCATGTCGCAGAAAAACCTTGAAAATGGTACACTTATTCCATCCTGCCCTACTTTGATACGCGGATTACGTCTCGCTTTTCTGGACTGTCCTAGATCATTCTGGTGACTATCCGGGATACAACCAGCATCATGCGCAAGCGTTCGCGCCGACTCGTTGCATTTATGCCGACAATGAGCACAGTAAAATGTTACAACATTCTTCGACACCAATGTGTATACGAGCACTTTTTGCGTCAACACCTAATGTTAAACAGGTGTTATACATGTATTGTGACTAATCGTTATAAGGAAAAACAGCTATTAACGACCAATAACTGACACCGCGACGTGCGTTGCATTGTATAAAGTTGATACGTACTCGAAACACGACATTTTACATTTCCATGTAAATTTTGCTCGTTATAACAAACGATAAATAGATAAATGCATCGGGTTATTTGATCGAAAGAGAATGGTGGGCAAGTGAATTATATATAATCTAAATAACATGAAAATCCACGGGACGCAAGTAACACAACCGTACAAAAATAAGTTGTGTACAAATATTATCTGATTTATTGACGATGATTTATTCATTTCAGCCAAGAAGCGAGAAGTTTAAACCATACATTCCTACATTTCACTCATCTTTCCACACTTTCCTAGAATATCTTCTAATAATCTGAGTTTAACATAAGTTAAACTTTCCTTCTTTTTCACCTTACTACTGACTTTGTCTCCTGTTATCCTTATTTTTTTCTCTTCTCTTTTTTTCCCCTCTATCTTCCCTTTCTTAAACTTCATCCTTTTTTACTATTTGTTTTACAATATTCGATTTTTAATTTAATTTCGATTTTAATTTCGATTTTAGACAATTATCATCAGGCACGAGCTCAAAGATTTCGTATTAAATACAATGATATTCTCGATTCAGATGGAACATAAGTTTTTTAATTTACGTTGCTATTTTTATAGCAATTTTTTAACTCCATGACAATCGTGATCCTGATAGACTAACGATATTGATCTTAACAGCTCAGATGGAGCGTGAACCGCGAAAGTGACTGTCACTATTTTGCTAACGAGACTAAACAGATTGGCGCGGAAGGCTCGAGACAGCCTTACTTTTACAACACGATTTTCTCGAGCGTACAGAAAGTTGCAAAGATTGTTTAACAAAGAGCGATCAAAAGTCGCCGCGCAATGAGAGAATTTGTTTGTGCTTTGAATGCCATCATCGTTAAGTCGACTTTGGAGAAAATGTTTGTCATTTTGCTTAGCGTTTGGTAGCTATTTATCGCCAAGTGTCTTTGTTCTAATAATTCCGAACATTCTAACCGTCAATATTTAACCGTTAACCGTCAATCGCATAATGGCATGCCTAACTAGTTTTAGCTACAGTACATTACATTAGCGACTTCAGATAGCAAGTTATTTATTGTTATTTTTATACCAAAATAACATTTTTTAAGATATTTCAACGTCAAAATGTGACAGCTAGCTATCTGGGTCGAGAATTGTTAAAGTTTAATCCAATAAATATAGCATCTGTTACCATTCAAAATATATCTCGTCATAACCCACACAACAAAATGTCTAAAAAATGTTTAAAATCGAGTCATAAGATATCTTAAAGTCGTCTTTAAGACGTCTTTTAAAAATATGTCTAAAAGACGTCTTAAAGATGTCTTTAAGATGTCTTATGGCCCGATTTTAGACATTTTATTGTCTGGGAAGTCTAATTTCATTTTCAGAAATAAAACAACAAAAACACGGTCAATGAGATGCATAGTTATGCAACGCAAATCTTTTTTAAGAGGGCACAATTCATCGCGAGGCCTAAACGTGCGACGGGCATTTATGACGCTTGTAGCATTCTCTTCACGCTGCTCCGGACCAACGAAGAAAACGAGCGGGCACGACGCGATGCTCTCCGTGAAAGAACTTTGCTCCCGATACTAGGAACGTGCATAATCATCGCCGAGGTATATCTGCCGCGATACATTTATAGACCGCCAAGGATAAGGAATCCGTGAGAGCGCTATCGCGCGATCCGTCGCTCGTCTCGTGTGAATGCAAGCCGTGCTATCGCGTTTAAAAAAGGCGCAAAGGTCGCCGTACATTGCTCATCGCGCGCGCGGGAAGCAGCGAAATCCGCAACACCGTGCGCGCTTGAGCGTCGACGAGACAAGTACGTCGCGAACGTGCGTTCGGCGAATACGCCACGCGAGATTCGTCTCGATCGCGGTCTATACGGAAATACCTCTGACGTTTTGTTTTCGTTCAAGATCGTTTCGGACCGACATATTAGTTCGGAGCACGAATAATGAGTGCGTATGCGCGTATGTGATGAAAATCGCACGAGCAATTCCGCCAGTCGTCCGTAATAATTAAAAAAAAAGCGGCCGAACGCGGCAAACGTCAGTCCGCGGCGGCTGCGCGCGGCGACGAACGCTGTGTAAATTCGATCTAAAGCGCGCGCGTCGCGGAGACGCGCAGGACAACGCAGCGCCAGCAGGTTTATTACGTCCGTTATATCCCCCGCAGCAGGGCTTACGTAACGTTACGGCGCGCACCATCCGCCGCGTTGCGTTGCAACGCTCGCCGCGGTTCCGTGAGACTCCGAAAGGTCCCGGAAGCGTCCGTCCGATCAGTCGGTCGGTCGGTCGGTCGGTCGGTTGGTCGGGTGAACTTTTCGTGGAGCGGCGAAGAGAGGGACGGCGGCGGTGCCCGCGGCTGCATTCGGCTCGCTCCGCCACTGCCGAACGGAGCCCGCGCTGACGACTAACGACGGAAGAGAGAGAAAGAGAGAAACTGCGCGCGCACTAAAGAGTGAAAGAGAGAGAGAGTGAGAGAAAGAGACAAGGCGGAGTAGCGGTAGGTCAGCCGCAGGCGAGACGAAGACGCAGCGAATCTAGAGAAGAGGTGTAGGTGTGCGAGATACACACCGAGTTGCGCGAGTATCAACCAGCTGGTTGGCAAGGGAGCTGCGAGCAGTCGCCAGTGAGACGCGGCACCCCGCGAGCGCGTGTGTCATTTGTTCGNTCGCTCGCACGTTCGTTCGTTCGTCCATCCGTCCGTCCGTGCGCGCGTACATACTCGTGGCGAGAGTTCTTTATTCGCGTTCCCGCCGCCACTATCACCCCCCCCCCTTCTCCCTGCTCTCCCTCTTCCTGGTTCCATCGTACTCGCCACACATTCGTACGCTCGTCCGCTCGCGCCTGGCACCTCATTCTCGGACACGACACTTGCCCCCGCGAAGCGAGCATCGTCTGCTGTGCTTCCTCCAGTGTATCGCTCCATCATTATTCGTCCTGCTCGCGCGCGCGCTTGTCCGCACCGTTTTTCCTCTCTTTCTCTGTCTCTCTCTCTCTCCCTTTCTTCCTCCCCTCCCTCCTCGCCGTACAGGCTCCTCCAATCAGAAGACAAGAAGAGCGAGAGAAAGGGTGTGAGTACGTGTGGTGCGCGTCTCCGTGGTGTGTACATCAACCAAGCCTTGATTGTGTGCCGTTGGTGCGCGCGGCCGTCTGTTCCCTCCGTAATCTCCGCGAGCCGTGCGTGTGCACGCTCGCGTGCGCGCGCGCGCGCGCGCAGGTTGTGTGGGCCGGAACGCGTGTGTGTGAGTGTGGGGGTTACGTGCGCGCAACGAGCGAACCAAGATGGCCGCCGATTCAGGAATGGAGACGTGTCCCTCCCCGGAGATTGCGGACTCCAGAAAGCGGCCGCTCGACTGCGACGTGGAGAACGGCGCGACCAAGAGATCGCACTACGGATCAGGTATTCCCGATCGTGCGTTGTCGACGTCGCGCGTCGACGTCGCTAGCGACGTCGTCGCGAGATCGCAGCGATTTCGCTCGCTCCGCTCGCTCGCCCGACGTCGCCGTCGTCGTCGGAGCGCCTAGTCTTCTCTCACGTATACTCGCGCACCACGTTCGCATGATAGACTATACGTAACGTTCTTTTCTTCCCTCTGTCTCTCTTGTTCCTCTGTTTCTCTACGTCTTCCTCCCTCCCTCCTTTCTGCTCTTTCTGTCTGTCTCTCTCTCTCTCTCTCTCTCTTGCTCGCTCGCGCGCGCCTTTGACAATCCTGTAGTCGTCGTCGTCGTCGTTATCGTCGTCTCTGCCGCGCTCTGTTGACACAACGGATCCGTTCCCTTTCGTTTCCCACTTCGTGGGGGCTCTCGTTGGCCGTACGAACACGGTGTACAGCGCCTCACCTCGCTTCGTCTCGCGCATCCTCGCCCGTGCCACGTCTCCTTCCGCCTGGCCTCATCGCCCCGTTTTTCTTTTTCCTCTGTCTCTCTTTCTCTTCCCCTTTATTCCTGATTCTATCTTGTCTGATCGGAGCCGCGCGCGTGGGATACGTTCAAGTTTGACGGCGAACCGGGATCGGTCGTAGCGGGAAGCGGTATTTTGAATTTTGACGTTCCATCCGCACGACATCCTTCACTTCCTCTCTCTCTCTCTCTCTCTCTCTCTTCCTCTCGCGCTCTCGCTCTCCCTCGGCCAACGTGTGGGCGGTCGTGCCTGTGGAACATCGTTAATGGAGGACTGCTTCAACGGCGGTGGCTGCTCCAACGGTGACTCTGCAACTTTGTCGCGCAAGCATCGTGGAAATAGCGGCGCACGTTCCCGCCGCGCCGCTACCTTCCCGTCATCGTCATCGTCATCGTCATCGTCGCCGTGCATCGCACGCGCGCGGCTGTCACAGCACTTTGCGCTCCGCTCCGTGCCGCGTATCCGTAACGCGGTGCCGCAATCGCAACCGTCGCCGCCACCGCCGTCGTCGTCGTCGTCGACAAGTCGCCACCGCCGCAGCCATCCGCGCGCAGAACGACGGCGCCCACTAGGATGTGGCGCATCGGTGAGTTTGTCACGCACGCACGCACCCACCTCGCGTCCCTCCGCCTCGCCGAGGAGGTTGACGGGTCAAGGTCGCCGGGCCAGCCAGCCAGCCGAGCTAGCGGACGAACGAACGAGCGAGCGTACGAGCGAGCGAGGCCGAACCGAACCGAGCCGAGCCAACCAGCCAGCCAGCGCGCAGGGCCCTCCATCTGTCAAACAGCTGTTTGCCTTCCGCATATCCAACTTCCTGCTGTGCATCGTCCCTTTCGCTCCGATCGCATCGTTCTCGATTACCGTTCCCTGTCCGACGACGTTCGTTCGTACGAAAAGATAAAGGAGGCTCGGAACGAAGTGCAGTTGGTCAGTCGAGTCGCTCCCGGTTCCTCCGTATCTTGGTTAGGCCACGTCGATAGGTCTTTTGTCATGACGTGACACTTGAATCCCGACGTCTTCAGTCGGAGTTGATCGCCGTTTTGACCGTGATTATGTCTTTTCTATCTAAACAGCGCGAGATTTATTTATTCGTCCTTTTTCTTCGTCCCTATCCTCTTCTCTCTTTGTTTCTTTTTTTTCTAGGCTACGTTCCGATATTCACTGCCAGTACTGCAAATCTATAGTCTATGTCACGCACATTATAGATTTTCAATACTAGCAGTGAATATCAGAACGCAGCCCTAGTCAAGTGACGGGATTACGGTTTATAAAATGATTCTCCAACGAATCTGACGAATTAACCAAGATCACCGACGAGATGCTATTAAAGACCATCAACTCTGGGCAAATGATCGTGTCTATAAATGGGGCCTCAGCGGTCCGAAGATAATTGAAGAATATCATTATTTCGACCACAGATTTCAATTTTTCAATTATTAAATATAAATATATCTGAATAATCAGATCTAAATAATCTGAATAATCAGTCCTTAACGTAACAAACTTGATTTATTATTATATATATGTTTTATAAGTAATAATATGATACATTATTAAAAAAAATTACATTTTTTTAATAATCGTCATTCGTTGGATAAACAAACTCGGATAACAGTAATAAAATTGCAGTTTTTAATTAAAATTAAACATCTTCGAGTTCCAAATATGTATATATATATGTATTCATGTTTGCGAAACAACAGAATAATAATAAATCATAAGATTAATATTAAGAGCTAATAATCTAAATTTTAATAATCACGCGAACTTCCATAAGATTGTCAATCTTTAAAAGTATCTCCTCGGTTCTAAGATCATCGATTCTAAAAATTTATTTAATAGGCCAATAAGAGTCAATCTTTGATGGGAATAATAATGTTTAATTTAGTATAATGTTACATTCTTCGAATGTTTTAGCTCTTGTTTAAGCCATCTTTAGCGCGATTATAATATAATACAATGTTGATTGATCTGGGATTTTGAACTAACTAAAATTATTCGCCTTAAAAACTGCTGATTGACTCTCATTGTCGTATTAAGTAATTTATTGAACTTTTCAAGAGTCCGTTTTTGTCGATCATCGTTTCTTTTCGTTTCAGCTTGGTCATTGTTGACTCGTATTTCTTGTATCACATAATCAAGTTTATTATTCAGTAAGATATACAGTAAGATATGCGATTAATGATCAATTTAATTATGTAATGATAATATTCTAGTTTCGGATAGCGTTATCTGTCCGAAAATAACGTCGCGTAGTAGTTTCGCTAAGAGTAGTACATAAATTCATACGAAATATATTATTAGGTACAAAAAGATCTATGCTCGACTGTATTTGGCACATCTTCTATTTAAAATTGATTATTGAAACAGACATGACTTATATA
>JAJVSH010000073.1:402860-475131 GCA_021460005.1 Tetramorium alpestre | reverse complement strand
TATATAAACGGATGATATTATAAAAAATTGTTGATAAAATATTTGCGTCCGTAAAGAGAAAAAAACAGATTTATGTTTATCCATAAATTCTATGTGAACTATTATCAATTAAACTTCACTGTGTTGCCCAAATATATTAAAAAGTCACCGAAACATGAAATGTTTAATTAGGTTGCTGTAGGTGTAGATAGATCGATTCTAAAATTTTAAGAGAGCATAAATGTAAATTATAGTGTAAATTTAATTTATGGATTAGTGTGTTCTAATGGCCTTCGTGCTATTAACGCTAACGGCAGCATAATATATTTCATTGATTAATATACATATAATAATATAATCATCATCATGCATCCTCTGGTCATCATATTAGATTGGCTACCACTGAGTCTCATCGCGTTAAAAATCTTCTATTATAGTTGGCTACGAATATTATCTGGCTGACTGCCGGTAGGGCGAACAATGCTGTTAAATTTGTTGCACGACACTAGGAATCGAATACGTGAAAGAAAAAGAGAGGCGTTTGTCATTCGAATTTGCCATTAGTCGTTCATCTCTCACGGATGTTTATATAGGACACAGACACAATTTTACATTGCCACTACTACAAATATGTACGTTATCTATTAGATTTAATATTATTTATTCGTCCTTCATATTCACGATCGTACGTTATTTATCGTCCTAATATTTATTCGCAGTCAGAATGCGTCGAATTTGTGGAGTTATCGTCTGAGAATCAGTACTTTTATTTTATACTCTCTTGTTGTTAAAGTTGTGAGAAATAGCTGTGTAGTCTCATCCAATTGTAATGCTAGGTGAACGAGATTGGACGACAAATTTTCATCTGCAATTCGCTTATCGGCTATTTATTTCTGATCGCTGAAAAATGGTTGCTCGCACGAGCGATCGCTTCTTTTAGGTAACTCGAGTCATTCATCTCCAAGCTCGTTCACCGTTGCCGTATATTCGCAATAGTCACGCAGTAATCCTAGCGCCGCTCGAACGATACAATTTACATAAAATGGCAAAAGAAAAAAAACCGCCGTAGGCGTATCCTCTCGTATCTTCGTTAGCGCGAAGTGTGAAGCACACTAATTTTGTGATATGCATCGCCTGTTGGTACAAATGACACGAGTTATGACGTACATGTTTGTAGAAACGCAATACCCGAGCGAGAAAGAGTAAGCGGAGGACGAAGACTCTCTCTGGCGAACAATCTACAGGTAGCACCCACGTTAAACTAGAATAGGGTTACGGGTTTCTCTGATATTAAAACATTCCGTAGTAGAGCAGATTACATATAAGACTAGCTGTGATGGAAAGGTGAAAAGAGAATGTATATTATACCAGCTGCCAGTACATGAAAGATGACACGAAACAAAGCTACGTTTGATAGAATGTAAAATTGTAGGATTTATTTGCGCAGGTAAAGTAAAGTGCTTGTGCGACGACATGCAAAAAGAGGCCGAGGCAAGGAGAGATCGAGGAAGGAAACAAGAGAGCTTTGTCAGAGCGCACGATTAAATTTAACATGCCCAGTTAAGCATGTTACAGAGCAATCTTGCGCGCGCAATGATGCGTCCATATTGTTTTTGTCACGATGAGGAATGACAAGAGAAATCAGGACGAAGCCGAGTCCTCTTCTTATGTAAAACGCGTAAAAATTCGTGCAACACGAATCTCCTTGCGAATATTCCGGATAAGAATCAAATACAGGTGGAAAGGAGCACAGATCACGTATAGAGGCCATAGCGCGATCAGCCAGTCTAACATAAGTATTCTCCTTAGTGTAACGATGAATTAAAGTGTACCGCCTGTTACATTTTAGTAATCACATTGATGCTATTGTGCGTAGAGAGTTTGCAGAATTATGTCGAGGTCGTTACTTCGATAGCGGCTCAAGTGTTTCCTCACGATGTGCAATCTGTTTAATCTGGTATAGCGAGAAACATCTCAGGAGTATCTCCCATTGACTGGATTTGGCACCAATTGTATTTGATATTCCCAAAGTGCAGATAACGAGGTGTGCTTAGTATAGATATATTTTTCAAGATCCGGGAAATTAACAGCGAGGGAAAGATTTTAACATGCATTTGTATATACTAGATATAACAATGTTAACGGGCTTGCTTTTATATTCACTTCTGAGGATTGTCTATAATATCTTGCAGATGAGCGAAACATGCAAATTGCAGTGTCGTTATCGAAATAACACTTTCGGCGAACTTTTCCGATGTTGCTTAACGGCATAAGTGTATATGCGTTAATGCATTAGCATGTATGTGTATATATATATATATATATATATATATATATATATATATATATATATATATATCTATATGTATCTTTGACATGTTACATAGTACCGAGGTGTTTAATGATTACGTCAATAAGCGTACGGTTTCGCGTGTAAACTCAAGCTGCGTAAAACCAGTCCCCATGTGCGGCCAGTATTGAAGCAGAAATAATTTTGTCACGAATATTAGGTCGACAATCGACAATGCCGCAATATATTGTACGTATGTTAATAATAGGGCGTTATGTATATATATTGGTGACAAAATTATTGTATCACGTGTAACGATATTGATTCGCGATAGGGATCATTTAGTCCTTTCCGATTCCACGAAAAATTATTTTTAACGTTCTCTTTAAATTTCTCATTCTACAATCGGTATTCGTCGATAGAAGACGTGGAAAATATTTCTCGCTTGCTACATTTCAGAGGAATTCAGCAATCGAGATCCTGGGAACGGAAAGGACGAAACTTTTGCACGCGCGTCGTTGAGGATTTTCTGAAACGATCGACGCAACGTCGCAGCGGCTGCATCTGCACAAGGTGGCAAAAGCAGTATTGGTCGGCCAGTCAATGTTACCTACGAGTTGTTTAAGCGAGAGGACGATGTTACAATAGACCGGCAGTCGCCGCCCACCCTTGTTAGGAGGATCTTTTATTTTTTCATACAGTGCTTTGTTTTGTACAGATTTAAGATATTTCTCCGTTCGCGAACCTGCTAAGCGCGAGGACGCGACGGGTAACTCATGTATACGCGTTGCTTCGCCAGTCGATAGTTTTAACCGAAGAACGCAGGCGTAGATTGTGTGTAGCTAGTTTCTTAAATCTCTTACGAAATTACAGGTTTGAGCAGGTTAAAACAATAAATGATCGATTCTATCTGAAACAATGAAAGAAATGAAAAAGGGAAGATAATTACGTATCTCTGTATACAGACGTGTATACGCTCGTACTTGCAGATGAGAATACACGAAACGAATTAGGAAAGGAAACGTTAAATTATAACTCTCGTAAAAAAAAATATATATATATATATAAAGAAAACGTGGAGGTGTAGCATAGTAATCAGGGAACTGTAGGAATTGCATTGACTCGCCTCAATTCTAATTATGACTATTGTTACAGTAACTATTAACTGAATTTGACACTCGTCGTCGCGCGGAGGGTGACTCGCGTGTCACGTTACTTGGCTGTGTGTGTTAGGCTACATCGTAAAAATCATGTTCCATCGTACTTTTCATGACTCCACTTCGCATTAAGCTCCATTAAGTAGGATGCGAGACGAGAGAGAGAAAGAGAGAAACGCGAAAGGAAAGAGATAAAAGAGGATGCGATTAGATGACAGTCGTGTTTTATGCCAAGGATAGAAAAGAGAGTCTAGGATTTTCTGCATGTCACCCGCACTTCACACCCTTTAGTGCCATATCGAACACTCTCCCCAATCCCTTCCCATCCATCTCCTTCCCTTGCCACCCATCGGTCACCACTTGTTAACGTTTAACAGTAGAACGTGTTGTTAAAGATGTGTATATCCTGCGCGACGTTCGCAGGCCGTTTTCAATGAAAATCGGACTATATCATTTATTTCACGTTAATATAAATACTAAATAATGTCGTTATGGAGCATATTACGCGAGATACTTTATTATACACCTACTCTTAGTTTGCAGTATGTGGAAACTAGAGATTCTTATAGCAGCCAAGNATATTATAGGAATAAAAAAAAAGATAAGAAAGAGAGAATAATACGGAAATGGTAATGGCCCATGCTCTATTATAATACACTGACCGCTGCAAATTGAGAGATATGTTATTTAATGGATACTTTGATTTCAATATTGTTGCGTTACACGTTTCCTGGTTTAACACAGTGCCCTATTTCAGCTTTGCCCTGCGTTTGATCGGCGGTAATAATTAAAGTAAGAGATGCAACAGTGTCTAAACATAAACTAATTGATATACATATACGTGCATAGCAATTTGGTCGTGATTATTGCTGAAAAAAAAAAAGAAAATCGATTGTATAAATTTTACCCTAAGATTCGGACAAATTCAAATATTATCAAATAAAGAATGATGGTTTTAAAAGTTATTGACGCCAAAAAAATATTAAAAATATTCGTATCGATGGATCGAGGGCCTATATATACTGATTGACCAAAATAACAGATTTGAAAAAGAAATAAAAAAAATAGGCCCATACAAGTAAACTGAGATATATCTGTGATATATCACAGTTAATTATTTCAGAAAGAATATTGCATTTGTCTTTGTAAAGAGTTTTCTCTAATTGTTAATTTACTGTCACTCTTTTGCAATCGTTCGCTATAATCAAATGTTTAAATGATAAATAGGGCAAATATTTGCCGATAGCCAAGGAAATCTATGTAAAGTGTTTTATATATATATATATAATATATAAAAATCGCTAATATATACATATATATATATGTAATATATTATATTATATATTATATATACATATAAAACACTGAGACATGTTACGCTAAGATATCGCTATAGAGAACGTCAAAAAAAAAATAGAAAAGAGTTTATTTATTGCATCCTATCGCATTGATTGACAATAGCAGAGGCGAAGTTATTTATATAGTACGAAAGTATAAAGATAATATTATCGAAGATCACATGTACTCGAAAATCATTCGATTAAACGCGACTCGAGATAATTCTCATATCACGATATCTTCGTTTTCCTAATTGTCAGCGACATTCTCATGAAGTAGCGCGCTAAGCCCATCTTCAATTGAAATATAAAAAAAGAGAGAATAAAGTAAAATAATAATATATATATATATATATAAAGGAAAATTATGTATCGAAAATGTAACGAGACGGCGTTACAATGTCCGTGGTAACTAGAACGCGTTCATTACGAGATAATTAAGAGGGTTGTACAAAATTGTATGTAATGTTATTTTGTCGGAAGTGAGAATATATTAATAGAGTTAGGCTGTTAATATGGTATATTATTTTTGGGTAAGCGTAATGTAAAAAAAGAAAAACCAAGAAATGGAAGGATTAAGAGACACTCTCGGATGTGAGATTGTTGTTGTTGAGGTAGAGATAGCACATAGCAGCTCGGGGATTAAAATGGAGAATTAAAGAAAAACAGTTAAATAACATTAAGTAGCGAGGGAGAAAGAGAGAGAGAGAGAGGGAGGAAGAGGAAACTATTGAGTACCTTGTCGAGTATAAGTAGTCGTATAATGCTATATAAAATCGCAAGTGCACGTGGGTGCGCGTGTGCTCTCATCCCACATATTCACGATTCGTTCACACGTACATACACATACAAACACATATACACACACGCATACACATTGTATAATGTCAAAAGTGCATGCTTACACGCGAATAGAATTTTGCAGACAGAAAGAGAGAAAGAGAGAGGACGCGCGTTTGCGTTTAACTTTCGCGATATAAGTCTTTAATGAAACGTTGCAATTACAACGTACTCGGTGAATTATTAGAGAAAGAGGGAGAATAGCGTTATCTTCCATGATATAATATACATACATATATATATATATATATATACATAAATATATATAATCGAGATATATGAGGGTGAAAGAGGAATAGAGAGAGAGAGAGAGAGCAGCTGGCTGCGAAGGTACCATAGAGAGATTTATTCGTCTCGCACCGATGGTGAAATCATGATCAAGTATTGTACCTTACATTCCTTTGGCTATAAAGTAATTTAAGGACATACACAGACACAGAGAGACATGCGTACACGTACATATACATACATACATACATACACACGGCAGCGTGTTTTTCTCATCATGCGTTTTACCGAGTTTGACTTACATCGCACGCGATTAGACGAAAAATTGTCACCCCCATTGTCATCCCCCATTACACACATTTTATCCCGCGATTGCGTGCACACACGACAGACGGTTCGGCTTGTTTTTTTTTTTTTTTTTCCTTTTTTCTTGTCGACACGGACACGAGAACGATGGTGCATTACGAGCAATGGGCAAAATTGCATATTTTTTAATATTCCGAGAGATCCGTCTCTCGCCCCTCCGCGAGAAAGAGGCTGGAGAAGGCAGGAGGGTTAGGGAGAAAAAAAAGGGTATTGCGATTCAGATAAGAGGGAGCTAAGATTATCGATACATAAGTTTTAAGTAGTAAAAAGTAATCGTAACTCCTCTAAGGAAGGTACGGATATACTTAAGCGAGGAACTCGGGACGGCGAGGCGAAAGATTGTAATCCGACTCAAAGTCGTTAACGTACGACATTGAGCCGAGGCGAGAGAACATCCGTGGTATGGTTGATCTTTGTTCCATCGCGACTGTGATAATCAGGAGAAATCGGCGAAGAATATCACAGCTGGCACAGCTTCGCGCGGTCTTTCTCGGTCCATTGTTGCTATCTGGAAAAAAAAAAGAGAAGAAAAGCTGCCTCGACAGTTCTCAAACGTGACTCGCACGTTTCGATAGCCGCGCGAGGAAAAGAATACGTTCGATCTGGCGCATTCTTTTCTCTATTTACGTGACAGAAGTCAGTGTCAATTGTTATTTATTAGCACGGACATTCGTTAGACTGCCTCTCGGCGTTATTTTATCGTCGCACGATCTCTGTCGGATTTACCTTCCACGTGAGAACTGTTATTCGGTGGTTCGGATTACGAAAAGTTGCAGGGACTGCCACTTTTCGGTCGGATAACATTGGGATGATCGACGATACCACGGACGACTGTGCGGACAAGTGTTATTACACGGCAAAGAATCGTATGCGAGGGATTGTACGATCGGTTAAAGAGAGCTAGAACGAGAGAGGCACGATCTTGTCAGTGAGCGGACGAAAGAGTCAGGGTACGCATATTCGTACGGCTTCGCTAGAAAATCCTCCATTTGTTGATCAAAAAAAGAAAGCGAGAAAGAAGGGAGCGATAATACGCGTTTTACTTTTGCATTTTCGCTCGTCGATGAAGTCTTATCAATTATCTGCTGTCCTGACGTGACCGCTTTGGGCACCACTTATTGTTATCGATGAAGTATAATTTAGTTCACAGGCATTTTCTTTTCTCCGAGAAGGGCTAATCTTAATATTATTACTTTACACTCTAACCACACTTATTTGCATCCATAAATTGTTATTCTCTTTCATCATCAATTTATTCCATTCAATGTTGAATAATTATATAAAAAAAAAAAGAGTAAAGGAGAAAGAGAGAGAGAGAGAGAAAAAAGCAAACAGACAAACATGATATATTAACTATTTTCACTCATTGAGAAGCATCGTTACCTGTATGACAAGTGACCATAATAAGAGCATAATAAACAATCGCTCATTAAATGCATTATGTTGTTCTTCATTTCATGACCTGGCCACCATCCATACATCCATCCATTGGTCCATTTCAGTGTCGCAGTATGATCATACATCATACGCGTTCTCATCGTTTCTCATTCACCAAGAATCTCTCTCCCTCCCACGCGCTCAGCCTAGAAACCAAAAAAAAATCAAACCAAGTGCAATTTTGTAATTTTGTAGAAATTCGTAAGGTCCGTTCGCGAGTTGTCGCGAGTTGTCGCGTCTGCAGCGCAGATGAACCGCCGACGACGTTGAATTCGCGACGCGAACGGGACGATCCTCCGAATTTCGACAAAAAGAGATAAATAGAAGAGAGAGAGAGAGAGAGGGAGAAGAAAATCGTACCACGGAAAGCGAAACGATCCCAAAAATAGTAGCGTAGCGCATTGTTTCGATCTCTGTGGGCACTCATCCGAGATTTCTGGCTCCACTTTTCTAGAGAGATGCAGAATGGCAATTATTGACAATTAATTAAGAGAACGCGCGCAGTTATAAGGAAATTAAGCTCGTTGTACGCAGTGCAAAATAAAATAAAAGGCCTGTATGAGCAAAGGGATGAGCAGAATGTATTAAAGTTATAAAGTTTTGCTCTCAAGTGAGACAGTATCATACTATAGAGAGTATACAACTTTACAATAACTTCAATACATCCTCCTTGTTTTTTACTCGTATAATTGGCCCGTTATTTTTCTATTTTGCGCGATTTGTTATACCTAATTCATTATTATTGATATTATCAAACTTTATTTAGAAATTTTTCTAAATAAAAATTAATTGTTATTTGTGGATGACGAGGCCCTTGCGAAAACTCATCTCCTAAATGCGACGAGACAGTCGAAACTGTTAAAGGAGGCGCACATATCAGACATGCACACACACACACAATACATACACGCACACATATACGTGATTTTTTATAATTAATATATTCAAACGAACATTTGTATTCTTGTATATACACATACACACGCAATGTGCGTATCTCGTGAAAGAGAACACGCCGAACAATTAGCCGATACGCATCTCTTTTTTTTTCCTTTTTTTCCTCTTACATTCCCCTAAGGCGTACAATCTCAAGCGTATGAGAGATGCTATTCTAACTAGTCAGTAAACAAAAAAAAAAGAGAAACGAAGGATTGTATTTCTTTTTACACGACGAATTATCTGTAAATAAGGCAGAGAAGGTACCACCTTTTCGGAGGTGATGCATTAGCGGGCAGAGGACCGCGGCGATCGCGTTGTTATCGGTCTATCTCGAACGATTTTATTATCGAGCTTTTTGATAAAAAGAAAACGACATGTAATGTAAACTGAAGAAGTAAGAAATAAAAAGCTATTTTTGTACGGATAATTAATTCAGCCCCAGACAGTTTATTTCGAGCTCTTGCGCGTGCATCTAACGATTCGCGTCGAGATCGCGAGTCGTGGAAGTTACGTCTCTGACCTTGACGATTCGATTTGTCAGAGATTATTTTAAACAGAAAAGCTTCAGAGAGAGAGAGAGAGAGAGAGAGAGAGAGAGAGAACAACAGGGAGATGAAGTGTTTCCTGCAGTTCTCACCGGTAAGTGCTACATTTATTTTCAACCGCTTTCGTTAATCTTTTTCATTTCACAGTATTATAGAATGCAGTACTCGTATGATGTAACAAGTTAAAGGTCAGCAAGATTATCTTGAGGCTCGTAGCCGCTGGTAGTCGGGTCACCCGATGGATAGACATTCTTAGCTTTACAAGATTCGTATATTCCTGATTATTTCTTCTTACATCACAAAGATGTAGAAAATCAAGCTAGGAAAATGAAGTTTTATGTACTGTATGTATGGAATAACATTTTTGACTACCAGATAGAAAACTTTTGTAATAAATGCACAATTATTACTTCTTTCCATTCACAGCATTTCGCAATAACTGTCATAAGGTGATTCTGCAAAATGCATATCTTTTGCTGAAAAAGAATTTTCTAATTATAATTTATAAATATTAAAAAAATTGTGAAGCAAAGTTACAAAATAAAAAAAAGAAATTTCTTATTATTACTTGAATAATAATTATATAATTTTATGCTATAACGATTTTTACAATAATTGCAAAATTTATTTCTGAAATGCATTCAGTAATAATTGTGCTAAGATGATTCGCACTAATTATACAATTATATAAGAATTTATTTTAGGCATAGATATCAATTTTTTAAAGATTGCTATATGTCAATAATTAAATTTAGAATTAATGATTTAAAAAATTAGATTTAGACTTATTACACAATACATTATACATTATATTTTAAAATTGAAATAATGCTAAAATTTTTCTGCATTTGTTTCTATCTGGGTATTAAATGAAGTATCAAAAATAACTTAACTACAATCACCTGAAGAGCTTTCCAAGAATTAATGAGTTATAGATTTTAAAAGTATTTCAAAAGATAAAAAATTTTCTTTTCGTTTCCCATTAGTTTAACGCTATAAAAATGAAGCCCATACAGATTAATAGTTGAAAGTAAATGATTAAAAACTGCAAAATTTATACGTCTTTAAAGATACTTTTCTCATATTATTCTTCAAAATAGTTATAACAAATACGATTTAATTGGTTAATTTGAAATTTTAATGCTTTTAATAATAATAATCTGTATCGGTTTACAAAAACTCTTTTCTACTTTCACAATATTTTTTTCTCAAATTATAACAAAAAAAGAATGACATTTTTTAAGAAAATGCAATTTCCATATTCAGATATATTTAATAGTGCAAGAAATAAAACTTCTAAAAATTCCCTTTATTAACTAAAAATGACAAGAGTAAAATGAACAAAATACCTTTAATTTCAGATAATTTATCGAAGCTAAAATCCTGATTACTATGCGCGAATGGCATGCAATGATTATTTAAAATGCAATGTTTATATATTTAGTATTTTTGTTATAATTTCGCATTTTATTTTATTATTAAAAATTTTTTTCTACAACAAAAAACATTTATTTATCCATTTAAATAAAAATTTTGAAAAGTACTCTATTTTTCAGTTCATTATATTCTTAATCTCAACCGCTTCATTACAAGCCACAATTCTAGAAAAGAGAGAGAGAAAGAGAGAGAGATATTTAAATAATTTTTAGAAATTTAAAAATAAAAAAAAAATTGAATGTAAAGATACTTCATCTATACACAGAACAGTATAGCAACATTCAACATTGTTGCTGTAATATTCTATATTGTATGGATAGCAGCGCAGAAATCGCGCAGATTTCTTTAAACAAAAGAAACGACGAGAATAATAATTTACAGGATCTGAACTTGCAACAAAAAGATCTGCCAGTACAGACAAAACGCAGCTCTTTATTCGAGTAATAAGTGTACAATTACGAATACTCTTACTGTTTTGATCTTGTATTTCATTCGCGATTCTACTACAAAGTACTTATACATACACTATCGACACAGAATCTTTTATTCGCTATAAGCGGCGTGAACATATATGCGCAATCGTTTTCCTTTTTTTTTTGTTTCGTTTTCTCTCGCTTACAAAATATCTACTGTTTCACAAGATCGATGTGTCCCAGTCTTTATACTGTACATCTCTCCCTTTCTCGCTTAAACGATTTCGCGCTCGTTCTCTCGAGAAAAATGTTACACGCCAAGAATCTATTTAGGACCTGACGGGAGATCTCAATTTTGTATACGGTTATTATCTCGTCGGACTCACGTACTAGCATACACGCAAATCGGTTTCACTCAAATCTTACTCTATTACTCATTTCCTCTTATTCCCTTTTACTCTCATTTATAGAATGCGTGTATCACGCGCGTTGATGACACGCCAGCTCGTCAGAAACGAGATGGCAAGAAGATCTATGCGTAGCGAGGAATCTCTATGGAGTTGCGGAGGATCAACGGAAGCGAGTATGGTCTTATCTGTATAACTAGGGACTAAAATCAAATAATCGTCCAACTCGAGAGATTTCAGTGCAAAAGACAAGTATGCATACAAATGAAGCGTCTACAGATCTACTTTAGAAAACTATGAAGCAAAAACAAGGAGTGAGGAAGCGCGAAAACGAAAGATTGGCTTTTCCTCTCGTAGAAATATAAAATACAAGACAACTTGCTACTAGCATTAAAATATCACGGACAGTTCCTTCATCTAAAGATGAAAATTCATGCAAATCAAATAATGCTATAATAGGCTAATATATTATAACTGCAATTAGCAAAATTTCATTCTTTGTTTACTTGTAAGTCGACCTATTTTACGAAACTGTAATATTCCAGAGTTAGATATCTAATATCATATAAGAGCTACCGCTAACTACAATAACACAGCTCGTTTTCGATAAAATCAACTTTCCGCTTTCACACGACTATTTATGGGTTGTACAAGTTTTTGTAAATCGGGCAGAAAAACATGGAACGAAAATAAATACGGGATAAAGCGGGATACAAGATCACATGATAGAAATGCGAGAGAGTCTACTCGTTAAATACGCCCAAGATCAGCGCAAATAAACTTGATTCGCTCGCATTTTTTTCCATAAATCGAATCACATAGTTTACATATTATTAAATGGTGTTATCAAAACGAAGCAGATACGCAGCTTTTGTCGAAGACTTTGATCAATTTTCATACTCTTATTAGTACCGCGGATACTATTTGTAGAGTGAAAATGAAAAGTTGTTCGTACAAAGATTATATACATATTATCTAATCACTCGGTCATTTATAATATATACCTCTATGTGTGAGTGTGTGTGTGTGTGTGTGTGTGGAGACACGGAATGCATGTTTTTACCCGTCCCAAGAGTATATTATACGTAGGAGGACGACGATTTCCAGTTGCGACGATCTTATATATTTAAGCCTTAAACCCTCCGTCAGAAAGCGCACGAAGTTGTTATACCTTCGTTATACGATACTATATCTCCTATAAAAAATAATTACGAAGGCTGGAGGCTACATGGAAGAAGTACTCGTCGAAGCTTGAAAAGGCAGTTGACAACGTGCGCGGTATACGAGAAATCATTGAGATGTTGTAGTGGAAATGGAAATTCCAAGTATGCAAATGTAATTGTGACATGCTGTTTATAAAACGAGGACGAGAGGGATAACGCGGCAATAAGGAGGAATGCCAAGTGAAACTTGATCACCGGTTTCAGATCAGTCGTGTTCGATATCTACATGATTTGACTTGACTTTTGACGAACATACGCTCGCGTATAAAAATTTCTTGCGAAGCACATACGGGAACTATGTATAACAATGGCTTTACAATGAGCGATCCTATAAAAAGATTCGTGAAAAATATCGGTATCTCTGTTTATGCTCGAACTGGAAAACTATTCGTAAGAGCATAAATATATACTTTGATTCTGTTTGCGCAGATACGCGTTTCTCGTTTGCATTTGAAATCGTTCGCGATTGTACTATAAAACGGTATTTCAATGGCACATTCTAATCTCTGCACTAGCGACTGAAATAACTTCAGTTCCGCACAACATAAATCACAGATTATCTAGCTATAATTGTACAAGTCTGTTTTTCATTTTTTAAAATCTTATACATCTTTCGGTAATACATCTGCCTATCTCTGAAGAAATATCGTTCAAACTTAAAAATTAATTCCTGCAGTAAAAAAGACACGCTACAGCATCAAATGATAAAACAATACAATAGATTTGTTCGTTTCATTCGCACTTTGTATACTTGTATTGTGTGCGCTTTATTAAAATGTGGAAAACATAAAATTAAAAAAGAAATAAATGATGCGCATATTGGAAGAATTATTGCTTTAATCTTTTTCGGTCTTAAATTAGATTCGAATATGATGCATTTCATGGTAGCCATATAATTTTTCAAGTATGCAAAACTGTATAAAATTTATAATTGGCAAATATATTTGAGATCTCCATAAATTCTTTCAAGCAATAAATTTTTCAATTCATGTTCCATTTATCCAATGTCACTATAATTCAAATCTTGGCCTCCTTTTTCGGAATCTTTTCGAAATCGCAGAATTTAGAAAGATTAGAGTACAATTACGCCATAATCTGACTTTTTCTGCATATATCTGTGCGTCAAATATATGGAATGTACAGTTTAATGCCGATTTTGAATGGTTTTTTTTCTATAGAAGGATATTCTATTCATGGGAAGATACTCTTGGTGGATTACTTTATTCCATCAAGAAGTGGCGATCGAATAAAATCTTTGATCAAATTTGAACTCGAATCTTTTAATTCTTAAAACAGCGCACATCTCAGCCACGATAGTCATCTTAACTCATCTGCCAATTAAATGAAACATTTGATTCTCATTCATTTGCCAAAAAAATAATTCAAACCGCAAAAAGCATTAGTACATTTTATTATGCCATTTATACGCATAAAATCAAAGTATAGAAAAACAAATATCGCTCAATGTTGGAGAGTATTCTTCAATGCAAAAATATAATTCTAAACTAAATTCTAAAAAATAAATGTGTGACTAAAACGAACAAATCTAATATACTTGAAAATTGAGCTAACAAAGGAAATAAGCGATTTGTACTTTTGGTTGGTATTCTGGGAGATATTGAGCAGAGCGCATTCCCTTATTACACGTTCCCCTTCGAATTTGATCACTTCACGTTTTGAATTTGTCTGCGTGTACTTTGTATCACATAAATACAAATCACTATCCTATATACCAGCGAAGATTTCGGGGTATTCACTAAATTTAGTAGTGACATCTTTTTTCTCGTTATGCTATATATATACTATAAGCAAATATAAAATAAAAAATTATAATACGTATATAAAAATTAAACTTTTGATTTCAACAGAACCTATTCAGAATAGGTCGATATATCTTCATAAAATATCGTGTAAAAAAATACCGCATGAAGATAAATTTCGATTATGTAAAATCGTACAAAACGTAACAAAATAAAAAAATAGGCCAATATATCTCTTTTCCTTTGCTCTTGAATGAAGAAATGGCGTATTTTTGTTTTAAAACAAGCGGCATTGTATTATAACAGGATGTTTAAATCAAAACCCCTGCCCGATATATTCGCTTTCGTGGCGCCGCTAGCCATTTCAATGCTAATATGCAGTTCATCAATGATAAAAGGTGAAAACATCAATTATATACGTTAAAAAAATAGATAAAAATAGATTTAAAAAAAATATATATATATACACACACTACTTGATAAATGATATAATTTATCGAATGACAATATATCAATAAAAGTTAATTTCTTGTATATTCACTATTCCAACGATTGGACCCATTTGTATAATTAAAATATAATTTTTATAACAAATCGGACTATTTAATTTAATTACTTTTTCATTTAATTTAACAAATCTATCTTTTTCTAGATTAGATTTTTCTTTAGAATATGGAAACAAAACTTTAAATTGTTGCAAACGCGTAAGAAATGCAGACAAATGCAATGAAACTCGTTCACCTTTTATCACTATGAAAGCATATGATATCAGACCACCTCTTTTCACCCTCCTAAAAGATTAGAAGAGGAAGAGGGTGGTCTGCCTCGCTTGCTACTTGGTCGCCTCGGGTGGACAGTCGGGCTGATTATTGGGGTGAGCCGCAGTGAAGGCCGGATGATGTTCCAAATGACGGTCTACCCTTAAAATCGTGGGAAAGGGTCTTAAATCAACGTGAAATCTTCGCGCGTTGAATATTTGTGGAACCAGGCAACAGTCCGCTAATGTAATCTCGTCGCCGACGCAATATTTTCCTGCGCTAGACGATAACAGCTTTTCCACGGCTGAAATAGTATTATCGGTGTTTAATCATAATTACATAAATCTGTTATTGAAACAACGTATATTAACGACTAGGTGTGACGTGTTTTTTAATAAAAGATCGGGTTATCTAATATTTTTCTTAACAATCTTGATATTCATTAAAAGATTATAATTGCAAATATGCTCAATTTTCATATTACAGCATTTGAAGGTGACACATTAGCTGTACAAAGTCATTTGTAATTGTATATTAAAAATAACTTATTTAATTTAAGATCTAAAGATTTCATAGAAAAATTTAGAGCGTAGTATTTATTGCACAAGTTCTTAATACAATTATTATTATCATCAATCATTACGATACCTGTAAATCCTCTAGTGATCCAATGTTGTGCCCACTCCTTCTTACGTTCCTCCCCAACGTAGATTAAAACAACAAGATTTTGCAATGGTTGTATACCGCTAGCAATTACTTCGCAAATCTCTCTCACTCTAGCTCTCTTAACAGGATCTGCTGGCATCAATGGACGATTCGGTCTAGTCTCCTCCAAGTATTGTAGAATATTGAGCTGTATTAAAACAATTTTAAGCCATTTAATTTATTATTATAATTTAAAAGAAAATAAATAACTGTAAGAATAGTCATGACTCACAGACTCTATCAAAGTATGATTGTCGATGTGGAGCGCAGGAACTTGCTCCATTGGATTAATCTCGCGGAATTCATTGGAATGTTGTTCTCCGCCACTTTTCACCAAACTAACAGGCTTTATATCGTATGGTATCTCTTTCAGGTTCAATGCTATTAATAAACATTACAAACATTTAAATATTAGATATTAAACATTAAATATGGAAACATAATTAAAAAAATAAGCTGTTTATATAGCAATAGTAATACTCATTCTATCTATGAGATAATGTTGTAAGTTGTACAGATTTTTTTAAGAATTTTTTATTACATATTATAAAATGTCTTACACAAAGATTAAATTAAATCAGAAAAATTCTGCTACAGCAACAATAAATTCATACAAAACTTAGCTTTTGAAATTGATATTTTTCTTATATGTATATCACAGTCACAAACACTTGACATACGTATCTCATATGTAATATAAATATAAACATACATATATAAAAGTTATGTGTAATGTAAAAGCAAGCAAACTCTCACTCACCAATTCTTACTCTCCAGGAGCAGGAACTCCGCCAGTAAGAGTAAAGCACTGGCTGTCAAAAGAAATAAGAAAGAGCATGAATATATAGTAAGGCTCAATTTTGCGAGCCTAGAAAATTCAGTATATTTTGTGAGGTCCGTTATAAAACCAGATTCATGTTGTCAGAAAAGATTTAGGACAACCATTAGGCAAATGTAAATAGGAATGAGTGTCGAAACACGCATTCATTAAAACACTCTTGTTACAACTGTTAATATGATGCTAATGTCAGGCTGTTTACTATTTTAAATAGCATTTAAAGAAAATATATAAATAAATCATTAAGCAATTTGTAGAATCTGATTATTATGCAAAAAATTCGCAAAAAAACGGGCATTTTTTGAAAAATTAAGTCTTAATAAGTACATTGTGTTAAAAATTGTAAAGCTTGTAGCCAAAAAAAGTTTGTAAAACACATTTTTGGAGTTTTTTGTAAGATCTTGAAATTTACATAAATTTATTTATGCAATTTTTATAAATCTCAAAGAAATTTTTAAATAGTTCATAGTTTCACGATAGAAAAGAAACATATAGAAATATTAGGTTTGTAACTGTGCAAATAGCACATAAATTTCAAATAAATGAATAAATTTATTCACTTTAACTTTGCAACCAAAAAGTGGGATTTGTGAATTTACAATAATGTCTTAGCCACACATTTTTATACCGCACATTCATACCTCAAATTATCTATTACTCTTTACATCTGACTCTTGATTCTAGCACAGATTGTAGCCTTCTTTTATCAAATTTTTTTTCTTGACTTTCCTTTCTTCTCTTTTTTTTTCCTAATATTTTCCTTTTCCATCCAAAAGTTTCCTAACTTTTTCTTTCTCCTTATCTAATTCATCATTTCATACCCTACATAACACAATAAGTGTAATAATTTTTACATTTTCAGCTTATTTAATATTTTCGCAATAATTTTCACGATTTCTATTCGTCCCGTTTACTCGTAAGCAAGAATTTCGAGCGGAATAATCCCGCGCGCGCGCACGCACGCGTGTGTGTGAGCGTCCGGCACATACATTTGTATGTTACTATTGGCATATTACATTCTCGTTATCAGATACATTCGCTGGCGAGGGAGAGTTTCGTCGACATCGCTTCCTCGAGCGAGGAATCAAAACCAGTCGCTAGATACGTCGCAGTGTTCGACTTCCGGTGTCTGGCGACAATCATTGACGCGCGTCAGCCGTCACGAACGAACATAGGGCTCATTTTCGCGCGACCGTGGATTTTGGGATTTTGATAGCGATAATATCGGAGATACGCCGGTACGACGCTTTCAAACGTTGCAGCGAAATGAGGCGCGATCGTCAACGCACAGTGCCGGCTATTCCGGAGCTTTTTCACTCTCTATCTTTCTTTCTCTCTCTCAACATTTGTCTACCTGCATCAAAAGAAGGTTAAATCGCTCACAAATACTCACCTTACCCATCACGGACATCGTCGGCTTCTGGCACACAACGCTCACCTTTCGCCTGACTCGATTATCCGACTGGCGACACCGATATTATGCCGCCGAATCCGTCAGAAGTAATTCAGAATCGCGGTGAACGCGCGAAACCGTGTCTCTTCCCCCTTTTTATTCGATTGCCAGCCGTTTCCTCTCCCCGTTCCACTGCTCCATCCGTCGCTATGTTCAAGCCGGCGAGCCGCGCGGCCAATCGCCGGTCTCGGCGCACGTGTGTATATTGGCTGCTTTCCGTCGCTGATTGCTAGCGACACCTGCGGCAGTACACTGCAATTCTAGCTACTTCTAGTGATATTTATATTAACTTTCCGTAATATGATTAAATCCATTCGTATAATTGAAAAATATATTCCGCGAAATTTTATGATGAATTGGATTATATTGTTTAATAAATAGATACTTATAATTTAAACAGTCTAAATAGTACAGAAAATTAAAAAAAGTTTTGTTGAATGATTTTTTTTGAATTATAAAATATATTCCTTTTCTATTTAATTTCTATTTTAAAAACATGTTTAAGGGGATCCTAAAGTGATATTGTTACCGATCGAATTATGTTACATGATTAATTTCAGATTTATTAATCTTTTAATTGGCTTTACAGTTTTAAAAATCCTTTCCCAGAATTAATAGTACAGACAATAATACAATGTGTTACGTGAACTAATTTACTTCTATGCTTTACCTTTCCATCGATTTCGCATGCAAACACGAAATTTTCACATAGGAAATTTTCGCACACATGACACTTTTTTTTATTAAAGCATCTAAATTCGACTTATTCTAAAAACAGTATTATTCTTTAATGTTCATTCTAGGGGGGTAAAAAACGTAAAAAGGAAAGGAAACGAAATCGTGGCAGCCAATCGCTCAGAATGTCTGACACGTCCTTTAATATTGTTTCGTTTCCGGAAAGAAGTGATCTAATCATTCACGTTATAACTACGGATTCTAATTATTTGAAGAAGAAACCACCTTGATGGCGTGGGAAGTTTTGCTGCATTTATTAAAGACTGTAATCATCAGTGGTGATTATATATAATGGTAAGATCGGAATTATCATGTAAATCGTATAAGATGCCGGGTTCGATTCCAAACAAATCTTCAAATTTTTCATACGCTCGGCTCCTCTCGGAAGGCGATGGTAAACTACCGAGAGTATCTTGCCATATACAGGCAGCAGGCTGGTAATCTGCTCCTGAGATTACAGAAATATTTAAAGGAGAAAAAATAATATTTCGGAGATACCCTAAATTTCTTCTGTTGTGACATACAATTGTCGCAAAGGTCTAACGAATATATTCGTTTAGTTAATAAATTATTTATTTTAACAAATATTTATTTTTTTATAGATTACATTTTTATTTATAATATAGATAAACAGAATTTTTAATTGCTGCAATTCTAAATATATGCCAATCGAATCGTTTATCTTTTGTCATTAAGATATCATTATATGTGATGTTTAATCATTTCTTTTCATTCTTCTAAAAAATTAAAAGCGGAAGAGGCTGGTTTTCTCATTCGCTACTTCGCGTCAAGTGGACAATCCGGCTGATTATTGGGATGAGTTGCAGTGAAAGCCGGATGATGTTCCAAGTGACGGTCCATCCTCAGAATCGTGGGGAATGGACTCAAATCGACGTGAAATTTTCGGGCATTATATATTTGTGGCACTATGCAACAGTCCGCTAACGTTATCTCGTCGCCGACGCAATACTTGCCCGCGCTCGCCGATAACAACTTCTCCACGGCTGAAAAACAGTATTATCAATGTTTGCTCGATTATATACATAAACGTATTAAGTATTGAACATCGTTATTTCAGATGTCTACGTTTAGAAGTATTATTTTCTTTTTAATACATGTGGAATGTTGCAATGTTATCCAATATTTCTCTCAATCTTCTTGTTATTCAATAAATAATTATAATTGCAAAAATCCACAATTTTCATATTATCAGCATTTAAAGTAAAAAGACGAAGTCATTTTTAAAAATAATTATTTATCTAAATTTGAGACCTAAAAGATCTTACGGAAAAAATTTTCAACTCGCTTTTTATTGTAAATTCTTACTACAATCAAAGCTCCTTATTCTGTTGATTCGATATTCATATTTCCGGTTTTTGCAGTCAGAAAATTTGTGTTCATTTTTTTTTATTCGTGGTTTAAAAATTTCGTATTTGCAGTCAAAATATCCTATTCTAATTCTAATATATATTATAATTTAATTACATCTATTAATAAATGAAATAATCTTTGTAAGAATTCTTCATGAAAATTAATTCCTTAATAAAGATCTAATTTTTAAAAGAAAAAAAGCAATAGCCGAATATAAGTTTAAGTTCAGGAGTCTACAAAATGCCACAAAAAAATTATCGATCAAGTAGTAAGTGAAGAAAGTAGACCAATCTCTTCTAATTTTTTAAATCAACTTCTAATTGTAATTATTTAATAATATTTAAATAATTTGTTGCAATTTAATAATATATCTATGGATTATATAAGAAAGTATTATAAAATTATATTGAGTATTAGTTATGTGTTTGACGTTTAATTAGAAACAATACCACCTTTTTAATAATATTTTCTTTTTCATTTTTAACTTTCTTGGAATTTATGTTTTACCATTCCGTTGTTGTTTTTGATTGCATCATTTTGGCGGAACTTGTCTCTCGTGAATAAGGAACTTTGAATATATAAAATTTTTATTCATTGGGATACCTGTAAACCCTCTAGTGATCCAGTATCGTGGCCATTCTTCTCTACGTTTTTCTTCAATATGTTTTAATAAACTGATATTTTGAAATGGTTGTATACCACTGACAATTACTTCGCAAATCTCTCTCACTCTAGCTCTTTTAATAGGGTCTGTCGGCATCAATGGGCGAATCGGCCTCGTTTCTTCCAAATATTGCAGAATATTCATCTATATTATAAAAATTTTATATTATAATTTTCTGAAAAACAATCATGAAAACTGTGACTAAAAATATATATGTGATTAATTGTAAATATACTAACAGATTCTATCAGAGTATGATTGTCGATATGGAGCGCAGGGACTGTTTTCATTGGATTAATCTCACCGAATTCATTGGAATGTTGTTCTCCATCGCCTTTTATTAAATTAATTGGTTTTATGTCGTACGGTATTTCCTTTAAATTTAATGCTATTGATAAAAATCACACACATTTAACTGGATAAACATTAAAAACATATTTTTAAAATAAACTGTCTACTAACAATAATAAAACTCATTCTGTCTCGAAGTAACATCAAGTCATATAGATATGATTTTTTTTTATTAAAATTTCTTTGTTTTACAAAATGTATATGTCTTACACGTAAATTAAATTACATCAGAAAAATTCTACGGTAATAATAAATTCATTCAAAATACAACTATTGAAATTTATGTCTCTCTCACAGAACACAATTAGATATGTTTTAATATCAATGTATATTTTACATATATAAAACAGTTTCCAAGTAGCACATGATGAGTTTATATACGTTTTATATAAATTTCTTAAACGTATTTAAAATATTAGAACCGTTTAGGAAACGTAAAACGTACTAAAAAACCAACATGTGCTACTAGGGTTTATATATGTAACATAAAAGCAAACTTTCACTTACCAATTCTTACCCTCCAGGAACAGGAACTCCGCCAATAAGAGTAAAGTACTGCCTGTCAAAGGAAAAGTAATTAAGAACCGTGAAATGCGTGATAAATTTCAATTATGCAATTTCGAAAAGATCGGCATAATCGGTTGTGAATTCAAAAATTTATGCGTCGGGAAAAAAATTTATAACTATAGTAAGTTTTTGAACAGAAACGAAATAAAGTATCGAAACGTACATTTAAAAAATGCTCGTTAAATTAAATGCTAATAAAATGTTAATTCATTTAGGAGATTTTCTATTTACTATTTTAAGTAAATATTTATAAGTAAACAGAAAAGACAAATTATTAGGCGATTTATAGAAATTGATTGATAAACAATTCGCAAAAAATAATTTTTTGGAAAATAAATTTTAATAAATAACTTAAATGTAATAAATTTTAATATGCGATATACATAATGTAAATGGTAAAAATTCTAAAACTAGTGTCCAAAAAAGTTTGGAAAGCATTTCTGGAGTTTAACATAAAATCATGCAATTTTCATAAAATTATTTACATAATTTTTACAAATAGTGAAAACAGGAAATTTAGGAAATTAATTTTTTTGTACAATTTTGTGACAAGTGGAACAACTTTGCGCGCACACATCCAATATACGCGACGCGTTATACGCTATCGATATTATTTTCGATTACATTCTTATGAAATATATTCGTTGGTCAGGAAGAGTTTTGTTGGCAGATTTCTCGAACAACGGTAGAAATTTTGATCGAATTTTTTATTTCAATCGTTGATGCGTGTCCGTCATTGCGCATCTGTTATTGCGACAGATATCGCGAATAAACAAATAAATAAAAATAATTGATTTAATTTCGGAATTGTAGGTATCAGTAAGTAAAGTAGAGTAGAGGAAAAGGATCTTGCATATTTTTTTATAAATATATAAATTAACAAAAAGTTTTATTACACAATACACAGTTACACATGTATCTCACAATTACAACTACGAACATAAACTAAATATAAATTTCAAATCACAAACGCTTTAAAATTCATTTCCGTAAAATCATGCGCAAAGTCTTTCCATCAAAGCAATCCCTCGCCTTATGACTCCTGCGGAAATGTTTGTCGCGCAGCAAGAAGCGACGGCTAATCAATTTACCGCTTTTCCGTAAGAATGGAAATTGGTCATCGCATCACTTTTTGTCGTGCGGCAAGCGTTTTCGCGTGCAGAAACTATTAGATCTCTGCCTGACTACAGTCCTTAAAAAATAGAGTCTGTTAATCGATTAGTTTTAGAAAAAAATTTGGCCGCATTGCATTGCTGAACTCCACTTTATATGTTTACTGCGTTGCATGAGATCAAATTTTCATTATTTGACTACAAATTGATAATAAAAGTAAGTGAAATTTTCTTGTGTATGATTTCCAAATTATAATAAAAAATCAATACAGTAACAAATTATTACTTTTTACAGAAATGGTATTTATAAAAATTGTCATTTTAACTTTACTATGTTCTTAACAGTACTTAAAAAAAAACAATTTTATAAAATAATAAAATATAAATTTTTAGATTAAAAAAATGCCTTGTTTTTCACAAACTTGTATTTCACAATACAAGAATTATTAAAAAGGCTTTTCACTTTAATCGCTTTTACAAATCTCTTACCAAAAAAATATTATGGATTATATTAGGAGATAAGATTAATAGATAGATTAATAGATAGATTAATAGATAAAGATACTCCTCAAAAGAATGATTTATAGCGAAGTAAAAAATCAAATATTTCAAATTATTATCTCCCTATAACAATTTCTATTGATTATGTCTGAGGAACATATGTATAGCGAAGTAAAAAATCAAATATTTCAAATTATTATCTCGCCTATAACAATTTCTATATTGATTCTGTCTGAGAAACATATGTTCCTCAGACAGAATCAATAGAAATTGTTATAGGGAGATAATAATTTGAAATATTTGATTTTTTACTTCGCTATAAATCATTCTTTTGAGGAGTATCTTTATCTATTAATCTATCTATTAATCTATCTATTAATCTTATCTCCTAATATAATCCATAATATTTTTTTGGTAAGAGATTTGTAAAAGCGATTAAAGTGAAAAGCCTTTTTAATAATTCTTGTATTGTGAAATACAAGTTTGTGAAAAACCAGGCATTTTCTTAATCTGAAAATTTATATTTTATTATTTTATAAAATTGTACCATAACCAGTGGCCCAATTCTCGAACTCGGTGTGTAAGGAGAGTTCTACAATAAATTGCAAATGCCTTGTCGTAACGATATAATTGGCAAATCACATCGTCGTATCACAACGTTAGTGACTGCCGACAAGACATTTGCAACTTATTGTAGAACCCCCTAATACCTTTTAGAACTCAAATTATATACCAATCAGTGACTACGCAGCGTTATTTACATATACGAAAATTTTTACGAATTCGAAAATCGGGTCCCACATTCTAGACTCCATTTCTAAGATGCACAGAAAGCAAAAATATTGCAAACACATTGCTACTACATCATTACGACTCGTAGCGATATGTATTCTCTTTACGATGTTATGTAATTGCTTCGAATTATTACACTCTCTCTCTCTCTCTCTCTCTCTCTCTCTCTCTCTCTTTCTCTGCCCCTCTTCTTATCTCTCCCTTCTCCCCATCGGCATCGAACTCTGTTTTTCGCGTGTGCCATGTATCACTTTGCTCAGCTATTTCTTACAACTGTTTTCCTATTCGTCGATTCCTATCCTCTCACCTATTCCCTTAATTTAATAATGTAATACAAGTTATTATCTATTATCTTATAGTTTATTTCGAGAGCTTTCCAAAACACTGTAATTAAATGTATTTTCTAATTAACTATTTTTCGAGATATTTTAATTTTATCATAACACTATTTAATGTAAAATATGAAATATCTCATGAAATATTCACTTTTCAATCACTTCATTTTGATGTTTTTAGACGTGAAGTAATGAAAGTAATAGATTAATGTAAAATTAATGAAAAAAAATCACGAAGAATTGGTTTTAAAAATTTATTGCATTTTGTAAATGCATTGGTAGATTTTGCAAAATTTCATATCTAAAAGTTAATACTATTAATCAATTCTTTTTATTATTCTACATCTAGAAATATCCCCCCCCCCCCCGCTCGAAACCATACAACTTTTGTCTGAAACATTTTTGCGAATCTTCTATATTTTTCGAGATATTTACTTGTACTGATTAAAACAAAACACCCTGTGTACTTTCATCAGGAATCACTTACAGGAACCTTGTGACGTATAATAATGCGCAAATACCAACATGCAGATACTCCTGTACTATTTCTTTTTCGTTCTCTCTCTCTCTCTTTCTTTCTCTCTCTTTCTCATAAACACTTGTCTATTTATCTACCTACCTATCAAGAAAAAATTAAAAACGTGCACAAATCTCACTTACCTTACCCATTACGGACATCGTCGATCTTTCGCGAACAGCCTTCACCTTCCGTTGAATTCGATTATCCAGTCAGTGTCACCGATATTGTACCGCTGAGTTCGTCAGAAGTAACTCAAAATTGTAATGGACGCGCGAAATATATCGCATTTCCCCTTCTTATTCGATTGCCAGCCAGTTCTGTTCCCCACTTTATTACTCCATTTAATTTGTTCAAGTCGGTGAATCACGCAGCCAATCGTCATACGAGTAACGACGTGTTTCTATTAGTTGCTTTCTGTCACTGTTGATTGCTAGTGACACTCGTGTCGATAATCAATTCGACTTATTGTTAGTATAAAACTCTGCAAGTTTACCTTTACGTACTTTTAATAATTTTTGAAAATTTAGTTTTACGAAACTTAAAGTATAAGTGAGAAGTATTAAAAAGCTGTAATTAATTACAGCTTTTACACTTTGCTTTTAGCCGACATAAATTATATGACATCAATTACCCGAGTAGAACCCTTGTTGAGTAACTTTTCTACTTTAACGCAACAGAGCGTAAAATAAGCGTTAAAATTTTTTTACGCTTCTTTTACGCTCTAGTGTTTCAATTTTCGCTTCCTAGACATTTTGTTCACGCTTCTATCACCCTTCCCTTACATTCGACTTACGCTCCAAATTTTATTTTCACCAGGGAACAAAAAGTCATGACAATGTCAACATAACCTTTTTTCTCATGCGGGGGGGGGAGACTTTTATGGAGACCCCTTTCGGGGTACTGTGGGGACTCTCCCGCTAAAGTGTGCAAGGCGGGCCTCCCCTCGATTCCATCTCTGCATGCAGAAAAGAGGAAGCATACTATCAGGAGGCATACTGTCAAGGGACACTGTCAAAGTGATCTCAAATGTCAAAATGACAAAAAAATGATTAAATTATAATTGAAAGGTGAATTTTGTAATCATATTATTGCAGAACTCGTCATTCTCGTCATTAAAAAAGAAATGCGAAAATGATTTTTTAAATTATTTTTAAATCTTATTGTTTATTATTATTGTTCCTATATATGTGAAGAAAGATTGTACAAAATAAAAGAAACATACTTATATAAACATGGATGGACATATTTGATACATAATTACATATATATTTATGTTTTTATATGAAAAAATATTTTAACTAGCGGGAGCGATTAATGACGTTATAAGTTCTGTCTTGATTTACTAAATGAATAATTTTTGCTTTTATTTCATTATATCGTCGTCAGAACCATCGACGGAAACAAAAATTAAGAGCAATCATGCCGCTTATACGATCTGCCATTTTATTATCCTTGTTATCCTTTATAAGAAATTAATTCGAGTTCATAACATATTTTCAGTCAAACATATGTTCTAGTAAACTGAGTTTAATCAATTCCAGAGCAATTAACCTAGGACCAGTCGAAAATGCTATTATTATCCTCGAATTTCGGGACACCCTATTGAATTTCATATTTCGCGCTTTATTTCTAGTGTAGGGTAGGATGGTTAGCGCATGCTCATTTCGTTTCATCCATAGACTTATATAATAGACTGCGCGTTCTTATGGGCCAGCTTCTGCCAAGACCAAAGGATAGAGATAGTCTGAAAGTAGTGCGCTCTCACTCGCACACCGCAAAGAGTGGGGAGGAGTACGGAGGGGATCGCTATGGAGACGCATAGCAACTTCTCCTCTTCGTGTCCCCACCACCTCCGTATTAGAAAGAGACATAACTACTTANGCTATTGCTCTCTCTTTCTAGTGTTGGCCTCAAGCTCTCTCACGGAACGCGCAGTCTATTATATAAGTCTATGGTTTCATCGATGTGACCGATGTGATAGGTTTCCTAACCCTAAGACACATCAGCTCTCTTAAGTTTCTATTTTTACAGTCACAAGCAACAATTTTTGTTTTTCAAATCTTTACTTTTATATAACGATGCATAAAATGAGTGTATTTTCATTAAAATATAAGATGAGAAACCTAAACTTTAAACAGCGCGAACGATACTTGTGTAAAGTTTGTTTTTTTTTTATTGCTGCACTGCATTGGCTGAACTGGGCTGAACTGCACGAGAATTTCCCTTCTTGCTTTCGCCAAATTTCAAATACATATATACCTGTTTCACTTTAATTATAGAGTGCGCACTAGTTCTGTTATAAAATAAGATCTCTTGTAAAATGGCGAGAAAGTAACAGCTTTTGGAATCTTCCAACAAGCGTGACAGAGAAAGTTGAAATGTGTTGCTAACTGCATTGTATTGATTTTTGACTTATCCATAAAGAAATCAGAGATGAGATAAAATAATGATTTGCTGATAAACGGTATGTAAGTTAAAAGTTATTACGATGTTGCTTTAATATTAAAACTCCTCCATAGCCAAACATATGTTTTGCAACTTAAAGGGCAAAAAAAAAAAACGAAAAATGACGCTGCTACAGCAATTTGCGGATTTGTTGAGCCTGATAACAATAGGGATGTGCTTCGTGTTGAAAATTCCGCAGATATTGAAATTAATTTCTGTGAAATCAGCTAATGAAATGTCGACGTTAGGATTATTTTTAGAATTGACAAGGTAACTCTACAAGACTATATTTTACGATTGACAATTATGTCTTTCGTAAATAACTTGCTAACATTGCTCTGTTCTTCAGTTATACTGTGATGACTAGTTACAATTATACGAATGGATACTCGTTACTGTCCTACTTGGAGTATCCGATAATATTAATACAGGAGTACATACTGATATTCTTTGTGCTAAAATATTTGAAGAAGATCAATATATGGTCCTTCTTAAGTGCCATAACATACTTTGCGCTGAGCAGTTGCTTGCTATTGGGAATTGTTCCAAAAATCGTACTTACATTCTTAGCGGTTGGTACAATTTACAATTCGATACTTGATATAGAATTTACAATTCAATACTCGATATAGAATACAATTTTTTTAATCCATTAGCTTTAAAAGCAATGGAATTTCAAAAACAATTGTATTTTACACATCGAGTATATTTCACACTTATCAATGAAAATTTATATATTTTATTCGAATAAGACTGTGGAGACCATTTTTATCAGTACCAAGTATTGCAAATAATTCTGTTATGCTTGGAAACATCTTTTACACAGTACACTTGGGTTTTCAGCCAATGTGTACACCGATCTCAGCTTCCAGTAAAATTGTTCAATTGCTAGCTATACTTGAAGCTAAAAACGCAGAGTCAGTATCGCCTCTCACCTGGTTTATATCCGCCTTCACTAATCTGAGTAAGTTTTCTGTGAGTGTGAGTGTATGTGTGTTTTGCTTAAAATGATTTCCGAGAAAAACGAGTCAAATTATGTTTCAGCGAGGGTATTTACAATATGGATGGACTCTGCCGACATATTGCTGCTGGTAAACTTTATCATCTCACTTCTGCTGAGTTCCAGCATTATGTTCTCCGCTCTTTATTACAGAAGCCAACCGTTAAAGCAGGATTAAATAAATAATAAGAAAATTACATCTAGTCACAAGCTGAAATAGACTAGTTAGTTGTATGCTGTGAAATAGACAACTTGTGCCATATTTGTGACATATTTGTTGAGAGCGTAATCATGAAAGGTATATCATATTAAAATATTATTTCTGCTAATAAAATGTAGAAATTATTTGTCTTATATGAATTTATTTCCCTCATATTACATACTTTAAAAGCAGAGAAATCTAAAATATATAATTATATTTTATATCAAGTTTATTTTAGATATCAACAAAAATTTATATATTTTATTCGAATAAGATTATGAAAGCCATTTCTCAGACTGTCCTGAACTGTAAGATAATACAGCGTCGAGGAAACTATAAACAAGATCTTATTCCTGCGCGTATGAAAAATGCCATGTGGTTTCAGTCCTAAGTCAGTGATCTTCAAAGTTATGTCTTGTAATCACCCTTAAGAAGAAGTAAGTAAAAAGAAGTGATAGCAATAAGATCTCGTTATAAATAAATTATTAATAAATATATATATTCTTGGAAAATTTTTAATTGGGATATGCATAAATAATATGCGAAGATATGTACATGATTCGCGATATCTATGAAATATATATGTAAAAATATCAAGAAAAGAACGCAATTGCAATAAAATTCAAAGTTTCCCGTACTTGTTTTTTTTTTTATCTTTATTACGAGCATAATTTAATAGACTTGTGTAAAATCTGGCAACTTTAGATGAAGATAGAACGTAAGGATGTTGAACTCGGATCCACATGGGATTCAAACTTCGACTTGAAGATCACTGATCTTCCACCCCCACCGAGTTCTCCTCATCTCGCAAGTCGCCGGCACTGGATTCTGGTCTACACAGTCGGCACCGAGAAAGCGTTGAAGCATCATCGTCTCTCTTACGAAAGGGAGAGGGAGAGAGAGGGAGGAAGGGAGACGAAGACGGTGGAGAAAAGACAAAAGTGAAGAAAAAAAAAAAGAGTGGAGCAGTTCCTCAAAAAAACTTGAGAAGGTGTCGGATTTTCTGCTGCTGCCAGAATGCGGTTGCCGGCAATCTTCGCCGGTCTTCTGCTGATCATCCAGGTGTCCAGGAGTGAGATTTTGACGCCGCCGTATTTCAATTTGGCCGAAGGCAAGGAGATCGTAGCCTCGGCTACATGTGGTGTCGACACTCCCGGTCCCGAACTTTACTGCAAACTCGTCGGCGCGAACGCCGATCAGGATGAAGATATCAATTTGATTCAAGGCCAGGTAAATATCAGCGATAAATATATTATAAAAAGAATAGACGGTATTCGATGTATTTCAGTATGTAAAATCTATTAAACGAGTATGTATATCAATTAGACGCGTTCAATTCAAATTTATCGAACTTTCTTTCAATTAATCAAAATTAAATTAGTTAAGAAAATTTTTTAACTATTGACTAAAATTGCAAAATATCGAAAACTTATAAATGAATTTTTTATATATAATTTTATATGTACATTTTTTTACAATTTAAATTGATATTTAAAAGTACAATAAGCTATTGATTAAATATTATATTAACGGCATAAAAATCGATTTAATGAATATTCTTGCCGAGAAAATTATGACATTTTCGTCTTCAATATTCGCACCGAATTTTATCTACTACGATTACAAGTTCTACGAGTCCAAAAGTTTATCAGCTTTGAGACATCAACTCTTGAGACTCTTACTCAACTACTTCCTTTTCTTATCCTCTTTGACATAGTCTTTCTATTTATATCAATAGCTATTCGTATATATCGTCGAATTAAATATAAAAGTCTACATAAACATTTATAATTACATATAACTTTGCACTTTTTCTGTCTCTCTATACGGGAATTACGATAACGTGTATTACGATAAATAGTCGGGAGAGATGAATGAAACCATTGATGGAAGATTAGCTTTCATCAATCGAACGACGAATATATAAATGAATTTAGTGAAGAAATTTGATGAAATATTTTTATCATTTTTATTATATGAAGCTTATGATTGTCTTAATAAATATATAATATATTCTTTTATGCAATTCTATTTTTAATATTCTGAGATTAAATTTAAAAACTTTTGCAAAATTTTTAAATCAAGATTTTATTTCCGTTAAAATAATAATAAATGTATAAATAAATAGTAAAACTAAAATTTCTCTATGCTTATATAATTCTTCAGTGTGATTGCGATTCTAGACTTATCCAAAAATTAAATTTCTTTGTGATGTATTAACGTGTAAGCATTTTATCAGCGAATCAGGATAAAAGACGACTACAAAGCTCTTCCGCACGAAAGATCCAGCTAAAAACCAGTTCGCAGGGTCTATGATTGTATTCGAAGAATGCGATAGACTCGTAGGGTCGNGAGCACATGATTCTTTGTTATCGGAAATAGAAGCCGCGTGTACTACACGGATGTGCAATATATCTATTACATATTATAAATAATATATAATAATATATTAATATATAACAAAAATAATGCATGTTAAATTTCCAAATTTAATTTTTCTGCGGTATTAATGTGATCGTAAAGTTTGAACATTTTAATTTGCATTATAATTATCAAAAACTAAGTCTCTATGCATATTTTATGCAGTTATATTTTAACTGTGCCGTAATGCCGATTCAGCATCTAACTAAATTAATAATTCGAGGCATCAGCATATAGCATCATATACCTATCTATGTGGGTAAAAGAAGATGAAACCGAAGTAAACCAGAAGCGAGAAGTCTGATAAAACGGAAGATAAGGATGACCTCTCGATAACACTCGATCATTCACCCGTCCAAAATTAAGAAGCATTCTATGTCATACACAGATTCCATAAAAAGAAATTTTTGTCTGCATATCTATCTTTTGACTATCTAAATTTGCTCCTTTATATAAAGATTCATATTTAAATCTTTCTTAAAATTTTAATATAATATAGCAGGTGAAGGATGAGTGATGATAAGAAATGAATAAGAATTATAGATTAAATTTCTTGTTGCAAAAATTCTCATTTACTTTAACTTATATTTAAAATAAATATTCTAAATTAGATTCTGTTAATTAATTTTTTTCTCTTGATATAACGACGAATTTTGTTTTCCCACAGGTATGCGATTATTGCGATCCTGATAATCCTGAAAAAAGGCACCCGCCTGACTATGCGGTCGACGGTATGGAAACTTGGTGGCAGTCACCACCCTTATCCAGAGGGATGAAGTATAACGAGGTCAATCTGACGATCAACTTGGAACAAGTAAGTTATTGAAACATAAATGTATCGAGATTAGCATAATGAAAACTTTCGGAACATATTCAAGAGGATTTGATTCAGATGCGACAGGAAATAATAATGCGCGATTCTTTTATCGGCGAAACATTCTATCATGCAAGTAGGCGTTTTCCTGCAAGTGGGAAGATTTATCTTCAGTTTGCTTCCGGAGAGTCATGAAAGATGAGAAAAAAATAATGAAATCAACAATATTATTTCCACCGTTGAAAATCACATATTTTTCTAAAAAAATTTTGCAAATATTTTAATTTTTATTAAATTAATATGTAATTATTAAATTAATCCGATAATACGTTTCATAGCATAATTAATATAAATTATTTCAATATTTATAATTATTAATGCAAATAGAGAAAAATTATACCTAGCTGGTTTTATATCTTGACGTAACTTATTTTTTAATGCAATTATCGGAAATGCAGTTTATCTTTGCTGCATACGCAAAAACTATCACTCCTTCGCTAATCATCTTCTTAGAAAAGGTTCATTTACACCGTTGTTTGACTATTTCTTTCTCTCTCTTTCCGATCCCTCTCCCTCTTACCCCTTCTCACTCTCCTCTCTTCCCTTCCTCTCTCTCTCTCTCTCTCTCTCTCTGCCCCTCAGTTTCTCTTTATTAATTTATTTAGTAATTCTTATTTAAAAAGAGTAATTTTTCAAGTTTTCGATTCTTTTTTTCTCTTGTTAGCGTTGATGTATTCTTTATTATTATTATATATATGCTTTAAATTTATTACATTCTCCAATTTCTTAAGTCTTTGTTCCAGAAAAGAATAAACTTCTCTTTTTATCTCTCTATCTTACCTTTTCTCTTAGCTAGCATATACTTGAGAGTTCGATGGTCTTTCTTGGGGCAAACCATGCATAGCACACATCTGGCATTCAGTCCTCGGTTTTTATCCTTGGTTCATATTACTCTGTCTGAAGTAACAGAAACGCACACATATGAAATTAAATGACTGAAAGCTATAAATTCCAACACAGGCAAAGCAATAATAGATTTCTCCATAAAATAATATAATAATATAATAAAATTATCGTAGCAAAAAGGTTTCAGGAAAAGCAAAATAAAAAATACCCATAAAATGCTTATCAGAAGAGGATAGAGATTGAGGAGGTAGGAGGGAAAAATTTCGAGTAAAACAAGGGATTTTATTTTAGGAATTTCATGTAGCTTACGTTTACGTGCGAATGGGAAACTCACCTCGGCCGGGACTCTGGATCCTGGAGAAGTCGAAAGATTACGGCAAGACCTGGTCACCCTGGCAATACTTCTCAGACTCCGCCAGCGATTGTTTGACCTATTTCGGGGTGGACAGCCACAAGCCGATTATTCGAGATGATAGCGTGATCTGCACGACCGAATATTCAAAGGTCGTCCCACTTGAGGGCGGTGAGATTCCGATCTCAATCCTAAATAACCGGCCCTCGGCGAAGCACTACTTCAATTCGACTTTGTTGCAAGAATGGACGCGGGCGACAAACGTTCGTTTTCGTTTTCTCCGAACGAAAAATTTACTGGGGCATCTAATGTCCGTCGTTCGTCAAGATCCTACTGTCACCAGGAGAGTAAGTAATGCAGAAACGTTGCTCTCGATTTCTCGATGATATTTGATAATAAATTTATTCTATAATAAATAATTTATATCCATGCTTGTTATTGAAACAAATTTTTGTTTAATGGTGCGAAAGAACTTCAGTAAGCATTTTAGAATTTGTTTTATGTAATACATTTCTCTATTAATTAATATTTTTATAACTTTTAAAATTTAGCTTCTAAATTAATTCATTTGTATTGTAGTACTTTTACTCGATCAAAGATATCAGCATCGGTGGTCGTTGTATGTGCAATGGTCACGCGGATATCTGCGACATTCAGGACCCCAACATGCCGAAGAAATTGGTCTGCCGCTGCCAGCACTACACTTGCGGGCCTCAGTGTGCAACATGTTGCAAGGGTTTCGAACAGAAAAAATGGAGACAATCCACAGCGTCGCAGAAATTCATATGCGAACGTAAAAACAGTTTATTTTCTTAGTATTGAAGAAAAAAGTTTGCTAGCAGTAAATTCTATTAGTTATTACACGAATAACAAATAGATCTGTTAAGAATATTAATTTTATTTGCTGAAAATTATTTTCTTGCAGCAAATTACTTCTAATAACACAAATTCATTTTTATGTCGTTATTAAAACAATTTTGATTTTGTGATTATAAAATAAATTTGCTAGAAGTAGAATGTCTTTCTTTAGCAGTGAATTAATATTTTCAGCCTGTAATTGCTTCGGACATTCGGATGAGTGCATTTACAGTTCGGATATTGATGAAAAGCACTTGTCACTGGACATCCACGGTAATTACGAAGGCGGTGGTATTTGTCAGAACTGTAAACACAACACTGAAGGCATCAATTGTAATCGCTGCAAACCCAAGTTCTACAGACCTGGAGATAAGCCACTCAATGCAACCGACGTATGTCAACGTAAGTTGTTCATTTAAGATATACTCGGTATTTTTTAATCATTATGAATTTTACAAATTAGACTTTTAATACGTTTAATTAGCCTGCAACTGCGATTACTTTTACTCGACCGGAAATTGCGCCGATTCCAGTGGAAAATGCGAGTGCCGAAAAGAATTCACACCGCCGAATTGCGATACTTGCAATTACGGATATTTTGGCTATCCTAATTGTTTGCCCTGCCAATGTGAGTTGCGAGGCACGGACGGTTATCATTGCGAAGCAACTGACGGCTATTGCCCCTGCAAGATAAACTACGCCGGTCACTATTGCAATCTCTGCGCAGAAGGATATTACAATTTCCCTGACTGCTTACGTGAGTAGCTTACGAATCTCTTGAAAGTTATTTCTAGGTCTTCAGGATGAAGCTATTTGGAAGGTAACGTCGATCATTACGATTTCAGCTTGCAGTTGCAATCCTCTGGGTGCCCTGAACGATGTCTGTGACGTGATATCCGGTAACTGCACGTGCAAAAACAATTACGGAGGCCGAACATGTAACATTTGCGAGGATGGTTATTTCAATTATCCTCTTTGCACATGTATGTCACAATTTTTTTAATATGGTTGCTTATTTTCAATGTATATTAAAAAATCTCTATAATCAATGTATGTAAGAATACTGAATTTACTGAATATTGATAATAATATAGAGATTTAACACTCGATAAACTGCTGATCGTTCTTTCTCATGATAATTTTTTCTTATTAATATTCTTTATTTTATAGCAAGTTGATTTTATCTCTTTTTTTAATAAGAAAATATTTTTAAATATAATTTTTTTTATGAAAATATATATAAAATTAAAACTTATTTAGATGCAATATGGTACAGGATCTGTAGATTCCGTTTCTATATTTATGATCTCAATCTTTCATGATTTCTATATGCAGATTGCAATTGTGATGCACGTGGAACGGAACCCGGCATTTGTGACAAGTCGGATGGTGTTTGCTTGTGCAAGGAAGGATACGGTGGTGTTAGATGCGACCAATGTATCCCAGGATATTACGGCTATCCGAACTGTGTACCATGCAACTGTAGCTCCGTTGGCTCATCCAGCATCAGTTGCGATTCCGCAGGAAAGTGCTCGTGCCTCGCCAATTTTGCCGGAAGGACTTGTAGTCAATGCAGTCCAGGATATTACAAATATCCAGAATGCATTGGTATGTACCATTTGCGTCAAAATTCTCGTTATATACGATGTTAAATTTTTGTACATATTTTATTATCCTGGAGTGTTTTAATAATTTGGACACATTTTAGTTTATCTTATTAATTCAATTAATCAATTATATTTTGTCAATTAAATATTCTTTAATACTTCGATCTTAGCATGCAATTGCGATAGTCATGGCTCGATCGGCGTATCCTGCGACGGCGAAGGTAAATGTCAATGCCGCGAGAACTTCGACGGCATTCGATGCGAACAATGCAAAGAGGGCTATTACAACTTCCCTACCTGCGAGGGTTGCAACTGCGATCCAGCTGGCATAGTCGCAACTTTCCAAGGTTGTGGTTCTTTGCCGCCCGGCGAACTTTGTCAGTGCAAGGAGCGAGTCGAGGGAAGGATATGCAATCAATGCAGGCCACTTTATTGGAATCTGCAGCCTTACAATCCAGACGGTTGCGAAGGTTCGGATTTGTTTCAGAGATAGTAATTTTCATAAAATTATTATTATGTCCATAGTAATTATGTTTCGTGAATATGAAAGGGATAGTTATATAAGTTCAAAATAAACTATTTATGATTTTTTTACAAGGCATATTTCTGTTTAAGAATGTCAGTGTAACATTCCTGGAGTCGTCGGCAGCATCGGCGAATGTGACACTAAAACTGGACAATGCATCTGCAAACCCGGCGTAACCGACAGAGGATGCACTCGGTGCATCGACGGAACGTACAATCTTCAGGAAAATAATCTCTTCGGTTGTTCTGGTAAGTCAATCGAGTCTTCTATTTCGTAAAACTTAACTTTAACGTGACGCGTTTTTTTTCATTAAGATTGCGCTTGCGACGTTGGCGGTTCCGTGAATCCGGTATGCGACAAGCAAACTGGTCAGTGTCCTTGCCAACCACGAGTGACCGGTCTTACGTGTAAGGAACCTTTGAAGGCGCATTACTTCCCCACTCTTCATCAATATCAATACGAAGCCGAGGTTGGCAAGACCCCGAGCGGCAACGTCGTCCGTTACGGCTTTGCAGAAGACATCTTTCCGGGCTTCAGTTGGAAGGGTTACGCTGAGTTTACTACCCAGCAAGATGAGATTGTATTAGGCGTGGGCATCGGCAAGTCTTCGCTCTATCGGATGGTCTTGCGTTACGTGAATCCCAATAGTGAGCCAATCCTCGGCACTATCACTATCACTCCTGACAGTCCATCTGAAGTAGAGCAACAGTTTAAAGTCAACTTTAAGCCGACCAGCCGACCGTCCTTCGTAACAGTTGCCGGAGCACATGGCAACCATCCAGCGCCCATGGTTATGAACCCCGGATACTGGTCCATCAAGATCGCCACGAAGAAAAGTATGTTCCTTGATTACTTCGTTCTATTACCATCAGAATACTATGAGGGCGGCATACTGACGCAGGACGTGAACGTGCCTTGCGAAGTCGGTTACAAGGGACTCTGTAGGCACTATGGATATCCAAACCTGACGCAATTTGATTCGGTCCACGGTGCCGGTGGCTTTCTCAGCGAGAATAACGTAAGGATCCCGTTGACTGAGTACTTTATCGATCGCGAGACTTTGCAAGAGATCGGCGAGGATGAGGTGCCGCTCATCAACAATCAGCAAGAAGAAATTCATTTTGAATTGAGAATCAGCAAACCTGGTCCTCATGTTCTCGTGGTGACTTATGTCACTCCGCGGGATGAACAAGACACGTCGGTGCTGCTAATCGAGGCGAACACCGTCGGCAAGGGCAAAGTCACCTTGAATCCTTGTAGATATACCAGCACATGTCGACAAGTTGTCACCGATACTTACGGCAAGGTAGCCGTCATGAATTTCCCATCGAATTACGTTAGCTTGGTACTGACTGGCGAGCCAATTTCAAACGTCGCGATCGATTCGATAGTAGCGATTCCTTATCATCAGTGGTCGTTGGACTATGTGAAACCTAAATCTATCTGTGTGAGGAAAAACGGCAAGTGCGTACAAGGACTATTTCCTGATGCCGCCGACGCTAAGAAGATCGAATTCGAGGTTTCTAACGGCATTTCCGAAACTGAAAATCGACCTCCCGGTATTTACGATAACGCCACTAAATTGATCTACTTAGGTGATGGAGACATGGTGGATATTCACGCAAAGGTGTCTCAGCCGGGAGACTACGTCTTCGTGATACAATATTATCAACCGGATCATCCTCAGTTCGAGCTAGATGTGCTGGTGCAAAACGGCAAGTTTTACGAGGCAAAGGTGCCGGTTCCCCATTGCCCTAGTAATAGTGGCTGTCGTAGTATCGTACGTCAAATCGACAATGACAATGACACCAGATTTCAGCTGATTGAAAATTTTGTGCTGACGCTGAAAGGATCTGGTCGCGGTATCTGGCTAGATTACGTCCTGGTGATCCCAGCGGATCAGTACAATGAGAAGATTCTCGATAAATTGCAGTTCGATCAGACGAAGGAGTTCATCAAGCGTTGTGGCAGCAATCATTTCTATATCAATGTCACCGAGGACGGCTTTTGTCGTGACTCCAGCTTTTCTCTAACAGCCAATTATAACAATGGTGCACTGCCTTGCAACTGCGACAGCGAGGGATCTACCAGTTTCGAATGCGACAAATTCGGCGGCCAATGCCCTTGTCGGCCGAACATTATCGGCAGACGATGCGAGATCTGCAAGTCTGGCTTCTACGGTTTTCCCAGATGCAGACCGTGTAACTGTCCCGCCCTATGCGAACGAGATACCGGCAGATGCATCTGTCCTCCCCGAGTGACGGGTCAACGATGCGACCAGTGCGAGCCTGGCACTTATGGATTCCACCCGATCATTGGCTGCGAGGAATGCAATTGTTCGCCTCTAGGCGTCCTGGATGGTGATCTGCAGTGCGACGACAACGGCTGCCGTTGCAAGGAGAACGTGGTAGGCCGTCACTGTGATCGCTGTCACGCTGGTTACTCGCAGTTCCCACATTGCGAGCGCTGTGACTGCGATTTACGCGGCACCACTAGTGATATCTGCGACCAATATACAGCCGAGTGCTTCTGCAAGGCGAATGTGCAGGGTCTGGCGTGCGACTTATGCCGCGAGGGTACCTTCGACATCCAAGCTGAGAATGCGGATGGTTGTACTAAGTGCTTCTGCTTTGGCAAAACCACCAGGTACGCTTTATATTTGCCGTCATCCTCGCATTACAATGTATTCGAAAAGTAAAGATGCAAAACCCAAAATATAAATTATTTATAAAGCATTACTTTGAGAATATATCTTAATTTATTTTTCCAACATAGTCACCATGGACTTCAATACATTTGGTGAACCTAAAAATTAGTTTTTTGTTCTAACATCATCTTTCGTCGACTTTTTTATTTACTTTATTCTCTCTTGTAACTAGTCTGCTTTATTGTTCATGAAGTTCAGCGATCAACTTGTTTCTATTTACGGCGAAAACATTATAAACAGGCAAACTGTGACAAAATGTCGTGAATTTAAAATAGGAAGAAGTGATGTTCATGATGAAAAATAGAATGGAAGGCCATCCGTTGTCGCTGATGAACTAATTTAAAAAACTCATTGAAGAAAAAAATTTAAGCTAATAGGCTTTAATGATCGATGAACAATAGAACAGAATAATTAAAAATAATTAAAGGAATAAAAGAAAACAGAATAGTTAAAAAAACCGGTGGATTCCTATGACACCGGAGTGAAGAAACTAGTTTCTAGACTTACCAAGTACATTGAATATGTTTATGGTAGATCTATATTGAAAAATAAGATATAAAGATATATGTTCTAAAGTTCTGTTATAAGTCAATTCCAAAATAAAATGCTTTACAAATAATTTTCTGGGCTGTGTATCTTTACTTTCTGAACAACCTTGTAATATCGTTAATCTACTGAATAGAGATTAATTACTATCAACATGTAAATTTTTAAAAAATAATATAATATAACATTCATTCACCAGATGCACCTCCGCAAATCTCTATTGGACCCATCTTATGGATATGGCCGATTGGGAATTGGTTACGCCTATTGATAAGAACGGCAACTTTAGCAGTTTGTCAACGTATCCTATGGAGAATGCAACTACACTCACGGTCTCGCTCACTACCAACGACACTTACGAGAACGTCGTTTACTTTTCGGCGCCTGATACCTATCTCAATAAAAAGCTTACTTCTTACGGCGGCTACTTCAATTACAGCGTCTACTACAGCACAGGACCCTTTGGCAAGGCTGTTAGCGCCGCCGACATTGTTCTTCAAGGCGCCAATACTACGTTGTTTTATTACTCTGACGAACAGCCACCGTCCTTTGTGAACTTTAGGGCTTCCGTTCGTCTCGTCGAGGCCAATTTCCTAACTAGCAACAGACTCAGTGCGACCAGAGAACAGATTATGGTTATTCTCGAAGATCTACGTGGAATATATGTGCGCGCTACGTACTGGAACCCAAGCATTATGGCTTCGTACGTATCCTCAGTCATTCTATCATCGAAATATCAAGAAATCGTTATTATTATTTTACAATAAATATCTTCACAGATTATCATATGTGACTTTGGACGTCACAACGGAACAATACTCAGCTCAATACAGTGTCCCGGCTAGCAGTGTGGAGCAGTGTCAGTGTCCACCCAATTATCAAGGATTTTCATGCGAGGAATGCGCTCCGGGATATTACAGGATTAAATCGGGTCCATACGGAGGATACTGCGCGCCTTGTCAGTGTAACGGTCATGCGACTACGTGCGATGTAAACACCGGGATCTGTCAGGTGAATTGAAAAGATTTCCGCAGAATAAAATTTCATCAGTTTTTTTTTTTTAAATTTGTTAACTCTTTCGATTCTCTTCGCAGAACTGCAAAGATGGTACTGTCGGCGACCATTGCGAGTACTGCGAGCAGGGCTACTACGGTAATGCCACTGTGGGCACACCGACGGACTGTCTGATTTGTGCATGTCCGTTGCCGGTCGCCTCCAATAATTTTGCTACCGGCTGCGAGGTGAACGAGGAAGGCAATAAGATCAGTTGCGACTGCCTGCCCGGATACTACGGCGCACGTTGCGAGGCTTGCGCCGCCGGTTATTACGGCAGTCCCGAGATGTACGGCGATTATTGCAAGCCGTGCGAGTGCTCCGGCAATATTGACACCAATCAAATTGGCTCGTGCGACAGTATCACTGGCCAGTGCTTACAATGTTTGAACAATACCTATGGAGAAGCGTGTAATCTATGCGCCCCCGGTTATTTCGGCGACGCCGTGGAGCGGAAGGACTGCCGCAACTGTGTATGCGACGACTGCGGAATGGAGCACTGCGACAGTTACAGCGGCCAATGTTTCTGCCAAGAAAATGTCATCGGCGAGCGATGCGATCGCTGCGCGCCCGATCATTATGGTTTTGGAACTTGCAACGGTTGCAAGCCGTGCGACTGCGACCTGGCTTCAGAAAGCACCCAGTGCGACGGTGAAACGGGACAGTGCAAATGTATGCCAGGTGTCACCGGTCGCAGATGCGATCAGTGCATTCAAGGATATTGGAATTATGGATTGGACGGATGCACATGTAAGACTATCTCTCTTTTACTTAAGGATGTTCTGGCTATACAATCCTAGCCAAAAGTTACTTCAATAAAATTGATAAAATTCTATGCTTTTAAGGATTAAAATATGCATTAAACGTGCTCATATCATGTAACTCGTGAACCAGTTGGAGATTCGGCTTCAGGTTTTAACCACATGTTCAGATAACAAATGGAAACAATCTATAAAAGTTCTACGGTATTTTCAATATAACAATGTTAGCGCCAGAACATCCTTAATCGCTTTTATAAATATCGTGAGGACAGTTGTCAGTTATAAATTATCATTTACAAATCGTAGAAAACTTGTAGAACAAAAATTTATTTTAATTGATTATCAATTTAATTAAGTGATAGTACTACAGTTTTAGACTGTGTTTCAAATCCGTAATGTAACGGTGTGTAATTTCGCTGAGTGAAGAATGTACATAAAATTCATAGGAAAAAATATTACTAGGCATTAAGCTCTAGCCCAACTGTATTGACATATCTTCTATTTATTGATTATTTATCACGGCTTGATTTATATGAAAATTTATTTTATTAAGTATGAGCAAGTTTGATCAGTATCTCTCTTAAGTCTTTCAATCATTCTTGTATTAAATTATATATTAAAGTAATCATGTATTAATTAAAGATTAGATATATCATTAGAATAATCGTAGGATAAAATGTATAATTATTTCTATCTTTTTTAGCGTGCGAATGTCACACTGGTTACTCTGTCGGCGTATCTTGCAACACAACTACTGGTCAGTGCACCTGTTTACCTGGTGTGATTGGCGAAAAATGCGATCACTGTCCATATCGGCACGTATTTATTCCGGCGCAGGGCTGTTTCTCTTGCGGCTCCTGCACGGGAAATCTTCTGGATGTTACGGATGATCTGACCGATTTATTGGAACCTGTCTCGCGCGAGTATAGTGTAAATAAAAGACAATTTGGAAATAAATACATGTACAGAATGTTTGACTACAAATATCTCGCAACTGGTTAAAGTTACAAGAAAGTTTAATAGGAGAAATTTGTACAGTTTTTAGTCTGCAACAAAGCGCATATAAACAATTTTTGTTACTTATAATCTTTTCAAGTTATGAAGATCGTAATAGTTTTTGTTTTTTTTTAAGTAAAATTTTTCAGGTAAAATTATATGATTTTTTTTACATAATATGATTCCTTTAGTTATTCTCTATATAAAAGTATTAAGATAATTAACTATTAAGATAGAGTTGTCATGAGTAACAAAAATTTTTTTACATGCGCTTTGTTGCGAATTAAAAATTCTTTTTCTTGTAACTTCAATCAGTTGTGAGATATTTACTCGGACAAATATCTTGTATACACATTATTTAAAAATTCACTCTAACTTAATATATAATATTCTTAATACACATTTTCAGACGGTCGCGGAAGGCTATTTTACGAATCAACGACTCAAGTTTATCAATGACACAGTCAACGAGCTCTATCCCGAAGTTAGATTATTGGATCCAAGTCGGGTAAATCTGCTGCCATTGCAGGGGAAACTGGAGCGATTAGAGCACGAGGTGTATAATCAGAAACGACAGATTGATTTCACTGCCGAGGACAGCGTCAAGTGGAAGGACAACGCGGAGAACACGTTGCAGGACATGAATGTTCTGGAGGAAGAGGTGGTGCGCAAGATCGATCTAGTGAATCAGATCGTATCGGAAGTGCAATCGCTGGCGCTAAATATTGAACTGGGAACAGGCGCCAAGGTTGATAGCGCATTGAATGAGGCAAAGGAGATTCTGAAGAAAATCAAGGATGTCTCCTTCGTTAAATTTCGGGATAATGCCGTAGACCAAGCTGACCAAGCTAATATCTTGATTTCCGAGATGCAGGATTACAATTTTCCGGCTAGTAACCTAAGTTCCGCCGCGGCCGATTTTAGTAACAAGATCAAAAACGCTAGCGCTAAGATGGATGATCTGCTGGACCTCGTACAGGTGGCTCAAGAAATTGCCAGCACGGTGGATAAGTTGAATCGAGAAAATAGAATCGCTGCACAGACTGGCAACCTCGACGTTGTGAAAAACTCCACTGCTGAGGCGAGAGAGGACTTAGAAGCCGGAGAGCAGCTCAAAAATAACGCCAGCGATTTTCTTGATGAAGCGAAATTTAATCTCGATCTTCTACGTGAGTGCTCTTTCGATATTTTCATATTTTGATTGCAAGTTTTAAAAATAATGATAAAAATAATCGCATAAATAATAGAGTTTCTTTTCTTTAGAAACTAATACTATTAGCGATGCGGCTGATCGACTGAACAATACTATTGCTCTGAATGACGAAATGCTAATCGATCTGGCTGACCCAATCCAGAAAGCCCATTCTCACGCGGCATACCTATACAATCATTCTCTGGAATTGGATAGTCTATTGACCGACACTCGCAATACTAATGCGGTGAGAGCCGTTTCAGCGTACAGAGACATTGAAACCGCAATTCAAACTGCAAAGGATGCTGCAGATCATGCCATAATCGCTGCTGAGAATGCAACATCGCTGGTAAAAAACTGGATATTATAATTTTGATTTTCTTAACTATTTATATAGTAAATTTATTATTTATTTTGTTTATTAATATCAGACTGATGGAATCGAACAAAAGATGCTGGACTCTAGAAATGAGTGCTTCAAATTGTTAGCTGCTGCGCAGTTCGCTTTAACGAAAACGACGGGTCAACCCGAGAACGATTTGCGAGACGCAAGGAACAACGCGACTCTAATTGACAATCAAAATAAACATAACAAGGAGCTACTCGATTCCATGGACAAGTACAACTTGCCTTCTATGTTTTTTAATCAACTAATCATTTTATAATCATTTTCTATAATTAAATATAAAAATAATTATACGGTCAAATTCATTTAAAAGCTATAAGCATGCACGTCGAATGTTAGAGTATATATCCGTTCTTAATAAATAAAAATTGCAGGACGCTTGGCAACATTCCTTCACAATCATCTTCAGTCGCACATGACGCCATGAATCAGGCAGTGAATGTTGAGCATAACATTAAGGTCGCCATCGATGATCTGAACGGTATCGTGAATCAGATCCCGGAAGACTTGCGGGAGACAAAGCAACTCTCGAAGAATACGTCAGAGTCAATTCGCGACATCTCGCAGGCAAACAAGCAGCTGGACGTTATAGACAAAGTGATGCCGAATATCACCAGTCTGCTAAACAGTCTGAATGGCAATCAAAAATCGATTGACACAATTGGAAACGATCTACAAAGTAAAATCGAGGCCCTGAGGAACAAAATCGCGAATGCCCGGGAATTGGCCAATCGATTTAAAACCGGCTTGACCTTCTACAGGAACACTACTTTGGAGCTGAAAAATCCAGAGAGCCTGCCGTTGCTGGCTACATCTACAAAAATATCCTTGTATTTCAGGACCAACAAGACCAACGGTTTTCTGCTATACCTCGGCAATGAGGAAAAGACAACGCTACCACGCTCTAAAACGGTAATTTTATTAAATCTAATGTAATAATTTTGAAAAAGTTAATTTGGAGAAGTATAAGGAAAATTTTCCTAATAATAATTTTATATTTTGTAGCATGACTTTATGGCGTTGTTAATTGAAAGCGGATATCCCGTACTTATAGTTGATCTGGGATCGGGCCCGGAGAGGATAATTCATAAAAAATTCGTGTCGGATAATGTTTGGCGGCAGATAATTATCGACAGGTTGACATTAATATATGTAATATTATTTAAATTAAAGTAAATTTGCATCGATATTCTTTAAACTTTTTCTTACAGAACTGGCAAGAATGTTAAATTAATCGTTCGCGAAGATATTGGCGAGGGCAAGGATATGTTGCATGAGAAGGAGGGAGTCCTGTCAGGCTCTTATTATATCTTTAACGTGGATCCGGAGCACTCGAAACTCTTTGTCGGTGGTTACCCATCATCCTTCCGTATTCAGGACGCTGTGACCGCATCCTCTTTCGAGGGTGAGATGGAGGAATTGATGATAGGTGATATACCGGTGTCTTTCTGGAACTTTGTCGACGGTGAGAACAATCAGAAGAGCGCGCTCGAACGCGACAAGCTCATTAATTTCGCGCCGAGCAGGGGATACCGTTTTGATCGACATGGCTACGCAATCCTCAGCAAGAAGGGCTCGCAGATTACGCCAGATACTAGAAAGTTCATCATCAAACTATCTTTCAAGACTTTCGTGGAGGATGGATTGATTTATTTAATGGGCAAGGACAAACAGTTCTTGTCTCTGGAAATGAGAAACGGTCAGTTGTTGTATCAGTATGATCTTGGCGAGGGTACGATTGTTTTGAGGTCCACGGATAAATACAATGATGGCAACTGGCATACTTTGGAGGCTATCAGACAGGATACGATGGGCGCGCTCAAGGTTGACGACCATACAGTCGCGTCGAGTCAAGAGAAAGGAACCACCAAGCCTCTGGCTTCATCGGATCTCATTTACTTCGGTGGATACCCACCTACTGGAAAACATCTTTATGAATCGGTTACTAACAATGGTTTCGAAGGCTGCATCGACGATGTCGTCATCCTTGACACTTCGGTCGATCTCACGCGCAATGTGCAGGCATTTGGAGTCATGCCTGGTTGTCCAGTCAGGGTAATTAGCAGAATTTTAATTGCTCGCAGATCATAAATGTAAAATTTTCCTATTTGAAAACCTCAACTTTCCATATAATGTAACTTTCCGTCCATCGCTAACTTGAAATTATTTTTTTCAGTTTGCCAGTCTCGTCTCGTTCGAGAAAAACATACCCGGCTATGTGAGATGGCGCAATTTGGCATCCGATGGTCTACAAGTGAATCTCAAGTTCAAAACATTGGTCAGCGACGGCCTGATTTTCTATGCGACCAACAATGAACATCAGAGCACGGCTACTAGTTATCTATCGTTGGTGGATGGTCAATTGGTATTCAACAGCCAGGGTGAAGAGCTTAGGACCAGCTCATCGGATATTAAGTTCAACGATAACGAATGGCACGTGGTAACCGCCACTCATGATCAGTCGGCTCTTAGCCTTGACATTGATGACACGAAGAGCTATCGCACCGATTCAGCGCCGCCGCCGCTGCACTTCCTTTACGGCAGCTTGTATATCGGTGGATTGCCGTCAAATTTCGATTCACATGTTAAAATCGTGCCCTTCGTCGGTTGCATCGGCGACGCAACCCTCAACAGCGAAATTATCATTAATTTCGCCAACACAACCGAAAGACCACACGCATTCTTAGGAAAGTGCAAAGGCGGTGATCAAACGCGTACGTTGGTATATTGATTAGAATTCTCGTTAAACTATACGTTTCAACTGTGTTTAATCGCTCATACCTTCCTTTTAGTTTTACCACCGATTGTTGAACCTGAATTTTTGCCACCGTTACTACCGTCGGAAGGTTCGGAGGATACAGTAGAGTCAACTCAAATCAGTAAGCAAAGCAAAATCGTTGAAATGATACAGCGAAATTTATAGTGTCCCATTATAATCTTTTCACACAATTATCTCCCCAGCTATTTGTTATTTAAAAAATAGGACTTGTTCTGTTTTGAGGGGACATTCTATTATTGATCAGTCTTCTGGATGAAGGTGTCTCCAAGATTTCAAAGTGATCTTTATTTTTTTAAATAGAATTATATTTTCGTTTAGCTAGACACATAATCTATTTCAAAACAAATTCATTGATCTATATTGAACTTTCAAGATCATTTTTACGTAGGTTCTTCTTGGATTTTTAATTTTTTTTTTCCAAATAAACTTTAAAACTTTCTGCAAGATGTTCCATTCCATTGAAGTATAGAATGATTCCAGCATGATGGTACTCTTGTTCAGAATAACCATAGGATTTGAAAAACGCTGAACATCATGTTTCTTGATCGTTGGATAAATACAGGAAAAAAGATACCCTCTCTATCAAGTTCTTCGGATCTGACTATTCTAGATTTTTTTGTAGGACTTTGTAAAAGATAAAGTTGATCAAGTTCTAGTAACAAGAGGAATGTCTTCCATTATTTCAAGAAGAATCCATATAAATGATCCAATTATCAAGAAGAATCCATATAAACGATCCAATTATCAAGAAGAATCCATATAAACGATCTTGAATAATCTTGGAAGATCAACATGTCATAGGTCAATAAATTCGTCTTAAAATAGACTATACGTTTAGCTAAACGAAAATATATAGTTCCATTAAAAAAAAAATTAAAGATCATGAAATTTCGAAGGCATCTCCACACAGACAATCCACTACTAAGACGGTCCTCACAAAATAGAGCAAGTTTTATTTGAAACATTTTTTCGAGCAATAAAGAATTTGAGATAACTGCATGGAAAGATTATAACAGGATACCTTACGTGTTTTTTTTTTTTGTGTGTACGAATATGAAGCTAAGGATGGACAAATAGAATAGAAACAAATGATTTTCCTTCAGATATAATAGATATCGACAACATAGATAAAGAGGAAGAGAAAGAGGAAGAACCAGATCTGGAAGGACGAATTAACGTAGACAAATATTTCACTACTACGCAAAGACCAACCGAGCAGCCTCAAACTGTCGATCAGTGTCATTTGCCATTCTATCCGGCAACGGATCCTGACCTTGAGAATGCTTGGCAATTTGGTATCTTACATTTTTAAATAAGTGAAAAAATATTTAGATGAAAAAATTACTTAATCTGACTATACTAATTTATATGTCAATAAAATTTCTCAAACGGCTAATGATTCTCTTTAAGGTACTGCGAGAAACAGTAGATTGGAATATAGGACGCTAAATGGAAGATACAAAGACGACTACGATTTCCAAATTGACGTAAAAACAACGGCGGATGATGGAATTATATTCTATACTTCCGATCTCAACAAGCAAGACTTAATTGCCGTGTACATGCTCGGTGGAAAGGTAAGAAAATACTCTCATTCACATGGAAAAGTTATCGTACAAATTATTTTGATATTGAAAAATTATCTTTCAAGATTCACTACAAATTTGACTGCGGTAGCGGACCGGCATTGCTAGTGAGTGATAAGACGATTAATAACAATCAATGGCATATCGTGCACTTCAAGAGACAAGGTAACTACGGCAAATTGAGCGTGGATGAGGAAGAACCGGTAGATGGTTACTCGCTGGGACATACGACCACTATCAATGTCAGCCCACCGTTCTTTGTGGGTGGGGTTCTGCCGGAAATATCCAACATCGTGAACACGAATATTGTAAGACTGATTTTTAATCTCATGCTGAGGATTACAAAGATATAACCAATTTTTTTTGTTTTAGGGTATCAATAAAACGTTCAGTGGCTGCCTAAGACATTTCATGATGAACGGACAACCCGTTGGAGAGCAATCAGATAAGATAGGCGTAATACCCTGCTCAAACAGAGTCGAGCCTGGTCTCTTTTTCTTCCCAGGAAACGGCAGTAATTTATACAAAGCAGGTGAGGAAATACAAGTGTAGGAAGTACAAGTTTTGTTAAATAAAAAAATGTTTCAATATTGTTTCTAATTGTAAGTCTCTAAGTCGGCAATTAATTACATCAAAAATTGTTAATTAAAGGAGATATTTTATTAATTTTCAGTCGATCGATTTAATGTAGACCGCATGGTCGACATTCAAATGGACATAAAACCACGATCGACATCTGGACATTTATTGTCGGTGCACGGTAAAAGAGATTTTCTTGTGTTAGAGATGATTAACGGTACCATCAAGTTTCTCATAAAGACGCAGAGAGGCTCGATCGAAACCGCGTTCGAGCCAACGAAATCAAACGCCCTGTGCGACGGCCATTGGCACAACATTCGAGGTAAGTAGCATGATATCTGAGCTGATTCAATGCTACAGAGTATTCTTGGAGACTTTAGTTCCAATGATTTATTAAGATTAATTTAAAATTAAATTATGTCTAAAATAAGGCACTAATGATTAGCAGTTGATGTTACTTAAATCGTATTTTACTATCATTTTCCTCTTTTTTTCAACAGCCGTCAAACAGAAAAATGCAGTACTACTGTCGGTCGATCACAAACCGGCCCCACCCGGAATCGGCGGCAAAAACGTAGCTAGAGTCTTTTCAAAACATCCGATATTCATCGGTGGTCATCCGATGCTCGGAAGAAAATTACGAGGTAGTACATCACAAGCTCAATATGTTGGCTGTATCAACAATATTATAATCAACATGAAACCCGTCAGCATCAGGCCTGAACGAGCCTATGGACAAGTTATCACCGGTGTATGCCCGACAATTTAAAATGCTAAATTCTAATAGACGATGCAGATTTATAACTTTATTCAAAATCCTGGCCATCTTCTTTTCGAAATATCTCATTAATTTTTGAACGTGCTTAAAATAACAGAAATAATAAGTCAAAAACGAATAAGTCGAAACCGAACTGTACTTCTATTAATCCTTGCAAAAGATTTCCTCGACTATGAAAAATTATTCGTACAGGATAAAGAAGCTCAATTGTAACCAAAGATATGATTTAATAAAAGATATAAGTTATAACACGTGTGTAGGCACGCAAAGAGAGAGGAAATTGGTTTTAATACAACGATGTAAATCATTAAGGAAAATAAGAATTTTTATAAAAGTCAAGCGTTTTTTATTTTGTGAATATATATCTATATCTATATATCTATATATATATGTAATATTTGTGCGTATCGCATTCGGCACATCTTGTAAATAAATCCAAATTCTTATAATAAGTTCTCAAAGGTTCATTCTCATGGATTCTTCTCTTATTTTTGGCTCAGTCTTAGTATCATTAATGTTAAATCGCCATTCTAACGTAATGCTTGCCTCTTCGTCAAGACACGACATCGTATCACTATAACGATTATAATAAAACGATTTGCGATTTATCGCAATTTTCGCAATAATTGGCAAATTTTAATAAATGAATATGAAGAAAAAATGTATTTATAAATGCACAAATCTGCTAACTCAGCATAGTTCCATATCATAGCAAATAATCTAGGATTACGCTAGAATTTTATGTTTAAATCAGAAGTGCAATCGCGAAAATGATGATTTTACATAAACTTAATAACGAATTATGAAATATAAAATAAATTATATTTTCCAAGAATCAATGAATAAAAATGCCACAAAAACAAAAATGTTATAATTTAAAAAATGATGTGTGCATAAATTTTTTTAAATATAATTTTTGCTTTTTAAAATATGTTTTTTTTAAATTGCCATAATTTATTGCGATCCTTCATTCAGTATCAGAGATTTAATATCCTTAAAAGATCGTATTATTTACTAAATCAGAATTCACAGCCATAGAAACATTTCTTGCAATGTCTTTGCTAGTTTTAGCATTTATATATTGCTGATAAGCATTGTGTATTTACCAATATAAGTTAGTTATTTGTTTGATTAATTTTATCGCGCGTAATTCGAGACTTGAGCGATTTATAGATAACCTGATCAAAGAAAAAAAAAAAAAAATATAAGGTATATTAAATCACTTGATATGTAAAATCGGTGCTTTATTACAATTATTATATATACTCTATATATATATATATAAAATCAGCCTGTTCTTCAAATTGTCTTACTACAATCTCTAGACATGTTATATTACACTTAAAACTCACGATGTTTATCAGATAACAATAATTTATCAGACGAAAAGGTCATCAGACAAAAGACAGTAGTACAAGTTTCCTGGCAAAAATTCACGTGTTCAACGTCTTTTTCGAAGACTTATTGGAAGTAATTGCGAAGTAACGCAAGATATATGACTGATGGAACTAGAGTTTTCCCGAGAGAATAAATTCTAATGCTTTAATTCTACTTCATTATGTGGCATTATCTTGTATATTATAAAAATAGATTATAAAATTGAGTATCGTCGAAAAAGAAGTTTTCAATCTGATGATCCTACAACAGTACATCGTGATAAGATAAGAAGCTATGAAGAAGCATCTTAATGTTACGTGATTCGCAAACCATAGATCAGTACAAACTTAATCGTTACAATGATTAATTTACATAGGGTGCTCCACCGCTATCAAATGTTTTGATAGCATGCCTATGAAAAGATTGAATTCAATCTTTCGCTTAGTAGAACAGTAAAACACCCTAACACAGCCCAACCAAAAATTAACTGAATAACTAATCAATTTCTTATCTTCGATCTTATCTTTGTTTTCACGTAATACGCATAATGTTATAATTCAATAATTGCGACTGTTTCTGTAAGATTTCTACTGTCTTTTGGTTAATTCTATATCGAATCAATATAAAGTAGGAAAGCACAATACAGGGTGTTGAGACCGTTCACTAAATATATTATTTCTCATAAAAAAATTGAATCGAAAGGTCTTAAACCACTTTTTATATGTATTTTATATGTTATGTATTCAATGTAAAATTGGCCGAAAGACATAGAAATTTTATAAAAATATTTGCAATTACTTCTTTAATGTAATAATAATAATAATGATGATGAGATGAAAGATAAAATATCAACCAGAATTGTTGAAATATCAACGTCAAAGTGGCGATGTCGAATTGATTATTGGAATTATTTTTGGCTGGGACTGATACGATGAGGAAGCAAAACGTATCCTTTCTCAGAGCAATCAAGCTATTTGTGGCAACATTTAAAATAACAAATAATTAGTAACAATTTTTAGAAAATACTTAGATTCGTATGCAAACGATAATAATGATTAGTTTGTTTACGACGCTTAGTTTAGGATAAAATTTCAATTGGAAAAGGAAAAGATCGAGGAAATAGATGGATAAGAATTGCAAAAGAAAAATATTATCGGGGAAGGGGAGGGGGAGACGCGATTTCTGATAGGACCAATACGCGTCTAACGTTTAAAAACAAATCGCCTTGTAACAAATTTAAATTCTGAGATTTCTCGTTTCTGCTTAAATCATCATAGTGGGATCGTTCTCCAATTTTCGTTTTTCGTCCAAACGCTGCTCTCTTTCTCTAAAGTATTATAGTAAAATATTCACAGACTTCTAAGTATGTCGCAAATGATCCTGAAATGAACGATAAACAAACCGCCGATGAAAAAATATACAATCGATCGATCAACCGGCCAAGGAGAGGCAGTGGTCGGTCATTTATCACGCGATTTCAGGAGGTTTCTCACCGAAGTGGTGTATCACAGTGCAACGATTCAGATACTCGATCGAGTTATTCCTGTGGGAATTCGATGTGTAACCGATAACGGCTAAATTCGATATAACTATGTTTCTCGAATCTGACGAGTTTACCGGTGTTATTCGCCGCATGGATTACAATGATCCCAATCGAGCCTGTACGCGACAATCGCGCCTCTAGAATCGCGTATCACAAAGAGCGACAGCGTGCATCATCATATTTGCGTATGCTCGACGGCTTCGATTTATCTTCGGAATGAATTCGCATCAAGGACAATCTTGCAATCTTAGGGTTTCCACCATAAACGCGCGAGTATCCCAGTGAAGGAATTTTCCGAGTAACTTGACAACTTGATTGAATGATAGTTCTCGAATTAATCCTACGAAGATCTAGAATAACTCATATCACGTCGCAAACGCGGAAAGAGCTAGAGTTTGCGATGTGATATCAATAATTCTAAGAGTTACGATGGTATTCAATTAATCGTATACGTTGTCCTACTCAATACCATGCGCAAAGATCATCACTAACCCAGGCTCGACCATCATATCCTCCGGCATGTGCGTATTATCACAGTGCAGGACCAGTACCGCTTGTTTGCCAGGCACTCTTTTGCACACGTAGTTGTCGTATTGTCGTCGAGAGTTCTGTCTAGTTTCGAGGGAATTTAAACCTGGTGGCCATTTCCTCTCGTGGCAGTTTTCCATCAGTTCGTCAATCACATGAGGTGGACAATTGTACTCTGACAGAGTTCTTTTAATCATCGTCTGCAAACGTGAAAGATGCAATCTCAGAATATGTACAATCGCAAAATCGCTCTATTGGTACATTCACATTTAGAAATACCGAGCAATCATTTCTGTGTGACCATTTTTATTTTTTAGATTAATAGCCTATTTTTTTGTATAAAAGATAGGATTCTGAAATTTTATAATTTCAGAATAAAGAAAATGATTGATGAAAAATCATAAAGAATCCTATCTAATTTACAAGCAATCGAATATTAATCTAAAAAACCAGAAATGACCGCTACTTGTAGCGTTAATGAATCGCTATTAATTCGCACCTGCAGCAGCTCGTCGGGCGTGGAGATCATGCCGCCCCATCTTGTGACTCTGGCGCGCGGCAAAGACGCCGACCATCTGACGACGTCGTCCCGCTCCATCTGATCGGCGATCGCACGCATCGCCGGGTTCGACACTCTGAGCGCGCGCATAAAGTCCTTGAGCAAATGGATCTCGCGCTTGTGTTCATTGATCTGCAGCTGCTGCTCGCCGAGCTCGCGCTTCATGTCGGTTAGCTTCTGCTGCTGCGACTGTATCAGATTGCGGAGCTCGCGCACGCAATTGTGATCCTTGAGCTCATTCTTGGGAATAATCAGACTACAGCCCTGCTCGCACAGCATTGGTCTCTTCGGGTTGTACTCGCACTGTTCGAGATGCACGGCCAGGCAATCTAGCTTGACAACCGTGTTGCAACCATATACAATGTTGTCGCACTTGATGCAGAGGCGGGCCAGCAGATTCCTAAGAATTCTGGGAACTGCTCTAAGCTGAGTGGACGTGATGGCGGTACGGTCCAAGGGGCACGTGGGTTGACGATTTATCCATTCGTTGATGCAGGTGCGACAAAAGGCATGCTCGCACACCGGTGCCTGCAACAGATTACTCACCTGCCAGTCCTCATAAGCTGCCACAATTTTATAAAGCGATAAAGGTTTAGTACAGGTACATGCTACCTTTGGTAAGATATAGACGAATCGATATCTTCCCAGGATGAAATAATGGATATTTTTGGGCACAAGGACCATGCGAACGAATACCTTGTGTTACAGAATGTATGGAACTATTGAATGTTTGGCAGCTGGGCTGCGTTCAGCGGAAAGAGTGGTCTGGTAGGCGCTTAGTGAGCCTTTACCACGACTTTGATCCAGCGAGGAATTAAAGACAAGAATCGTTTATGATCCAAGACTCACTAAGCTACTTTTTCTGCTGACGCAACTCCTGGACGAAGTGAGGAAGGCGCTGAAAGTGCAATGTGAAGGAAGACGATAGCTTGTTTACAATATGTAAATACTCGTTTATCTAGAACGAGCATTGTTCAGGAGATACGAGATAGAGATCGATAGACGCAAACAACAATAATTGGAAATGGCAACAATATTAAAGACGGCAAGTCTAACCTCTATTCACGCAATTTAGCTCACCTCTACTTAGGCGAGCGACGTCACGGGGACAAGAACAACGGGATGCTTTGGAAATTGGAGCAACATGCGCCAAATATTACGTATTCGAGAACTTTCTGCCTTTCTCTTGCAATGTGAGAAGTCAAATGAAGTCTAGAAGTCTTTCTTTCACATCCAACCTCTCACCTCCAAGAGACGAGTCAGAGTGGCTCTCTGATAGAAACTCACGAAAGTTCTCGACCTTGTCCTTCTCCCCTTAAAAATCTGAATCAGTTGTCGCGTAAACACGTTCCGCTCTCCCTTCCCGAATTCGGCGAGGCTCGTGGCACAACAACGCGAAATGATGAAGGTTAGGCGGGACGCAGAGTGAATCGCGGCGAGATGCCCTCGTGGGAAACACGGGGGTATGTCCTACCTGGACGGGGTCCTCAAGCACGCCGGAGCATATCGGGCAAACAAGTTCCTCATCCACGTCGCCCTGGAAGCGGTTCACATCGAACCCCATCGCTCGCCAATGCGTGTCGCTTGACGCTTCCTCCGTCGTCTCTCGTCTCTCTCGCGTGCGTGGGTCTGGCGATAGTCAGGGACGGACACACTTCGCAGGGACACGGGACGGGGATTTCTCGAAATGGCCCTAGTGACTAAAACTCGAGTCTCTCTCTCGCAGAGTTTCGACTTTCTCGAAAAAGTCCTCCTCGAGTCTCGCGTGCAAATTTAAAGCATTACATTTCTGCAAATATTTATTGTTGCGTATCTTATAATTTATTAATACACCCTGCAAATATATTTTATAAAAATATATTCATAATTACGTGTGTAAATTTCAGAAATTTTATCATGTTTAAACAATTTGCCAGTATATTTTATTAAAATATATTTACATATCTGGTGGTTCGTAATTTTACGTTTGTAACGAAGCGAAGCTTCAAGAATTTTAATATCGGCCACGGTCGATTCGTCGCGTGCATGTTTATCGCAAAAAAAAAAAAAAAAAAAAACACTCTTTTCCGCGCGGCCCTCAGCAGAGGCTACTCTACGTGAAATTGCTCTAATCGGAGATTCCACGATTTCACGGGAAAACCATGGACATCGGGCACGAGGACAGCATTATATTGACATGACGGAGACCCCCTCATCTCTACCGCTCTGGAACCCAGACTCTCGCTACTGTCGGACTGTGGACGATTTTACCGTTATACTCATGGATCCGTCTCGTCCGTCTCGTCCGTCTCGTTCACGCGCTAAATACTGCCCCCAAAACGTACAGGTCAAAATTAACCGCCCGCTCCCGGCTCCATCACTATAGACGAACGATCCAAAAGTGTTTTCTTATTCATTTTATTTTAGGGAGGAGGAGAGGGGAAAGTGAAATTCTCAATCGTAGGTAGATATTTACATATGTATATAGGGTGTCCCGGAGGAGACAGTGTGTTTTACAAAAACGGGATAATATAAAACATTTTGTAAAGGAATATGAGTTTACAAAAGGGTGGTTTGTAAAATTAATTAAGGAGCAGAGCGGAGAGACTATAAAGGAAACTATGGAAGGATGATTTAGATAAAGAGATGATTGCGTTAATAAAATTATGGAAGGAAAAAGATAAATATAAAAAAGAGAAGAGAAAAGATACTGTACATAATCAGGTAAATAATAAATAGTGAGAAATGATGATTGAAAAGATATTGAAATGATGCCTTTTCTACACAAAAGACAATGTCGACTTGATCAATCATTTCTCACTGGGAAGAAATTTGATAATAAGTAAATTTGATGATACGAGGCTGTGAAAGTTTAGTATAAAGTATAGAATACAACAAGTAGATATTAAGAAGTATGAATGAATGGATATGTATAAATATATGGTAAACCTATCCCACTTCTTGGCTGTATATGTGAAGTGTAAATAAAGTATATTATATATAGAGTGTCTCAGATTTACCATACTATTTTCTAATGAATTCCTATATAAAGTTATTCGGAGATAAAAATATCCTAATACCAAAATATTTGATTTTGGTATAATAATTTTTAAATGAAAAGTATTCAAAAATGGCCAGACGGATTATTTAGAAATTGCCTGTCTAAATTGTGTTGCATAATAAAGTTGCCTTTTAACTTCATACAACAGATTTAACAATTCGATGCATATTGCGTTTTAAGATTAATATTTGATAAAATAATATTTGTGTTCCTATTATTATTATCAACAGAGACAACAAGTTAATTAAATAAATAAGAAAAATTATTAAGAGATCAATTTTTAAATGCATGCAGAATTATGTTAAATGTATTTAAATGTTAATATCTAAATATATGTAATATATCTAATTATATTTAATGTATTTAAATGTTAATATCTAAAGACAACTGTACTATGCAACCCTCCTGAACGCGCGAATTTGAAACAATCCGATTTATCTTCTCATTTAAAAACTATTTTAATCTCAACATTTTGATTTTTGTTTCTAAATAACTTCAGTAAATTTGCTATTACAGATAGTGCAATAAGTCTAAGACACCCAGTATAAACGGTGTATGTGGATCGAAGCCAAAAGCTAAGTAAAGACCCTTTCTAAAATCGTCCGGAAGATTTATGACGTGGCGCACGCGGAAATCCAAAGACATGCTGATTTAACAAAGGAAAATCAAGAAAGAAATATTCTTTCGAGTTCGAAAGGATTAAAGAATAAAGGTGACAATTACAGACGCTTTTCGTCAAAGTGCGAAGTTTACCAGTTTCGGTATGCAGGTGCGTAAATGCGCGGGTGCATAGATGCGCGGATATGCACCTTTGAAAATCGAGTACTACATACGTCGAACGTCGCGGATGCCTTGACACCTATTTCGAATGCAACTTCACGCAATATTGCATTACCACGTCACGCAACTACGGCACGTGTCTAGACATCGCGACCGTTAATTTCTCTCGATACGATCCAAGTTCTTTGGTGGCAAAAAGAGGAAAAAATGTCTCACTTCTGTTCATCGTGCTTATCACGGCACGTGCACTATTTTTCCGAGAAAAAATACGATTTGCTTGGATTTGATTTCGAACTCTCGCGGCCGAGATAACGAGTATTTACCGAGATGAACAAGAATCTCAAGAACGAGAGATTTGCATCAGCATCTTGTACGATAAATTAATAATTTTTTTTTATAGATTACGAACGTTGCAGCTTGATAAACATATTGCATTATCGTCATTACGATTGAAATATTTTCTGAAAGGATGCTTGATGTTGTCTACTGAATCGTAGATACTCAAATAATACAGATTACAAACTCGAGAAGGATTTATTTTTTCTTATTTTTTATGAATTGGCGTAATCTGTTCCAAATGAACTCAAAAGAAATCTTTTTAAAAAGAATTCCACAGAAGAGTATAAAAAATTTCTATTATATCTGAAAAAAGAGCGTAAAATCGGTGACATAAAACCGAATTTTTTTTGAACTTTTAAAAATGTTTTTAAAAAAGAAATGAAATGGAAAAAGGATTCATTTCATAATTTTAAAAGAATTTTTTTGGATTCTCTGTGCTCTATTTGGATAGCGCTAACGACATATTAAAAAAATCAAATCAAATCGAATAAAAAGAAACTTATCAAAGAGGATTTTCGAAAGCCATTCCATTTATGGCAAAAGCGCTGAAAACGGTGTGAACGCTCTCAAGAGAAAGTCTTTTAAAGATAATAATGAGCGCACAAGATCAAGTTAGTGTAGAGGAGAATTATAACTTTTAAATATTGATTTTTAGTCAAAAGTAGATGCAATATTTTTATATAAATATTATAATACACTTATATTTTTAGATATTAAAAAATATATCAGTATTGAATATATTATCTTTATATAAAAAACTCGTTATATAAACAACTCGTATGTGAGAGTGATTGCTAATTCGATTATTCGACATATCTTGTCAACTTTAAATATAGTATACAATATGTAGTATAATAGTATACAATATGTAGTATATAAGATAAAGATATTTTTAAAAGTGTTTAAAAATCTTAGTATAAAAGGCTCATTCGATATGCCTTTTTAACTATATGTATACAGCGTGTTCTAAATCTCCCCGACCAAACTAAAGGCATGGATTCAACACATCTAAACAACAAACTTTTCTATTTGACACTTTGATCAAATCTCAAAAATAACTCTTTCTCAAATTAAAATTTAGACATGAGATATTGCTATTTTTACAAATGCAAGTATTAAAGATATAAAAATCATATTCTTATTTGTTTTTTCTTCTACATGTAATTTTTATAGTTTGAATAATGATTTTTATGCACTTAATATCTGAGTTTGATAAAAATAGCAATACTTTATTTTTGTTAAATTTTATTTGTACAAGAGCTATTTTTGAGATTTGACCAAAGTGCTAAATAGAAAAGTTTCTTATTTTAGTCCTATTTTGCATTTATTCTTTCAGTTTTTGCAGATGTTAAATATTCTGTACAGTATATTTATCTTTAAATATACTAGATAATATTTAAAGGTATTTAAAAAGGCATATCAAATGAGTTAGGTAATGGCAAGTTTTGTTCGATATTTGCTGTCAATTTGCTTTTCTATTGCACTGTATATTCTTGCTCGATTTTTATTATTTGTTTGTTATTAGATTATGTTAACTTTTGCGGTTTTTGGTATCAATTTTTATTATTATTTTCATTTTATAAATAGTAAGTTTTGTTAATAAAGCAAGAATAAGGACGGCATCAGTTTTGATGCAAATTCTGATTAAATTTATTACTTATTTGCAAACGTTATCATTTTTCTTAAGGATTATATTTTAAATATAATTTCTGTTATCTCTATCTAATTATTCAAAATGCGTTAATTCGAATTAGAGTCAATTATTATTTGTTGTAACAACAAATCTCAGCTTATTAGGATCAAACTACATGACTATTTCAGCCAAAAAGATTATATTTATAAAATCAATTGTTACAATAATAATAAACTAAATATAGTAAAAATTATTTAAAGTATAGCATTTTCTGTGACTACAAAAAAATCGCGATCAATAATTCCAGGAATTAAGAAAACATAAAGAAAGAAAAAAGAAAGATTTACTCACACTATATTTATCTTCTAAAAAGTCATTATAAATATTGTCATTATAAATATAGGATGTTTTTGATGCCAATTATTTTATATAGTAAATTATTATTATATCAACAATTTGCGTTATAAAAAAGAGTACGCATATCTCTATAATTATAAGATTTGTGACAATCAATCTGTGTGACTTCCAATCCCAGTCTTCTTTACGTTTACGTATGAACAAATTTTGGGAATTTTACTATCTCTGTTGTACACTTCACAAAGCTTATTGATAACAAGCTTCCGCTAATACGCTGCAGAAGAAAAAAGTCACCTGTCTCATCGATAATCCAGACGTCGACGTTTATTTCACACCCGCGTGCAGGATCTCAAGTTTTTCGTAATATCGTGTGCGATAAAATCTTATTGTAATCATATTTCTTTGTCTACAGGTATTGATAGATAAGATGGAGAGTGATAGTTCACGCTTGGTATTACGAATCGGAAAGACGTATCAGTGTCTGAGTCAACTTCGTGGGAATAAGGCGGTGAGAACAATCACTGAAAATGGACACTTCAGGTGTATCAAGAAGAAAAAATTCCGAAAATGAAATCCGAGGTATTTCGCTTTTGAACTATAACGGCCTATTTTTTTGCCTTTCGTCGTATTGCATTATAAAATATATAGCTGTTTGTTTTGCGTCAAATTGAGATCAAACGTGGCTATTATTACAATACTCTTATATCTTATTACAATATTCTTACATTTTATTCGCGTTCACTTCGAACTTACCTTTTTTCACATACACTTGAAATCCGATCGACCGAGTTTGCGATCCGAGATATTACTAAATGAGAACGCTTTTCTCTGATAAATTAATCGCTCTACTACATTCCTTCCTGATAATAAAAATAAATATCAATTTTTCTTTAGTAACGATGCTAAGCATCGAACGAAGCATTTTACGCGTCGGTTTGACGCAAATCGATACTTAAATTATATTAGTTAACAAATCCTTGGATGATTGAGATAATTTATTTATTGTAAGTCGTAAGTAGATAACCGTGTCATCAATTAAATAACTGGAGACTCAATAAATATATCAGTTGGAAAACTCTATGAATTAATCATAAAATCGTAAAGTCGTAGCTTACGAACTCAGTGAGAAATGATGATCGAAAAGACATCGAATCGACGTCGACGTGTGCCTTTTCGGCGCAAAAGACATCAAATTGATATCGATTCAACCAACCATTTCTCACTGGGAAGCGATCGTAAAAAGCTGAGCGCAGAGAATGACATACAGTACGAATAGAATTGAAGATCTACTTATAAGTTCTTATGAATCTTACGAAAACAGGTTACGAGTTTTACGATTTTATTTAGAATTGCAGCATAAATATTAATGAATTATTGATATAATGTTGAAAAAGTTATTCTTAACATATAAAATTGAGCATTAGTAATTTATAATAAATTAAGATTACACCACACATAATTTATAATAAATTATTAATAAATTATTAATAAAAAAATATGTAAGTGTAAGTAATACACATTTCACTGCAGTTCTAACATTTATTTATAGTATTACACTTATTATAATATTTTGAAGGAGATCGAAGATTAGACGGAATAAAACAGAAATAAGAAATGCAAATCTTTGAGTTTTTCAAGTTTTAAACAGAGTGAGCCACGATTTTTACATAAGCGTGGTCTGACAAGATTTTTTAATAAATTCAGCGGCAGGAAACATGTTAACAAACGTTTCAATTATTGAGGAATTTCTTATCTCTCATGAACAGGAAACTGTTGTTATTTCATTAAAATAAATAATTTACGCAAATATAACATTATAATTCGAAATATTACACTTTTTTAATCATATAAAGATATATTTTATTATTTATAATTAAATAAGATAGAGAAAAACCAAAAGATTCAGTATAAATTAATAAAAAAGTACTAAGCAAATACTATCTTTATTGACATGTAAATATTTCAATTAAACAAAACATTAAGCTGATTAAGAATGAAAGATAATGCCGATGATAAGCAACAATCAAAATAATAATTCCTTTGTAACCAACTTTTTAGACTAGTATAGTAAACAATTTTCTTATCTCCTCAAAGAATGTCGAGTATTACATCCGCCGATATGGCCGGCGGTAATTGTTAAACTACGATAATAACATCTTTCTGTTTCTTTTGACAATGTCATTTATCTCGAATAAATTGCTGTAATTAATACAGGAAGCATGATAAGAAATTATCGAATAAGGGAATAAAGTCAAAAAATGATGCAAGCAATACGTATATTGTATTTGCCGCGCGCATTATCTGACTTCCAATGTTTTCAGAGACAAGATCGCGATAAATATTTATGATTGATTGTATATTTAGTGATTTAATTGTCGTAACTATTCGGCTCCTTAATCGATTCAATATACGATTGGACCGTGACCCAATTTAAACAGCCAAATTGCCGCTATGAATATTGATGATTGGCATAAACGGTCGATTGCTTTCACTATTGTAAGATAGATTAAAATAGACTACTGGCAATGATTAGACTGATCAAATAAAAACAATTGATACTATAAATTAATAATTATTTTATGCTGAATGTCAAATAATTATTATAAATGAAGATAGTTTAATGATGAGAGATTCTTATTGTTAGTGAAATACAACTTTGCCCACTTAATTTTCTTATGGCAACGTTTGTTTCAGGCCCAAGTAATATAACTCACTCTTTTAGTCTGTTAAATATTTATGTTATGTGTTTCAGATCACCCGGATAATCAAAATAATGTCGAAGAGCAAGAAGAGGTGAGATCAAAAGTTCAGCATTATTAGTAAATATTCGTGAGACATTACATTATACATATTTATGATTTATAATTTATTAATACAGGTATTCAAGTGTTTAAAATATTCAAATTTAAGATCGATAAGATTTATATTTCAGATAGATAAGTAGATAAGATAGGAATATCTGTACCATCATTTGCGTTCCGTAATCTTGCCTGATAATTCCGCTCGCCTGTGGTTCCGGTGCGGTGAGCCGCTATAAACATTTGCATCAATATGCTTGGATTACTTTCGCTCAATAATAGCGTTACCACGAGTCGGAAGACCATTATTATTATTATTATTACCGCGTATTTGAACGTATATATAGCATAATTATTACATAATTCAATGATTACGACGCGTGAAATGTATGATTCACATTTTTGTATAGCTATATGTTAATATAGTTCGATGAGAAGAGAAAGAAACGAGATGTAAGATTCCGCGATCTTTTTGTCGGCGAGAGAAAGGAAGCTGTCCCAACGTCTCCCGTGTTTTTCAATATTGCAAAATCATCAGATTAACATCCCGCATCGAATTTACATTCACGTGCTATCAATCGACCGCGTTTTTATTGAGCAACTTTTCTGTTCTCTTCGTGTTACTTGTCATTGCGATCTGACTTCGTTCCATTTTATAAGAAATTCCGCAATATAACATTCCAGTTTGAGATGAAAGTTTGTATAAAAATTTCAATGATTAGATGTTATAACGAACTTTGAGAATTCTTAAATTCATTTCTTAAATTAATAAGATCCTTTTGGCTCCCCTCTTTTCTCTCTCTCTCTCTCTTCCCTCTCTCAAAAGATTAGTTTAATCAGTTAATTATTTTCTTAACATTAAATTATTTTCTTAACAGGATGTTAATTTTTGTACAATCATATCTGTCTCTCAATGCTTATCTTTTGTTGTAAATGAAAAGATATAACTAATAATTCGACTGCAGCCTACAATCGTGATCTTTAGACTACAATAGATAATTCGCAGATATACATAGATACGAAGAAGAACACACGTATATGTATGTGTATATGCGTGTGATACGTCATTTTACCAGGAATAAAATCTAACAGTTGAATCGGCGGATATGCCGCGGTTCTTTTAATTACACTCGTGTACATACAGCACGTATTTTGATAATCACACTTCGTAAATGACTTCTCCGGCTTTTATACCGCAAAAATGCATAACTTACACTTACGTCATCAACGAGGTCAGCAATACAAGTCATAGATTTCTAATATTAGTATCACTATTTCCGTCTGATAATAATATAAGCGTTTTGTTATACAGAATTAATTGTTGAAATATAAATATTATTTACCAAATCTCAGAGAGAGAGAGAGAGAGAGAGAAATCAACTTCTTAAAAATCATGTATCACATTTTTATATTTTTTTATGTTCTCCAATAATAATAATAATAATAGAGGTATTTTTGTTACGCAGGATTAATTGTTGAAATATAAATATTATTTACTAGATGAGAGAGAGAGAGAGAGAGAGAGAGAGAGAGAGAGAGAGAGAGAAGATCATGCATCAGATTTTTATCTTTTTTTTATGTTCTCCAATCTAATATTTTGCATGTAATGCGGCATTCGCGCTTTTCAATTACGAACTTGTAATCCCTCGAAATCCAAGCAGGAACTGTCACACCAGCGTATACCTGAAACACCTGAGAGAACGATCGGCGAGTTGCACGTGGTCCACGTACTTTCACGTTGTTCCAAATACTACGCCGGATTGTATGTTCGCATCACAAATGTAATGCTCACCCGTCACGCGCGTATATTACGCGTGCCTCGAGATATACAGGCTACTCTTACATGGTGGTACCTACCTACCTACCTACCTACTCTGGCAGTAATATTGTGCTCACTCATGGTCGCTGATGTCAGTCTCGATGTACGAGCGCGTACGAGCGGTGCCGTCGAAACTGACGACGACAACGACGACGACAAGGAGTGATCGGCCGTCGTCACTCCTTGATCTAGATAATCAGAATATAACAGAAATATAATATAATAGAAATATCTTGATAAAGATATATGGATTATATCAGACGGCATATCCATCTGATGAAGTAAAGCGTGGTAGTGATCGATATTGATACACCATCAACTCTCTTTTTCTCTCTCAAACGTGATCGCGATTTACTACACGTACGATGGTCGTGAATAAAATGCATGTGCCGCAGGTAAAAAATTTATTGTAATCTTGTTATAAATATATATTTATCGCGAATAACTACAGTAATTGTATTTATTTTTTTTCAAGGCCAGTGATAAAAAACGAGTTTGCTAGTTCGAAAAAATACCTCTAAAAATAGCTCAGAATTTTGTAAAGAGAACAGATAGATAGTATAGAAAATTCAAAGAAAACGCTTCTTAAATTCCCGTATTATAAGAAATAAATTCTTTTTCCACTCTATTTCTCTTCTTAAAATCATTCTTAAAAATTTAAAAAAAATTCAATTTTGTGTCATTATGCCAAGCTCCTTTTTTGAATACGGAAGGATTCTTTTTATACTTTTCTATAAAATTCCTTTTTGAAAGAATTTCTTTTCGGTTTATTTGAAGCAGATTATTCGCTAATTTATAAGAAATTTAAAAAGAAATGAATCCTTTTTGAATCCTTTTATGACAATTAGCTATGCTATTTAGGAGATCTTTATTGCAGATCTCCAAAATACATTGTAAGAAAGAAATGCCTCAATTGTCTTTATTCTTATTTAACAATGTAATGTAAATTTATGTAATCTGGCTTCTCGATCTTTTAATTTATTAAATATTCTGTAAATGACTTCATCCTTCTTTTATACATTTTTATCATACATCGATGCGCTGAAAAGACAAGTGTGTATTACGATTTACATTTAAATTATCACAACAATCGACGTGAATAGGTTTGGAGAATAAATCGATTTTTCAATTGAGCGCTGGTTCACTGACTCGCTTCCATTCACCTCAGCATGCCCGACTAATTCGCTCGATCACGGCCGACTACTATACTTTCTCCGAGACGCAAGTTTTTCTGCAAGTTCTCTAATCCACTTCGATCAACGTGTGATAATCAATCCGGATGTCTGTAAGACATCGATTTCCGATATACGATCAAAATTAGTAAATGCCGATAATATTGTCATATACATATCTGCAAAAAATTAGATCATTTTTTCGAGCTCCTCACTTACATATCATTATTATCAAATTGTTTATCCACAACGTAATTGTTCGACGAGCATTATCGAGATTCAGATTTGATTCGGAGCAGTCGGGAGGAAAGTACAGATAATGCAGATAAAGATATATCTATAATCGCGAGTTTTGTCATATTTGTACGTAGTACATAAATGCATTAATCGTTACAAAACAGCACGCTTTATCGGGATTTGTAAATATTCTATGTATTTTTAGTCTGGACATTTCGCAGGTCACTTCTTTGATTTTAATCCTTTAATAATCGAAAGTTTTCATCTATATTTGTAGTATCTTGGAAATACGATAATAACACAAAACATAATGTTATCAAAAAGTAATGTTTTTATGATATTATACATATATTGTATATGAACAATATAAAAATAATAGTTTTTGTCATTTGAAGGTTTTCTAGTAATCTTTGAAAATTGAAAGATTACTTTCATTAAAAAGTTGATACGTCCGCACGTCATAGAAAATATATAATCGACATTCATTATTGATATCTTCGATGTTTTGTTTTTTTCCACAACATTTAAATGTCTGTTTAAGCAAGACTTCAACAATAGCGTAGTAACAAATTAATAATTTTAAATAGATGTGTGGTATTTTCTGAGTTTTCCTTTAAACGGTGACGTTATTGATGTCTCAGAAAAATTACAGCTTACAATATTACTTCATAACAATCTAGAATTGCGCCGCGCAATTTTTTAATGTCAGCGCTTTTTATCAGCTGATAATATATCGCAATGCAATTTCTATTGTACTTTATATCATTCACACTGTCGAAGCTATATCTAGCAGTGTCTCGCATGTCCATGATGATCGTACAAGTTATAATGTTATCAGATCGACTTAATTGTCAAAGCAATAAACTGGAGATGGACACGTTGTGAGAATACATATTTACTCAATAATAATCTTTTCACGCGTTAAAATTTCCTTGAAACAGAAACATGCTTTGAATTGCTGTATTTAAACTTCTTTATATAATACTTCTAAACTGCCTGGCTCTTAGAAATCTAATCACAAAAACAGCTGCACACATTGTTTTACAACTGCTTACAAATTTACATGAATTTATCAATAGTATAATATAAAAGATAAATACATACTCTTGTAATTAGAAAACAGTAAAGAAATATAACCAACTCATAAAATGTTATGTATATGTCACAAGCTCATTTTATTATCTCATTTCTAAAGTTTTTATCCTCAGTCGTTAATTTCAATACACGCGACACAAATGATAATTCGGTCGGCACGACCTTCGCATTTCGATCTTCACTGGGAAACACTGGAAAATAAATGTGCCTGTTGTACAACAATAGTGTTAATCGGGTCAATGCGATTGCGCTAGATCTTTTTCTTTGAAAAGCTACTGTCGTAACTCGGATCAAGTGTCTCGTCAGCGGAAAATTAATTTTATTTTATAACAAATTAACAATTAATTTTACTTTAGTATGTATTTAGTTCAAGAGAGAGAAAACAAATTTAAATTCAGACCGTTGAACAATTAATTTAATCCCCAAAATATAATTATTGAAATATTTAACTTAATCTTCATTTAAGCCTTTACGTGTGTATAAACCGCTTTCAAAACTTAAACAAATTATCGTTCTCAATTATAAAACAAGATAAATGATAAAATAAACTGAAGTTAGATAGCGTAAAATAATATTTTTATATTAATGCATTATTATATATTTAATGTATTTGTATTTAATTTTAATTATAAATTTTATTATAAAAAGAATGAAATTTCTTTTTTGAAAATTTTTTAGAAACTGAAGTATCCCAAATCGGTGTTCTTCATTGTCAGCAATGAATTCTGCGAGAGATTTTCTTATTATGGAATGCGAAGTAAGTAATACAAAATCGTCAACGTCAATTTAAGTAGTCACACAATTTATATAATTTAAAAGTAATGATACGGCTATCAGAGTAATTGTTTCTTTAATTACAACTCTAGCCGAAACTAGTACAACATTTAATTGGGAGCACAGAATAAATTTTTCGCTCTGATATTCTGTATAAGTTTAATTTCTGTATATATTATTACAGAAATATTAGTAACAAATTGAATAATCTTAAACAAACTTAATAAATTTTGACTCCTTAATCTTGTATTTTAGCGTATATAACTTTAATTTAATGAAGAGATTGTGAATTAACACGAAATTATCTTTTAGCTGTCCTGACGCTGTACTTGCATACCATGCTAAAATACAGTGAGGACACGTCTACAATAATCTATCATATCTTCTCCTGCTTCGTCTATTTCTTTCCGCTGCTGGGTGCGATCATATCCGATTCATGGCTCGGAAAATTTAGTACTATTTTATATTTAAGTATTGTTTACGCGCTCGGACAAGTGATTCTATCCCTGAGTGCAGCACCTCCCGTCGGATTGCCCGCAAAGTCAGTATATATATATGCCTAAAATAATCATAATATTAACATATCGAAAATTATATCGAAAACTGATACAAAAATTTTGAACTTTTCTATCTAAATTTTAAAATATTATTTTAGTACAATTTTAATTATTTTAATTTTTAAAATATTATTTTAATACAATTTAATTTAAATGTCATTTAAATGTTACTAATTGTAAAAACTTTTCAATTCTTGTCGATAAAAAAATTAACTTTTTTCAATTTTTCAGAGAATTTTCTATATTGGGTTTATTCTTGATAGCGGTTGGTACAGGCGGAATAAAACCTTGCGTATCGGCTTTCGGAGGCGACCAGTTTGTTCTACCTCAGCAAGAGAAATACTTGGCGACGTTCTTTTCAATCTTCTACTTTTCCATTAACACAGGCTCCCTAATCTCCACCATTTTGACTCCGGTCCTTCGTGATAAACCATGCTTTGGTGACGATTGTTTCTTCGTGGCATTTTTGGTGCCGGCCGTTTTAATGATTCTATCGATTAGTAAGAATAAGAAAAAGCATGCGACACATCTCCCGTGCATATAGATGCAATCTTATTAATAAAGATTTTATTTTCAGTAATATTCGCCTTGGGGAAAAGAATGTACAAAATGGTGAATCCCACGGGCAACCTCATCGTCAAGGTTACCAAGTGCGTTTGCGTAAGTCGTATATCGCCGAAATCTCAAGCCGTTTTAAGCATTTCCTAAATTTCAAAATTGATAATACTATCCACAGACTATCATACAAATTATTGTCAAGATATTGCATTATTGAAAGATAATTTTTTTAAATCAAAATTCGTTTACAAACAACTCACTAGACAAATTTAAAATAGTTTAGAATTAAAAATTTATTTTAAATGTTTTTATATATAATTTTTTTTATATAAACGTGACTAATTTTATTTTTTAGTAATCCTTATACAGGGTGAATCTTAATGTATGAACCAGCTTTTTACCATGGGAACTGGGTTACGACTCTACTATACACATATATTTATATCACACTTAGGCATTTAGTACACACAAACAGTTATCATCAATGTATTAGTTTAATAAATTAAAATTGCAATCGGTAATCTAGCTCCCATGGTAAAAAGCTGGTTCATACATTAAGATTCACCCTGTATAAGGATTACTAAAAAATAAAATTATTTTATAGTCACGTTTATATAAAAAAAATTATATTTAAAAACATTTGAAATAAATTTTTAATTCTAAACTATTTTAAATTTGTCTAGTGAGCTGGTTCAAACATTAAGATTTACCCCGTATGTCTTATATATCCACTTCTATTAATGCAGATTAATTTGAATTTAATGTTTAATTTCATGAAACTCAAAAATTCTTTAAAGTAATTGTAACATTTATATGTTTCAAAAACTAGCATGCAATCTACAATAAATTCAAGAAGAAAGGAGAAAAACGCGATCATTGGCTTGATCATGCCGATGACACTTATGACAACAAGATGATTGAAGATATCAAAATCGCATTGCGGGTTCTAAAATTGTTCGTACCACTGCCGATATTCTGGGCACTCTACGATCAGCAGGGCTCTCAATGGACGTTCCAAGCAACGCGAATGGATGGTCAAATAGGCAGTTTCACATTGTTGCCGGATCAATTGCAAGCCGTCAATCCACTGTTGATCATGATCTTCATACCAATTTTTGAAACTTGTATCTATCCAGCTTGCGCCAAAATACATTTTATCGATACACCCTTGAAGAAACTCGTTGTCGGCGGATTTTTGGCCAGTGTTGCTTTTATCGCAGCTGGTATTGTTGAATTACAAATCGAGGTAGTAACAGAGAAATTTTTTCTTTATTATTATGACAAATATTCGATATCTATCTTGCTCAATATCTCTTAAAGATGTGGAAGTTTTAATATTTCATTATATGTATATTACCATAAACATATATATTTTCCCAAATAGCATAGATGATTGTTATGAACTCAAAAAGGATTCAGTTTTCTAAATTCTCTATGGATTAGTAAATTTTCTATGGAGCTACAAAGTATAATGTGTTGCAAATGCACTCAAAAGAAATCCTTTCAAAAAGGATTTCATAAAAGAATATAAAAAAATTTCTTTTGTATCCGAAAAAGGACCCAGAATTGTGTGGTAACATAAAAGTGGATTCTTTTTAAACTCTTAAGATTTTTAAAACAAAAATGGGATAAGAAAAGAATTCATAATTCAGGAATTAAAAAAAAATCTTTTTGAATCTTCTGTGCTATTTGAGTTTGCACTCATTACCAAACTTAATTAATATGTATAATAATTAACGCAATAGATTTCGTAAGGAATACAAAAAAATGTGATAATCTCGATTTTTATGCTTCATTCCAGCGCACATATCCCATATTACCATCAAACGGACTTGCTCAAATTCGTATTTTCAATACAATGAATTGTAGCATAAGTATGGATATGCAAAATCAAGGCAAAATCGACATTTCCCCACTAAATATGACAGAATTTTTAGAATTAAAAGCAAGTGGAGCTGTTAAAATACATTATACAGCAGATTTCACAGACTGCAAGGATAAGGGCTATACCACGTTTGAGAGTACATCAGGTAAAATTCGTGAATTTTAATTATCGAGAAATCTAAGCTTTGTATTTTAAAAGTAACATTTCTTATCAGGAGACATTACTGGTGAGGAAGCTAATGCAACGTCATGGGCCATAACACCTTTAGGATTACAACATCACTATAAGGACATGGTGAACAAACCGGACAAGGGTATACCGCAGGTCCGCACTCTCATCTACCTTGCGCCTGGATTACCTGACGCCAAATTGCATTTGAAGTATGACAACAAGATAGAACTATCAATTCAGTTAAATAGTTCAGAATTTTCACAATCGGAGTTACAAAAAGTCAACACTACGGGCGAATATGATGTCTACCTAGACGATCATCTGCTGCAAGAGAAAGTGCCTTTCAAATTGGGCGGGGTGTACACTGTGGTGGGTTCCTACATTGAATATAACGGCGAGCCGAAGATCTACGGCAAAACAATCACGGTCGTAACGCCTAATTGGCTGCACATGGCCTGGATGTTGCCGCAATATATCATCATCACGATGGCCGAAGTGATGTTCTCTGTGACAGGCTTACAGTTCGCCTTTACTCAGGCCCCAGTGACCATGAAGTCTCTACTGCAGGCAGGTTGGTTGATGAGCGTGGCCGTCGGCAATCTCATTGTGGTCATCGTAAAGGGTGCGCATCCCTTCGATCGACAAGTAAGTGACCAAAACCATTATACGATCGGTGAAATTCTTGTGATTCTCTGCACTTAATATATCTGTTTTTCTCATTTTCACATTTTATATGTTCTGTCTTTTAAGTAAGCAAAGAAAACAATATGTACGTTGTTTTCTTATCATTAATAAATAAATTATAGATTTTTTTTGTGCAACTTCTAAATGCTCATACCGTTGATCATTCAACTTTTCTAATTTATTTATTTATTTCACAGGTGTTTGAAATATTTTTATATGCCGGTATAATGGCAGTAGTCATAACGCTATTCGCCATAATGACTATATTCTATAAATACGTGGAAATATCAGAGGAAGAAGAGACTGAAGGGGCCATGCCTCTGGAAGAAAAGCTTGGGAATGTTAATTCAGCCTACAAAGAGGATGAAAAATGACGTTATGGACAATTAAGAGAGAACTAATAATTCTCTTATGTCCTCTTATTCAAAGAGTAAAAACACGTACCTCAGCCCATTAAAATACGAAAAATATGATTTGTACATACATACATTGAAGGTTCGTTTGTTTTTATCGAGCATCTATTAGCTTCGAAAAGGCACGATATAGAAATTTTTTTCTAATATATAATCTTACTTCTTTCTCTTTTGTAAAAAATTTTATAACAGATTGAAGATATATATTCTGTAATAGCAAATGTACAATGCATTTCGATTAGAGAGCGAGAAAATGAAAGAAGTTGTGATGTTAAGAGTGAGAGAAATGACGTATTTCAGAGCAACATTTAAAACTTTAGAGACACTTTAGAAAAACTTTGTAAATAAGAAATTTTAAGTTTTTATATTCTTATTTTA